>LPNX011208140.1:44579-54579 GCA_001517045.1 Pseudotsuga menziesii | reverse complement strand
TGATGAGGATGATGACTATGATGATGAGGATGATGACTTTGAAACTTTGGCTCTATACATGGAGGATGATAAATATTGTTAAGATATATATGCCATTTGATTGAATTTTGGCCATCCATCCTTAATCAAAGATTAAAAGAACCGGACATCCTTAATAAAGGATTAAAAGAACATGATGAGGATTAAAAAAACATGATAACTATAAAAATGTTGATTAAAGTCACCTATCACCTATTAATGAATCATCACTAGCGGTTTGTAGTGAGAGCATGTGTTGATCCATCGGTACTCATTCTGGATTTTTTACATCCAAAAGAGCTACCAAACAAGAATTCTCATGAATTTATAATGTCCTTTGAGCACTGACATAAATCAATCTTCAATCTCTTTGTTAATGTTGCAAATTTTCCCTTGAAGCTGAATAGATCGAAGGACGGGAGGAATTATTGTTTTCTTGGATGCACAGCCCATGGCTTTGTTCACTGCCCTATTTTCTTGGATGCACATCCCATGGCTTCGTTCACCGCCCTATTTTCTTGGATGCACAGCCCATGGCTTCGTTCACCGTTAAAAAGAGGAATTATTTGTGTCCATCATAGTGTTGTCTAAATGGTATTATAATGGAATAAGGATGCCATTACTCTTTTTTACTCTCGTACCAAATTAGGTAAGCAAAAATGCATATGCATTATAATGCATATGTGTTATAGCTTTATCAAATCGCATATGCGTTATATCGCATAAGCGATATAAATAAGCTATAATGCATATGCGTTATTTTAAAATTAAAAAATTCGGTGGGAATAAGGTTTGGCATTATGTTCGAAAATAGTTTCAGACTACCGAACCTATTGGCCAGGGAAAATAAACCAGGGCTATTGCTTGTCTTTTAGAACTCTATCAATATGCTCAGTTTAGATGGCGTGTTTTGCTATGACATACACAATATTTTTTTATGAAAATCTAGAATATTGTAGAGTACGATCTTACAATTCTGAATATGTAATTTTTTCCTTCAAAACTATGATTTATTTATTTATAATTATTTTTCTAAATGACACACGTCAGTTTTTGAAAATAGATACATCGATTGTTTGTTATATAACTTTTGGTTTCCATCACCATTTCCCAAGAAAAATATATGGTGCAGTAGACAAGATCAATCTCTACGATCTCATATTTAGAAATCAAGGATCTCATTAATTTTTGCCCCTAGAGTGTTGCACCCACACATAATGTTTTAATTTCAAGCTTTTGTGACTTCAATAATTAATAATAATAAAAATAATTCATGAAAAAATTGAATAAATAGTGTTGTGCTAGGCCCATATGTCATTTATATGTCTGCAAGATTTTATCCCTAATTGACATCATTTACCTCATATATTGCTGCACCCACAAAAACATATATGTTAAGATGTGCTGAAAATTTGAAAACCCATTTTCACGGAAACTAATTTTATAATCATTTACACACATTTTGTTTGCATAAATGTTATATATTATGAACGCTGATTCAATTACCTATCTTTTCTCTCTTTACTTCATCTTCAAATAAGTTAGGGAAGTACCCCTAATTGTCGACTAAAGTCAGAGTTTCTCGTTTTTTCCAATATTATGTGGCATCTAAAGTGTCTTTAAAGGAGTCCATAATTGTGCATCATCCCTTAAATCAAAGTTGTATATGTTATATATTATATACATATGTTAATATATTATGTTTACATTTATTTTATAAGTTCTTAATAGCGAGCTCATTTTGAGCTTTCTTTATTATAATAAATAATTTTTTTAATCATATTTTTAAATATAATTTTGGGGAAACAAGGTTTTATTATTTCTTAGTAGATGGTTAGGTTTTAGTATATTGTTAGGTTTTAGATAAATTTATGAAGACATTTTGGAATTTTTTAAAAATAATCAATATTTCTTAATTAAACTATACATTTAGAGATAATCTTTATGAAAGGGGTTTTGCTCCTTCTTGTTAGATGTTTAGTCTAATGTTTCTGTGGAATGGATGCAAATTTTAAGAATATTTAATTTATGTATGGAACATTATATTTAATATTTTATTGTATTTTTTTAATTGGGAGTCATACTATGGATATGTTTTGAAGTTATGGGACTTGATAATTTGTAGATATTATTTGTGTGAGGCCTAAGTTCAAAGTCAACAACTATTACTATAACTTAAAGGTATATTTAATAGTTTATAATCTAAATATAAAAAATAGTTTTGACTTAAAAAGGGATGGGATGTCTCATTCGGGACACCTACCCTTCTAGCCTTACCACCACGAGCCAATGTCTCATTGGAGTACCACGAGCCAATGTCTCATTGGAGTTTTGAACTTAAGTGGGAAGAGTGTGAAAATTTTTTCCTCACAAATCAAGTTATTTCCATAGCCATAATGATTAGTTCCTATCCTTAGGGATGAAAAAAGAAGTGGTTTTGATCCACTTGTGTGTGGAGTGAGTGCAATGAAAACCTCACATGTTGGACACTACCTCTAGGTAATCCCATGGGAACCTCAAAGGTTGGATGTCCTCATGGAAATTGAACTTTATTAATTGGTGAAAAAGTCATCTCTTTTTCGGATCCAACCCCTTTGAACAACATCGGATCCAACCCCTTTGAACAAGATCTTATGATATGTTATACTAATGGGTGGTTTCCTTTGGAGTACATTTGGGCTTATCATTGATCTCAACATTGTTGGTCATCAAAATGAGTATTAGAAAAAAAGGAGAGGAGTGGAAATGCTGAGCAAGAAGGCTCATACACACAAATAGGAATGGCGTAAAACCAATTCAATGAAAGATGATTACATAAATAGTTGATACTATCTCAAACAAACCTAGATCTAGATCCTATAAACTTGGATCTTAAACAACTTATCTAATCTAGAAGATTCACAATATATCAATCATATTTCTACATTATTCTAATATCCTCCCTTAATGGAGAAATAGATTTTCTATAATGACAAGACATTAACATGCTTGTTGGTATCAGTCTCAGCGAGGCTTACATATTAGCAAAAGATTTTGACAATTTAGGGCTCCAAGCCTTGTACTCCTTCATCTTCATCTTTGTTGCTGTCAAGTAGTACTTATTTGTCTTCTTATATTTCCTTCTCCAAATATTGAATTCTTCAAGTCTTATGGAACTCGGTTGCAGTACTACTGTCCTGGATTTTCCTTCACCTATGCCTTGTTCAGTGGAATGTTGCAACATTTGCTATAGCTGCTCCTACATTGTGGATAAAATTAAACATTGATATTTCTCATGGAAATATCAATGTTGATGTCACTTACAACATCAACATGGATGTCATCTTTAACTAACATATCAATTTTAATCTCTTTAGCTTCTTCCACAACATTCAATATTGTTTCAAATTCTTCATAAAATTCATAGAACTCTTCATTTTTAACATCATCGTGGATACTTATAGCTGCAATATTAAATTTCATTATTTCAACAACATTTATAGCATTGACATCACCATTACATTCTGCAGATAATGAACCTTCTTCACCATTCATCATCATAAGATTCAATTTCATTTCATTCTTAATTGCAATCTGTTCAAGATCAGTTAGAATTTCTGCATCATAGCGAGGTTTACCAACAATCTTCATGAAGTTGTCCATATATGAAAGAAGAGAATTACCTTCAGCACAATTGGCAGCATTCTTCAGCAATCTCCTTCAACAAGATTGTGACAGATGAATGGCAACAGTATTCCTCCCTGGTCTGAGAGAACTCCCTGGTCCGATGTTTTTTTCGTTTTCCTTCTTGGCATTGTGGACGCACAAAGATCTTCTATAGAAGTGTCGCCGACGCTCTGTCCTTTGGAAACGAGGAGAGAAAAAAGTGAGAAAGAAAAAATAATAGCTTGGCTGTGTCAGCGATATTTTCAGAACTCACCAGAATGTCGGATCCCCCCCCCCAACAAAAAAAGGTTGCCACGATCCTCAACGATGTTTTCCCAACACTACACGATCTTTACAAACTCCTCCAATGATGATCGGTTCAATTTCCAGGAAATGAGACAGGTAATATATATATATATTTCTTTTTTCTGTTCGATTTTCAGGTGGTGATCGGTTCTCTCCAGGCAGCGATTAACTATCATACTCATTTTCCTTGGGCATGGAGAGGATTTACAGTCAACATATTTCAGTAAGCCGATCCTCCACACGGATGGCAATACCCTTCTTGACATTTTGATAGCAATTGCTAAGGAGCGAGCTCCTCTCCTCAGATGTCAATGATCTTCAGCGATGTTGGGAAGTGATATCCATATACCATGGGCAACAATTTTCTCCCACTTTACAATATTAGACAAGCCTCTAAAACAACAGTGGCGTAGGGTCCTCTTCATTCAGTTACATCGATGCTTTCAATGGGATGCACTATCCTAGTATTGTAGCAACGATCACATGCAACATTTATTCTCCCAGCAGGGTTTACAGGAAGAAATCTTAGCAAATCCATGGGCTGAATGCATATATTGATATCCATGGTGAGGAAAACTATCTTATCTTCACGTCCAGCCAGCTCCTTCAACGCTCCTTCCTCCACGCAAGCAGCTAGACATCTCCACACAAACAACAATATGACTTCTCACAGCCATGAAGGGATTCTTGATAGGCCTCAAAGGGTCTCACAATATCAGAAGGAATCTCTCTCAGCAAGCCACAAAGGGCTCTCACAACATGCCAAACATGCTCTCACGACATGCCACTCACGGCTCTCACAACAGGCCACTAGGGTTTTTCAACAAGAGGCTATTAGCAAAAATTCCAATTCTTGATGCATGCGGAATAAAGCTCTTAAACAGAATTGAAATAGAAATACCAATAGATCATACCTCCAGCCATTGATGCTACTTGACTTGCTGTAGAATATTTCGCTGTTCCACAAAAATTTAGCTTCCTGTACGGCACTTCCAAAGCTCTGCTTTCTCTTTCTTGATGGTGTAAAACTGAAGGGGATTGAGATAGTGAGCTTGGGGACCAACAGGGGTTTTAAATAGCCAAGCTCCCATCAAGCTTCTAATGGCTATGTGTAGTATGTTCCACAAATCTAGGTGATGGACCACTCCAACAGCTCCCAACAAGAAAACGGTTGCCAAGCTAAATGAATCGTCGGCAGTTTTGCAGTTGAAGCGGCGGTAGTGTGAGGAGCCACTAAATGTGGGAGCTTACATTCTCCCACTTGGTCCATACTTCCAAACTTAATGTCTCATCTTAAAACCTATTGACAATCTGTATTTAGTAATAGATACAAGAATCATGGCGATAAGTCCTCTTATGACAAGTATTACCTCCCATGTATTACTATGTATTTATTGCTATTTTAATTTATGTGGAAACAATTTCTTAATGAATAAACCTTATGTTTATTCTTGGTCCTCATAGATGAATTTTCTCAAATTAACTTAAGGTGCACATATGTATGAGAAAAAACAGCACAGTAATTAAGAATTTTATTAAAAATAACATTGTCCATACAATGACAAACTACATAATGGAACCAAGTCCCATATTCATTACATGATCCTTGAATTTAAACGGTGGCATTCCCTTAGTCAAAGGATCAGCGATCATCAACTCAGTGTTTATGTGCTCAATGACGAATTTCTTTGCTTTAACATGTTCCCTGATGGCTAAATACTTAATGTCGATGTGTTTATTTCGACTCCCACTTTTGTTGTTTTTAGCCATAAAAACAGCAGCTGAATTGTCGCAATACATTCTCAATGGCTTAAAGATAGAATCCATAATTCTAAGCCTAGAAATGAAACTCTTAAGCCATACACCATGTAAAGTAGCCTCAAAACAGGAGACGAACTCGGCATCCATAGTGGAAGTGGCAATCAAGGTCTGCTTGGCACTCCTCCATGATACAGCTCCACCGGCCATCATAAAAATGTATCCTGATGTTGATTAGCGTGAATCAACACATCCAACAAAGTCAGAATCTGAGTAGCCAATTACTTCCAAATTGTCCGTCCGTCTGTACATAAGCATGTAGTCTTTAGTTCCTTGAAGATACCTCATTAATTTCTTTGTAGCTCTCCAGTGTTCTATACCTGGATTACTCTGATATCGTCCCAAGATTCCCACAACAAATGCAATGTCGGGTCTTGTGCAGACCTAAGCATACATTAGGCTTTCGATAGCAGAAGCATATGGAATGTTCTTCATTTTTTCCCTTTCAAGGTTGTTCTTCAGGCATTGGTTCAAATTGAACCTATCACCCTTCACAATGGGAGCTATACTAGGTGAACAATCCTTCATCTGAAATCTCTCTAAAATTTTATTAATATAGGTTTCCTGAGACAGACCTAAGAGGCCTCGAAATCTGTCTCTATGGATCTTAATGCCAATGACATAAGATGCCTCACCCATATCCTTCATATCAAAATTTTTAGAGAGGAATTGTTTCACTTCATGCAGCATGCCCTTATCATTGGTTGCTAGCAAAATGTCATCCACATATAAAACAAGAAAACAAATTTTACTCCCACTAACTTTCAGGTATATACATTGATCCATAATGTTTTCTGCAAAACCAAAAGAAGAAATTACATTGTGGAATTTCAAATACCATTGGCGGGATGCTTGTTTTAAACCGTATAAGGATTTCTTGAGCTTGCAAACCAATTGCTCACCATCACTAGAGGGGAATCCTTCAAGTTGTTTCATGTAAACCTCCTCCTCTAGATCTCCATTTAGAAAAGCCATTTTCACATCCATTTGATGCAACTCCAAGTCTAAATGGGCTACTAATGCCATAATAACGTGCAAGGAATCTTTCTTAGATACAGGAGAGAAAGTCTCCATGTAGTCGATTCCTTCTTTCTGAGTGAATCCTTTAGCAACAAGTCTAGCCTTGTATCTCTCAATGTTGCCCAATGAGTCTTTCTTTGTCTTAAAGACCCATTTACATCCAATGGCTTTTGCACCATTAAGCAACTCAACAAGATCCTAGACTTGGTTATTCTTTATAGAATTCATCTCTTCCTTCATGGCATCGTACCATAATTCTGGTTCTTTGCAATTCATGGCTTGTGAAAAGGACTCGGGATCATTTTCGGCTACAACGTTAAAGTCAGATTCTTATAGATACACAACATAATCATCAGGAATTGTGGATCTCCTTGGTCTAGTAGATCTTATTAATGTTGTATCACTATCTTCTTGAGAAGTATGTGGTTCAATTGGTTGTTCAAAAGTTCTTGGAAACTCTTGAACTACCTGATCTACTAGAATGCCGTCAGCAGCTTGTGGAACTTCAACAATTGGTTGTTCAACACCAGTTTGTACTTGAGGGGTGATGTGAACAATAAACAATCTATCACTTGAGGTGGAAGGTTGAAATTCTGAATGATCCTTCTCAGAAACTATGTTCATGGTTAGATCGCTCCCACTGATCAAGTCATTTTCAAGAAATTTTGCATTTCTTGATTCCACAATCCTAGTGCCATGAGATGGACAATAAAATCTGTAACCTTTAGACCTTTTAGCATATCCAATGAAATACCCACTAATGGTCCTTGGGTCCAGCTTTTTTTCTTGTGGATTATATATTCTCACTTCAGACGGGCATCCCCAAACGCGCATATGTCGCAAACTTGATTTCCAACTTTTCAATAATTCAAATGGCGTTTTAGGAATGGCCTTGGTTGGAACTCGATTTAATAGTATATACACTGTCGTCTTAAGTGCTTCAGTCCACAAGGATTTAGGAATATTGGAGCTGCTAAGCATACTCCGCACCATGTCCAATAAAGTTCGGTTTCTTCTTTCTGCTACACCATTTTGGTCGGGTGAATTAGGCATGGTGTATTGGGCAACAATCCCATGCTCTTGAAGAAATTTAGCGAATGGCCTAGGTGCTTGTCCATCTTCTGTGAATCTACCATAATATTCTCCACCTCTATCTGATCTCACCATCTCAATTTGCTTCCCGCATTGTTTCTCTACTTCAGCCTTAAATATCTTAAAGGCATCTAATGCTTCATCCTTTTTATGAAGCATGTAGAGATACATATATCGTGAGTAATCATCTATAAAGGAGATGAAGTATCTCTGACCATGTGAGTCCATCTCTAGACTACATATATCAGTATGTATGATTTCTAATATGTCTGAACTCCTATTGGCACCTTTCTTTGACTTGTTGTTCTGCTTTCCTTTTATGCAATCCACACAAGTCTCAAAATCAGTGAAATCCAGAGTATTAAGTACTCCTTCATTTACCAATCTTTTAATTCTTTCTATGGAGATATGACCTAACCTCCGGTGCCATAATTTAGAGGAATCTTCATTAATAACACATCTTTTAGTGCCAGTGTGAACATGCATTGAATCATAAGTGACATTGTTTTGTAAATTAAAGTAGTAGAGATCATCAGACAAAATACCATTCCCAACATAATCAGATTTATAAAATAAACTGACGGATGTTTCTGAAAAGTTAAAGGAATATCCAAAATGTACAAGTCATGAAACTGAAATCAAGTTTCTAGAAAAACTTGGAACATAAAATATCTTTTCTAATTCTAAAACAAAACCACTGCTTAAAGTTAAATAGCATGTTCCTATAGCTTCCACATGCGAGCCCATCTTGTTTCCTGATAAGATGCTTTGCTCACTTCCCACTGGCTTCCTTAGGTTTTGCAAACCCTGCAAGGAGTTCGAAATGTGAATTGTTGATCGAGAATCAATCCACCAAGTGTTAACATTGACATTGACCATATTAGATTCATAACAAACAAACGAGATTGCATTACCTTTGTGCGCAAGCCATTTCTGAAATTTTTCGCATTCCTTCTTCATGTGTCCCTTCTTTTTATAGAAGAAACACTTGGAATCCTTCTTAATATTAGCTTGGGGAGGTACTTTACCTTTCCCTTTCTTATTGGCTTGATATTTTCCCTTCCTATGCATTGCCAGCATTGCACTTCCTCCCAGTTCCATCACCAGTCTTTCTTCCTCTTGAACACACATGGTCATGAGTTCATTTATTGACCATTTATCCTTATGTGTGTTTTATGAGATTTTGAAAGGTCCATATTGGCGCGGAAGGGTGTTCAGGATGTAGTGCACCAGGAAAGACTCTGATATTTCAACCTCGAGTTTCTTCAATTGAGCCACAGTGTCCCTCATTTGCATGATGTGCTCACGCACACCTTTCACACTGGTGAGCCTTAGGGATGAGAACTTCATGATTAGGGTGCTTGCTAGTGCCTTGTCTGAAGTGACGAATTGATCATCAATGGCTTTCAGCAAATCTCGGACCCTTTCATGCTGATCAACTGAACCACGAATACCAGCTAAAATTTTAGTCTTAATGAACATCATGCTTAAACGATTAGATCGCTCCCATCACTCATAAAGCGTGATGTCCGCTGTAGTGCTGATATTGGTGAGTGTTGGTGTTTCATCTTTCCTAATAGAATAATCTATGTCCATCCATCCCAAATGAAGGAGAATTCTCTCCTTCCAGACCTTATAGTTATCTCCCTTAAGTTCAGGGATATCACAACGAATTTCAAAGAAATTTGCAAGTTGTACAACTGCATAAAAATAAATATCACATGCTTACGTTAAAATTGAGACCAAATAAAATTTCATGTTTTACCAATGTAAATTCATGCTTTAAGATTGAATCTAATGACATAAAAATTGCATGTGGGCTAAATTTTTAATTCAAGCAAATTCAAATATTCTTCATGATAAAACTATTAATTCATAATTCCTGTGGGTAAGTTATGAATAATTCAATATTTTATCCTAATTAATTACATAAATATAATAAAAATTCCTGTGGGATAAAATTTATTATATTTAGTATAATTAATTACAATTAATGTCTAAACTTTCTTTATTTAATTAATTAGAGATGTTGTGGCTATTCTCTAATTAAATATCATATAGATCACTAGACATTATTGCTATTCACTGTAACAAAACAAGA
>LPNX011208140.1:24417-44282 GCA_001517045.1 Pseudotsuga menziesii | reverse complement strand
CACATTAAGGAAACCATAAGTATATATTCCATATCTTGAAATGGTAGACAAGATTTAACATTTGAACGGTGGTTTTTCCATAAATGAAATCATAGACAAAAGTAATAAATCTTGTTTTATAGACAAGGCATTGTGATTAAGTCTACTAGTTCATCTGTATCTACTAGGTCTTAGTGTGCAGCCTGCAATATAGGGATTTTTTAAATGCCGGCATGTTTAGGTCATTAAGAAAATTATTAAGTCACTAAAAAATGAAGTGACAAGTAATTCCTGACATCTATCATAAAGGGACAGCAGCCCTCTCTAACACCCCAATAGGGCAGCAGCCACTGAAAGAACAGCCTATACACGAGCTTAGGCTCAAGCAACAATACACGGCTCAAGTAAAAGGACCAACAAATAGTCACGGCTCAGGTGAAGGACTCACAAACAGCCCACGGGTAAGATGACAACCTAGCAAAACAAGCCACAATAAAGGTAGCAGTCTAAAAGCAGCACACGGCACCCTTAATGAGCTCACAACAGGCTCACGGTACCTTCATACAACCCTCAACAAGGTTTGGTACAGACTTATCGTAGCCTCAACAGGATCACAGTACAGCTAGCAATAGCAGCTGCCCTAGCAGCCTTCATAAAACTCACCATACGTTAATGAATGCCCAAAGAAAGAAAAGCAATAAAACTTCCGATTCTGGAATCGACTACACGAAAATGGGTAAAATGCTACAAAGAAGGTATAAAATCAGTCTGCAATGCAGAAGAGTGTAAAAGTATTTCAAGATTCATTACAGAAGAGTGTAAACGGAGTGAAAACCTCTCTACAGACTGAAAAAACAATTGCATTTCTCCGCGGCCCATTTATTAACTCAGAAAAAGAATCACGACAACCCTGACACGTAAGAGAAAGATCACAGCAGCGAAACCCTACAGTGGCAACTCTAGCCAGAACACCAAGGCGGAGATAAATGGCTCTGATACCAACTGTTAGCAAAAATTCTGATTCTTGATGCATGTGGAATAAAGCTCTTAAACAGAATCGAAATATCAATACCAATAGATCATACCTCCAGCCATTGATGCTACTTGACTTGCTGTAGAAGATTTACCTGTTCCACAAAACTTTAGCTTCCTATACGGCACTTCCAAAGCTCTACTTTCTCTTTCTTGATGGTGTAAAACTGAATGGGATTGAGATAGTGAGCTTGGGGACCAACAGGGGTTTTAAATAGCCAAGCTCCCATCAAGCTTCTGATGGCTATGTGTCGTATGTTCCACAAATCTAGGTGATGGACCACTCCAACAGCTCCCAACAAGAAAACGGTTGCCAAGCTAAATGAACCGTCGGCAGTTTTGCAGTTGAAGCGGCGGTAGTGTGAGGAGCCGCTGAATGCGGGAGCTTACAGAGGCCACAATGGGCTCTTCACAACTGGCCACAATGGCTCTGATACCATATTAGAAAAATAGGAGAGGAGTGGAAGTGTTGAGCACAAAGGCTCACACACACAAACAAAAATGGTGTAAAACCAATTCAATTAGTTTAATGAAAGATGATTACATAAATAGTTGATATTATCTCAAACAAACCTAGATCTAGATTCTATAAACTTAAATCTTCAACAACTTATCTAATCTAGAAGATTCACAATATATGAATCATATTTCTACATTATTTTTGGCATCAAATAATTATACAGGGCATCTAGTACACACTTTGAACAATTTTTTTCTCAACTTTTAAGTCCATTAGAAAAGAAATTACAATAAGCCCTTTGAGAGACCTATTTTATAATATTTCTCTAATTTTTTTTATGATTATTTCATCTTATT
Organism: Pseudotsuga menziesii; assembly: GCA_001517045.1. Classification (NCBI taxonomy): domain Eukaryota; kingdom Viridiplantae; phylum Streptophyta; class Pinopsida; order Pinales; family Pinaceae; genus Pseudotsuga; species Pseudotsuga menziesii. Next base: position 42,455 of record LPNX011208140.1, on the reverse strand, counting down.
TTGATTAGTTGGTCATTTTTGAAACCAAATGGTTGTTCTTGGTCAGCCAAATAGCAATTAAATGTGTAATTAAATATATATGTAAAATTCTTATGATCTTTCTCTTAAATAAATTGAAATGCTACTTGATATGCATACTTCTTTTAGATTGTTTGGACCTTTTTTTTTACATTTTTAATATGAAAATTAAATTAAATGGATGACATTCACTTATCATCATTCATGGGTTGACCAAAGGTGGAAATTTGTTTACAGTTGTTCATTACAAACATAAAAAAAAATGATAAAAAATAATAAACAACAAAGGGAATTGTGTAGATTTGATCAACCAGCCAATATTAAGGAGAATGTAAAATTTGTCTATATATCTTGGTTCAAGATGATATTTTATGAAATTAAAAATAAAGTAATAATAATATCACTTATTTTAAAAAATGAATCCTATTGAGACTTGTTTTAGTTGTTTCTCTTTGTTATTTGTAATCAATGAATTTGTATGTAAAAATAGTCTCATAAATCAATTTAGTGTCTAGCTTAGCTAGGATTTGATTTAGTGACCTTTGCAACAAGTGACTTCATATCTCGTGACCTCCTTTACAACAAGTGCCTTCATATCAACCAACACCAATGAGTGACACCAGTTTGGGCTTAACTCTATAATTATATGTTACAATTGTAACGCTAATAAATTAAATCTAAAAAAATGAAATATTGAAAAACTAAAAAAGAATCATAATAAAACTAAGATAGATTCATCTTAATTCCAAATCTACCAAGTTTTAAAAGAGATTAAATAATTAAAAATAGAAACTTTTTTTAGAAAAAAGATTTTAAAAAATAAATATACAATTTAAGAAGTTTGATTCTTTTTTAGTAAATCCTTCATTCTTACTAAATTCTAAATTAAAGTAAATCTATACTAGTTTTAGTATTCTAATATAATCATTTTTTATAATCTCTTAAGAGTACCAAACAAAAATTGCTCACATTACATAATTAACATTTTAAACATGAAAAAAACAAATGCCTCCAAATTACATAATCAAAATTTTAAACATGAAAAAAACTGTAGCAGAATCAATATTTTAAACATGAAAACACTCTAGCAATGATTATGTTTTTAACATGAAATAACTATATAACATAAATTATGTTTTGAACATAATTGTAGAAAAAAAATTATATAAAGAAATAATCATAACCAACCTATTTAAACTAACTTGCAACACCAACTGGTTTGAAAATGGCTTCAGTGATAATATGCTTTCCATTTCCAAAACCAAAACCAAACATGTGATTGACAAAAGCTTTACCATCTTTGATTGTAGCAGTGGTAGCAAGACGATGCATTGGTCCAACATATCCGTGAGTGAGCTGCGCACTTTTCCACCCATCCCTGCTCTCTAGTAATCGAGTTGCTAGAGATCCAACCACCACCATTTTCTCAGGGGAAAGAAGAGCCAGGCCATCACCCATAAACATGGCGCTACTTGTATTCACTACACTCACATCCACTCCGTCTAAACTGCTCTTGAATATGGCCCCAGAAAATGTATGAACCACAAGAAGGAAACCATCTCGATGGTACACTATTCCATTGAGACCGATTCCATTAAAATGAAGCTTACTAGACTGTGATGCAAAGATGGGACTGCTTAGTACAGAGACTGCAGATCCATCCAAACTCACTTTCCAAATGATATTCTGTTTGGTGTCAGTAACGTATGCATTGCCCTCTGGATCCAAGTCTACATCATTTGCCAGTGTCATGCTCTCTGTCATCATTGGAATTGGACTAAAGATCATTGGAATTGGAAGAAAGACTAATACAATTTTTAAGCATACTATGTCATAACATCGATGAGAGAGAAAATGTAGCATAACAAAATGAAAAATAATCTTTTTTTTCAAAACTTTTGAGTTAAGATTTATTTATCAAATCTTGCTTTTCAAAGCTTTTCACTTAAGATTTATTTATCACAAACTTTTGCGTTAAGATTTATTTATCACTTGACATCCTGTTTACAACAATTGGATATTATATTTTTATCATAGTAATCTGGGACACTGACCCAAGTAGCATCCAACTGAATTTTAGCTACTACTGATAAGGAGGAAAGATAGTCAGAATTCAGAAGTGGAAATTTTCTCATACAAAAAGCAGAGTATTGCAGTTTTGTACAGTTATATAATGCCTAAACTCTACAAGGAATTGCCATGGCATTTGATAACAACATGCCTAAACTCTACAAGGAATTGCCATGGGATTGGATAACCACGTTGCAAACAAAAATACACAGTTACAAGTAACTAACCAAAATGTCAAAGAATACACTTCAGGCAATACACTTCAGGCACAATCTTCAAGTCATGCTGATGTCTAAGAGTATACTGCTTCCTAGATGACTCAAACATTTTTTTAATATGTAACAGTTTGTCACTACATCTTTATTAAACAATTCAAGTTATAGCATGGATCTCAAGTCTATGATTTCTGTTATTAGCCATTTCCATATGCTCCTTAACTTATTGCTTCATGAAACTATAACCGCCTAATAAACTAAACTAAAGGTAGATTGATTTATACACATATTTTACACTAAATCTTACACATATTTTTGCTCAATCTTATTGCTTCATAAACCTAAAAGCCATCTCACAGGGCCGAATAAACTAAATTAAAAGTAGATGGATTTATATTTCCATCTTGCACAATTTTTTAAACTCGATTATAGCGAAAGTCTTATAACTTTGATCAAAAGTCACAAGGTTTCACTGCTTCTTAAAATAAGTACTTATCAATTTCCATTTTTTATATTATTAAAGAAAAAGCAAAGGATATATTCTTAGTAAAGACCAGATAAACTCTTCTGAACTGCTTGTATATGCATACATCTCCAGGCAAATGGGAGAAGCACAATTGAAAATTTGATTTTAATTAGAAAAAAAAACTCTTCTGAACGGCTTGTATATACATACATCTCAAGGCAAATGGAAGAAGCATAACTGAAAATTTGATTTTAATTAAAAAAAAAATCTTAAAAAGGAAGAAATCAGTTTGAAATAATGGGAAGAAATCCGTTTGAAATCAGTTTGAAGTCATTTATTTGAATCAAATTAAAAAAATAGACAAGTTGGATAAAAAAAGTCCTATCATCACAAGTGGACATGTTTGCACAATTAGAGTTTAAAGGCAACCTGTTGGATTCAGAATCTTTGAAGTCTTCTTTTTAATTTCAATATGTTTTTCTGTTGTCGCAGGCATGGGATGGGTAGATATGGGAAGAGTGGCTTCTACAATTATGGCTTATTTTTATATTTTCATAAGAAAATAAGATAAAGGGGTAAGAACTCTTATTTGAAGTTGATGAAGGGATGTTTATTGGTTATTTTGATGGTGAAAATTTGAATGTCTTGTGTAGTGGTGATATGTTCATAAAGATATATTCTGTATGTTACTTTTATTTCATTTATAGATGGTTTGTGATAATGAAACTAACACTAAAGTAAATTTATTAGCATTATGGACACTTTCCTGATTTGGTAATTATTTTAAAGGTTTTGTTTCTCTCCTTGTGGTAGCTGATTCTAAAGTGATTGTGGAATGAAAAGTTGGAATAACAAATCTTCAATTATCAATTTTGAACAATGGTGTTCAAGAATTGTGAAATTAAGAAAGATATTAACTTTCACAGGGCGGCTGATAGACTTTCTAAAAAAGCTGAGCTGTGGATCAGATAGATGGTCAGCTTCGTTTTAAAGAATTTATGGGCAGTTCTGTCTGGTCTAAGGGATCTTTGCCATTGTTTTATTTTATTGTGAACTGTTAAATTCTGGTGACAGGCAATCGTATTATTTTGTATTTTTTCTGTAAGTATTAGAAGATAAGTGATCAGTGTTGAGAGTACTATTTCTGATCTGTAATGTATCCTTTTTGCTGGGAGGTTATACTCTAGAGTGAATGGCTGATATTTTTCTGGACAGCCTTGGAGTTTTTTTTCTGTTGGTTGGATGGTTGATGTTTTTCTGAAGAGCCTTGGAGTTTTTTCTGTTGGTTGGATGGCTGATGTTTTTCTGGACAGCCTTGGAGTTTTCTTGGTTGGAAGATATAGTGCTATGTATTCAGGTTTATTGAAGACATTGCTATCATTTTTTTTTATAAATAACCAATAATAGTTTTTTCCCATAAATCATTGGGTGCAGTGAATATAGACATTAACAAAACCATCCAAACCACAGTACAAGATGCACCTCGAACTTGTGAAGAATATCAACCCCACGTTCAGATGGAGCTATGCTAATGAATCCAGTGAAAAATGGCTGCTAGCAGATCTTAGATTAGTGAAGAATATCAGCCCCACATTCAGATGGATCTATGCTAATGAGTCCAGTAAAAATGGCCGCTAAAATTAAAAGTAACCCTCCAAATATTTAATACAAATCACTTGAATATATATATATATATGTGTGTTTTGAGAATGCTCACTGCTATAATAATGAGATCAGCCAACAAAGAAAGTTTAAACAACTTACCTGGGCCACAGAGCTTTGTGAAATACAATCTCTTCCATGTTTTCAAATCATAAGCAGCCAAAGCACTGTAACGATTTCCAATAGAGTCTGCTATCACTGCCAAGAGTCTGTTTCTAATTGGATCGATCTGTAATCCCAAGTTACCATTGCCCAAATACTCCAAATCCCTCACCACTGTTTCCTCTCTGAACCCACCTCCGGCTGAGTCACCATCCTGCAATCTAATTTCTCCAACCCCACCTTCCATGTTGGATACCAGAAACCTCTTGTTTTCCTCATCCCAAACAACACACTCCCTCATCCACCCTCTACTCCTGTACTCCACAACTTCTCCCTTGTATTTGGTATTCTCCAATGTAATGAGGGCAAGAACCAATCCTGAGAGTAAAACAACAAATACTGAAGAAGCAGCGAACCAGGAACCAGCCATGTCAAATATTAGAAGCTTACAAGTCACAGAAATAACTACCACTCCAAGATTCACACACCGAAGCTGGGATTTTTCACCATTGAAAGAGTACAGTAGGCAGTTTAAGCTCTCTCTAAACCAGAATCAAATATATATTTTTATAATAGCTAATCCGCTGTTCTATATTTTTATATGTCCATGTCTAGCTACTGTTCTATTCTTTTTCAGAATAAATATATCGACGACGTGAAGGGATGATATCACCCAAAATATAAAAGATTTCCAATAGAGTCTGCTATCACTGCCAAGAGTGAATTACTCGACACATTATATATATATTTGACTACAGACACTATTCACTATTCTAACATTAACTTCGACGACAATTTCCTTGAGCCTTTTTAAAGTCAAAATCATCCATTCTTTTTAAATATTCATGATAATTTAATTTTCAAACTATTCTTACACAAAATGTCAATTGATGTATTACAAAATAAAAACATATAAAACAATATTATTTAATAAACAAAAAAACAAAAAACAAAAACTGCTATAACTTATAACACTTGAATAATTATAGATTTATAAATAATTAAATATTGAATTCTTAATTGAAGCTTATTTAAATAGATGCATTTTAGCATTGACAAAATAAGATGACTATGATATGAATCTTCACTATACACTTGTTACACTCTAGTTAATCTTATTAATCAACTTTAAAAAGTCCAAAATATAAAACAATATTTAAATACCTATTGATATATTTATTTAACAAAAACATACTTGCCAAATAACTAACTAAGTCAAACTTTCATTTTACACATTTATAAATTTAAAACATCTAAAATAAACTACATTTTAATTAATAAAAAATAATTTTAAAGCTTACTCCATATCAAATTTTATATTAATTATATATTATTATTATTTTTAAATATAGTTTTGATAATTCATCTCATTATATTATTTATATATAATTATTATAAACAGAAAACCAAACACCCCTTACACATAAGGAAGGACGGAGTCAAACAACAAAACAAAAACATGATTAGAATAATGCCTACTGTACATTTTATGTATTATAAATCACACATGGATGAGAGGTATCACAGGAAGCAAGCATGCAACAAAACAAAATGCTTTATGGAATATGCCCTACTATACATTATATGTATTACAAAACCATACACGAACTCGATGATAGTTCATCTTTTGGTTGCTTTAGCCTTATCACTTCTTTCTTAGTTGTTTGTGACTCATTCGTTGAGTATGTCAAATTTTGACATTTTATTAGCGTGACTTAGATCGACATGAATATTTTTTATTTGATGACTTAATTTAATATTAATATTTTAGCCTGATGGCGAGTTTAGCCTGATGGCGATGCTTTGTTAATGAGATATTTTATGTTATGATTTATCATAACATGAAATTATATATATATATATATATATATATATATTCATTTTCTTGTTTTGATGTATACATATGGGATGATTTGTTAATGAGATATTTCAGGTTATGATATGACTTATCATATTATGCTATTTATTATGATGAGGTTATATATACATTTTTATGATGATTGATTTTTATGATGATTGACTAATATGTTAAGGTTGAGAATCTTGGTGGACAATATGAAAATGCATGTAGGGAAGGGCTCATATTTCAAGGATGATGATTATTTTATTTTCGAGTTCAGGAAGTTTTTGGGAAGGAAAATGGTTGTGAAAAATGATCACTAACTTGGGTAAATGGTAAATAGAGAAATGGTTGTGACTCATTTTTACCTTGTTTTTTACATTTGTAAATTCATTTTCAAATCTACAAAACTTTTTGTACTTGTTTTATGTTTTTCATTGGACCTAACTTCCTTAAGTAACTTAGTTGCCAATTTCTATGTTTTTAATTAGATCTAACTTTCTTAAGTAACTTAGTTGCCAATTTTTATGTTTCTAATTAGACCTAACTTTTTTAAGTAACTTAGTTTCCCACTTTGGAGTCTTGTGTGCAACTTTAGGAAGTGATACCTTCCTTACAACTATTATCAATGTTAACTTGATTTGAATCTTCTAAGCTAACTTGTGAAAAGTTTGTTGAATCTTTGTCTTCCACCTATTTGTGTGATATCCAATCCATTTCAAACCATTGATCATCCCTTGATTTGTTTAAGTATTGCAATCTTTATTGTTCCTTAGATACTTTTTTCTCTAAGTGAGTAAGTAGTTTCTTTTTTCTCTAAGTGAGTAAGTAGTTTCTTAAGTTCTTTTGCACTTAGACATTTTGTTTCATAAGAACATATTTGCTAACAATAAATTTTCCACTAGATAAAAGTCTATACCTTTTTTTTGTTCAAAATACCCGATCAAGATGCGTTTCATACTTCTAGAGTCTAACTTTATTCATTTTTCTTTTGGAATAAAGGCATAGAAAAATGAACCAAAAACTATAAGATGTTTAATCATAAGTTTGAATCCAATATATCATGCTTCATAAGTAGTAATTCCATCTTCATATAAATATGAAGAGGGAGATCAATTTCTCAACTAAATTATTTTATGTTTTGCCTCATCCCAATAACTTGAACTTAACCCTTTGAAGAACAACATTGCTCTTTCCATGCCTAATGATGTTTGATTAATTCGTTTAGTTACTCCAAGTCACTCAATTTCGTCCTCAATCAATTTTCTTGGAAATATTCTAGGAATTCATTTGAAGTGAATTTGCCTCCATTATTAGTTTGAAAAGTGGGAATTTATTCTTAGTTGTTGTTTCAGCCAAATTATGAAAAGACTAAAACTTTTCAAATGCCTCTTATTTTTTGTTCAAAAAATACAACCAAACCATCTTGCTAAAGTCATCAATGAGTAGTAAAAAAGTCTTACATCCCCCAAATTAAGTGTACAAAGGTCCGCCAATATCACTGTGAACAAATTGTAATATCCTAGTTTCCCTCCAAGTACTTGTGGAAAATTATAACCTTCTCTATTTTCCATAAATGCAAATTTGACATGTCACATTTTCCTTCTAAAATGCCGACAACCCCTTTACCATTCCTTGTTATTGAAGTTGAATAAGACTATCAACATTCAAGTGACCAAAATGAATATGCCATAATCTGATGGGTGTAATACTAGTCTCAATTGATCATGCAAACCCTTTCATTCTTGGAATGATAATGCATTTCATTCTAATGAGATTTCCATCCTCATAACTTGTCACCACTGCTTTATAAGCATCTTTTATTGATTTGATTTTAAGTATCCCATCTTCCATCACAATTTGATGTCCTTACTGGTGAATCAAGACCAAACACAACATTTTTTCTTTTAAATGAGGGAACATACCAAACATTAGAAATCGAGTCTTTCCCCAATTCCTTGTAAACATACCTTTACCGAACCTTTTCCCTATGGTTTGTGAGTGGTGTAATCTACTAGAAAAAATGAACTCAAATGGTAATCTTGAGAATTCCAAAAGAATTATTTCCTATATGTCATATGTTGAGTGGCACATGTATCCCTGATCCATGCATCCTCAAAATCACTTATGAAATAATATATTGGTTGAACTAATTTTATTGCTTATGATGGTTTAATTGTTGAAAAAACATACTCACAATTATCATTTTCTTATATATTCACATATTGTTCCAAATAAGAATGTTTCTATTTAGATATATTCTCATAAGAAATTCTACAATATGAGGCATAATGTCCAATCTTATTGCAACATAAACAAGTTACTATTTTCTTGCCTCTTCCTCTTCATTTGTATTATGAATTTTTATTTTTTACTTCTTTGGAATCTTTCTTAGTCCAAGTAATACTACCTCTACCTCTTTATATTCATTGGCCTTGACCGCAACCTCGATTTGAATACTAAGATGAATCATGTATATTTTCACCCCGCTTGTGTTCATTTCCTTTGGTATGGTAAACATGTTTCCCATGGGAATGTTTGCTTGTGCTTACAACCAATACATCCTCCCCTAACTGCTCTATCTTACCAAAAGTTTTATCATGATTAGGTATAACCTCGTTGAGATTTTCAAATTTTATATTCTACAACTTATTTGTAATTTGTAATGTTTCCAAAAAATGCTTTGTATGACTCAAGAAAACCTGATATCAAAATTGTAACCATGAAACTGTCTTAAAATTTAGTAAAAATAGCCTTTGTATTTTCTTGCCTAATATTTTTGAGTCTTGAAATGTATTCCATGACATCTCCCCCTTCAGTTAATTTTTGTTTCAATAACTTGAATTGAACATGAATCACCTCACAAGGTGAAACTTGGGGATGATTACCAATACCCCAAAAAAGCGAGTGGAGAAGCATCATACAAGCTAGACTCCAGGAAATCTTTAAAGATAAAGGATGTGCTATATGTTCTAGGACTAAAGGAGAATCTTCTCTCCATCTATGCTTTAGATGCAAAGGGTATGAGAGTTGCATTTGTTTACGTCTAAGTTCTAATGTGGCCCAAAGGGAAGACAATAGATTATGCAATAATGATTGGAGAAGAAGATGAAGGCTTGTACAAGCTAAAGGGACATCCTGAACAAGCACTGGTTCATGAGTCAATTGAACCAAGCAAACCATGGAACAAAAGGCTTGCACATGTGCACTGCAAATCACTACTGATGGAAATCAAAGCAATCTCTGGACTACTAGAGATCTATGAAAATCATTAATGCATTTGAAAAGGATGTGCACAAGGAAAGAATGCAAAGAAAAAATTTCCCAACAATGAGAGCAAGGCCAAAGGAATATCAGATATAGTACACTCGAATGTATGCAGACCCATGTCTTCTAACTCATTAAGTGGGTATGTGTACTATGTTTCCTTTACAGATGATTTCTCACGTAATACTTTGATATATTGATTGAAAGGGAAAATGAAGTTTTTTGTAAGTTCAAGGAATATAAAGCATTGGTCGAGAACCAAACCGATAGGAAAATCAAGACTCTATAGTCAGATAATGGCAGAGAATTCACCTTGGAAGAATTCAAGGAACTCTACAGAGAGTCCGGGATTAAGAGGGAGTTGATCACTCCATACAATACTCAACAGAATGGGGTTACGGAACGAAAGAACCGAACCATCATGGAAGCGAAAAAATCAATGTTGCATGAATAGGATCTTCCTATGCACCTTTGGATAGAGGAAACAAGGAGATTTGTGTATGTACAAAACCATACTCCTCATCGAGTACTTGAAAAAAGGACTCTGGAAGAGGCTTTCTCAGGAGAGAAACCAAAAGTCATCCATCTGAGAATATTTGGATGCTCGATGTACATACTATCCTAAAGGATAAAAGGACCAAGCTCGATCCTTCTGGGAGGAAGGATATATTCGTAGGATACATTGGTACATAAAAGTCCTACCGAATATACTTCCTAGGATTCAAGAATATCAACATCAGTAGATATGTATCCTTTGATGAAGATTCAACATACTTAAAATCTAGGAGGACACTTATTCAAGAGGACGAGGAACCTGAAGAAACAAGAGCCTGAGGTATGGAAATTGGAGAAGCAATTCCAAAAGACCATGAAGATAATGACATGGCATAACCACAAGAGCCAATAGAGACAATCCTTTAGTAGGACTCCCACAAGAGGAGATTAGCATGGGCATGAGAGCTCATACGAGAAGTAGAAAGGCATGGCGCTCCAGAAGGAATACATAGAGAAAGAAAAAGGGAAAATCCCTACAATAGATAGGTGGCCCTGCTCTATGACATCATTGACATAGAACCTTCCACATATGAAGAGCGTACAGAAAAGAAAGAATGGAAGGATGCTATGATTGAGGAATATTAGTCAATCATGAAGAATTATGTCTAGGAGATAGTTCTGAGACTGGTAAAGAAGTCTGGTGTGACTTAAAAGTGGATCTATAAGATCAAGCATGTTGCATATGGTAGCATCAGGAAATACAAGACAAGGTTTGTAGCACGAGGCTTCTCACAGAAAGAAGGCATAGACTATGAAGAGACATTTGCACTCGTGGCGAGGTACACTTCCATTGGGACCATACTTGCATTGGCAATAGTTATGAAATGGAAAATACACCAAATGGATGTCAAGACAACTTTCTTGAATGCTGCAGTAAAGGAGGAAGTGTGCGTGGAACATCCACTAGGATTCGAGACACATGACAGGAAGACCCATGTGTGAAATTTGAAGAAGGCCTTATACAGATTGAAACAGGCGTCGAGGACATGGTACGACATGATGGATAGCTTCCCGATGAGATTAGGATTTACCAAGATTAAAGTAGATTCCAACCTTTACTTCAAGGTTGAATAGAGAAGACCATTAATGCTCCTGCTATATGTTAATGACCTGTTCCTAATAGGCGAAGAGGAACTAATTAAAGATGCAAGGAGGAGAATTTCTATCGAGTTCGAGATGAAAGACGTAGGTATGATGCACTACCTCTTAGGCATGGAAGTGTGGCAGAGTGTAGATGGGATCTTCCTTGGTAAAGGAAAGTATGCAGTGGATATTCTGAAGAGATTTGGAATGTTGGGCTGGAAGGAAATAACCACACCTATGGCATCTAATTTGAAGCTTCTAATTGATGCTTCATCTGAGTCGATTGATTCCACGATGTATCATCAGATGATTGGATCATTGATGTACTTGATGAATACGAGGCCATACATATGCTTTGTGGTGAACACCTTGAGCTATTTCCTGACGGATTTGAGACATGTTCACCTGATAACTACAAAGCATGTATTGAGGTACCTAAAAGGTACAGTGGATTATGGGCTCAAGTATGATTCAAATCAGAATATTAACCTACACAACACATATTTCATTAAATTTGGAATTATACAAGGGATCTAGAATTTAGAACTTCAACAAGATTGAGTTTTCAAAAAATGAAAAACCAAAAAATTACTTAATTCACTCATTTCAATCTTTATATTCACCATTTTTTTATAATATTATCAATATAGGCTATATAAAATCAAATTTATATAAAGTTGAAGCATATCTTCCTAATATTAAACTTAGATTCCTTACATTATTTTATTATTATAATTTTTTAATTTGTATTAATATTTGAGTTGATCAAGGTTTACCTCATCTCATGAACAATAGATGTTGCAAGAAATTTCTTACCTATTAAGTTATCTAATGGCATTATTTGTATGTTGAAATTATTAACCATTTTATTTATAATTTGATAAAGCATATATTGTGCATGTGTTGAATTACCATATTAGTAAGAGATTGTCTCCATTTTAGAGTGACCTACAAAGTTATTTAATGATATAGCAGTCAATGTGTTTGTTACTGTAACAAATTTATGTATTGGCATAGTAACGTATTAATTCCCAATCTTGATAATGGGTGGCTAGAACATGGGGATTTTTTCTCAACTTCAAGAAACAACAAGAACTGGAAATGCCTAGGAATTGGTTGAAACCTCTAATACCATGAAAAATTATTAGCTCATATAGTCACTGTAATATTGAACCTGTGGATGAGGACACTACCCCTAATCATATTTAGAATATTGACTAGAAAAACAATTAGTAACATATAAACAAGCAACAACATGGAAAACTAGGTCATACTCTATTTTATTTTCTTCCCTTTATATGTATTGTCGAGTACGGATCTAGAATTTAGAACTTCAACAAGATTGAGTTTTCAAAAAATGAAAAACCAAAAAATTACTTAATTCACTCATTTCAATCTATATATTCACCATTTTTTTTACAATATTATCATTATAAGCTATATAAAATCAAATTTATATTAAGTTGAAGCATATCTTCCTATGCTTAAACTTAGATTCTTTACATTATTTTATTATTATAATTTGTAATTTGTATTAATATTTCTTGCCTATTAATTTATCTAATGGCATTATTTGTATGTTGAAAGTATTAACCATTTTATTTATAATTTGATAAAGCATATATTGTGCATGTGTTGAATTACCATATTAGTAAGAGATTGTCGCCATTTTAAAGTGACCTAGAAAGCTATTTAATGACATAACAGTCAATGTGTTTGTTACTATAACAAATTTATGTATTGGCATAATAACTTAGTAATTCTCAATCTTGATAATGGGTGGCTAGAACATGGGGGGTTTTGCTCAACTTCAAGAGACAACGAGAACTGGAAATGTCTAGGAATTAGGTGAAACCTCTAATACCATGAAGACGTATTAGCTCCTATAGTCATTGTAATATTGTACTTGTGGATGATGACACTACCCCTAATAATCTTTAGAATATTGACTAGAAAAATAATCAATAACATATCTACGAGCAACATGATGGAAAATTAGGTCATACTCTATTTTATTTTCTTCCCTTTATATGTATTGTCTATTGTATGCGTTAGGACATTTTTGTCAAGTATATAGCACAATAGGTACTTAGGCACTTCACTTTTTCCCTTCATTTTATGGGATTATTATGAGCCCACAAGTTTCTACATGTTTTGGACATTGTTAACTATCAATTATTACTTTGGATTATGTTGATTGGTTAAGCCTAGATTCATTTTTATAATATAAATATAATCATCTAACATTTAAAGAAATATTCATTATTCAATACTATATATTATGATATGTGGTTGGCACTATTTTAGAGCCAACAAGAGAAAATATTGTATTGGATAAAGTCTAAGTATACCAATTAGGGTAAAAAATAATTAGTAATTAGAATATAAATTTTATAGTACAATTGGTTTTTTTTCAAATACATGAAGAAAGAGGGAAAACCCATTCTAGTTATTGCAAGTGTCAAGTATTTATTTTTGAAATGTTTGAACATATTACATTGAAAAAACATTAACTAGCTACTCCCATAGTAAAGTTTTTATAGACAAAGTCTATAATATGTTGTCTGTCCAGTATTTATTTTTGAAATGTTTGAACATATTACATTAAAAAAAATTAATTAGCTATTCCCATAATAAAGTTTTTATAGACAGTCTATAATATGTTGCTTGTACTTGTGCTTTACTGGACTCCATTAACCAAGTTTGATGGATCGAGAAGTGTGGTACATTTGAAATCAATGAATTAGAATAGAAACATTGAAGTACATTTTTGTTTCTTACAAATACAAAAGTGAAAACCCACTAAACTTATTAAAAGTGCATTTAACAATCAATTTTTTTTATAAGTATCTGTGTGTCATTTAACAATCAAAATCAAATTATTATGAATTTTTATTGGTAGTGCATTTAACAATCAAAATATTTTATAAGTATTTGTGTGCCATTTAACAATCAAAATCAAATTATTATGAACTTTTATTGGTAATTTTTATTCGAAACATTTTACAGATGTCAAAAGAAAATATTTTATAAGTCTAGGCATGTTTTTTAATGATCAAAATAAATAATTTTGTTATGAATTGGAATAGAAACAAAGTAGTACAGTTTAATTTATTTTATTATAATATATATTCATGAAGTGTTTGAATGTATTATATTGAAAAGAATACGAATTAGCTATCCCAACATTATCATTTTAATAGATCGTATCTAGAAGATGATGCTTTTAAATGTATTATTGAACTTGATTATCCAAGTTTGATGGAGTGAGAAGTTATGTCGATCTAGACAAAGCATTGGAATTTGTAATTTCCATGATAGATATTGTTTGGTGTTTGAACGTATTACATTGAAAACAATGCTAATTAACTCCAATATAGTTTTAATAGGCCAAAACTAGAAGATATTGACTTTAAGTGCATTATTGGACTTGATTATCCAAGTTATGGGAGAAGTTATGTTAATATAAACAAATCATTGAAATTTTAATATTTCACGGTGTCATGTAATTTGCATGAAGTATCGTCACATGAATACATTGCAATTTAAACAAAATTTTCATATTTGTACCAAATAATATAAAACTCCTCAAATAAATTTGAAAAGAATATTCAATATACAAGAAAAATTGAAAAATGTTTCTTCATGTATTAATTGGTCCTCCAAAGAACAAAATTACATCCATGAATCATCTCCACCTAATCTCATGTTATTCGTTCAAGTAGGTCAAGGACAGCTTGTACACCATGTTTATTTATCTTGGCCTTCTTGCAATGTTCTTTCTTAGCCATCCATGCCCAAACTATGGTATCAATTGGAATAGATCCAAGCTCTATGTCATCAGGATTTGGTACCCAATATTCTTCTAATACTTTTCCATTGTATTTCCTTGAACCAGGCTTCCACCAATCAACTTTAACATGAAGAGTATCACTTTAATCATCTTGAAATATATTTGAGGTGGCTTTTTCCATCCAAATCATCTCCCCTTCATCCTCGTTTCCTGATCTAACTAGCAACATCTTTCCTTTCTCAACATCATTAATAGGGTTGAATGTTGTCTTTGGCTTATTGCACTTGGGTCCAACATACACGGGTTCACCTGTCATAGTATCAAAATCCCCATCCATAATATTTGAGATTGCATGAAGCGCATTACGACCAACATCTAGAGTTTTCCTTGTCTTGGGCCAGAAATCCTCAGAAGATGAATCACTTGCATCCACTATTGTATGATCATTGTAATCTTCATATAAAGTATCAAGAACTCTTTCCCAATACGTTTTTCCATTCTGGTGTAACAATTGGCAAATCCTCACCACCCATTGTGTCTTTCCACATTTTTATGTATGATGTTATTCCTTATTTTAGTTCTTATAAATAGATTTCATTCTCTTTGGGATGTAAGAAAGATGGCTTCCCTATGGGAAGTTTAGATCAACCTTCATCGTCTGTATTCCATAACTCAACTGGTTCTGACCACTCAACATCTCTTATGGATTCTTTATACCTTAATACCGGAACATCATTGAGTATAAGAAATTGGAAGTACTGAACATTAAGATGTCCAACTAGTGCATTTTTTCCTTCCTTGATGTATCCATTAAGGAAGCTTTTTAAGTCATACACCTTATCAATCAGTTTAGGTGGAAACACTCTTTTTTCTTCAATTTTGAGATATGTATCCATCATCTCAGGTAGAGAATATATATCTTTACTTTTCAAGCTAGAAGACATTCTCCCATAGGTCCCGTCTATGTCTTCATGGGTGTGTCCCACGAGCAAGAACCCAACCTCAATAGTGATGAAGACACCAAGTGCAGTGAGAAGTGATAGAAACATGAAAAGATAACGATTTTTATTATCACTTGCTGCATTATCCAATTGTAATAATAAATGTGGAGGAAGAGGTTTAAAATCAATATCTTGATTTTCCAATCTTCCATGAGATAAAAATTCATTCTTGTACACTCTACATTTTGAGTAAATAGAGGTGTCAAGTAATGCATTTGAAAGTGGGTTTCTTGAACTTCCACTCTCATAAAGAAGATCACCATCCATATCAAGATGTGGGTCTTCAAGGTCCCTTAAGCACTTAGCAAGTGATGTAATGGTAAATTGTGATCCCATATGTACAAATGGTAGGGAGAAATGAACAAAACCTCCTGTCTTATGCCCATGTGTTAGCATACCTATCAATGACAAACCCAAGTTTATTCCTACAATAGATTTTGATTTGACGCGTAGCCTTGGAATTGAAGTCTTTGTTTTATCCATTTTATCATGGATAATACTCAAATACTCCTTTGGAAACCTCTCTGACATGATTCTGTGGGAATAGTAGCAATGTCTTCCGCACATAACGATCTTGTTATGTTTGTTCAATCTAGCGCGTGCCGTTTCTTCCAACTCTTTTGTAGTTGCTGACTTCATTTGTGCTTTCAACACAATACATTCACTACATTTACTGAAGTTGGTGTTCTTTGAGAATGCCACGTCTCGAAAATGAGTGTTCCAAATCTTGCTCATTGTTGGTTGTGATATTAATGGACAATTGAGCTTTTCCGAACCCACATTGATCTCTTTTAGCAAAGAGATTTGTGTGTAAGTCGAAGGCAACAATCTTAGAGGAGAAGAAGTTCCATCTGCTTCGACTTGACGTGTTTGGTTTGGCGAAAAATCTGAATTGTCGATTACAATTTTATGCAGTATTTCTATGGCCGCCACAGTATGTGCACGTGCTTTACATGTATTGGTGTTACCATGAATGGATTCCATATGTCCTTGTTCAAAATTATGTTGGTAGCTATAGAAGGTGATTTGAGGAATCTTATGTATCTTGTACCATGCTTTCTTACAAATAACATTACCATCAAATCTCATGTCCTTTACTTTTCTAATAATAGGAGGTAGGCCATGGCCATGGCTCTTTGACATGATAGTGTTTGAAACAAGTGAATTCAATACAAATTCCCTGATACCATTTTTGTCTTTGCATTCCATATCCCTTCTAGCATTTGCAATGGAATTCCTATCCACATGTTGAAGACAATCTTGTTTACAACATTCATCTGCAGCTAAAAGTCAGAATTCTTCTCTTTATCTATCTTGGTTTGACGTTTTGCAACTTTTTCTCTTGTCATAGCTCATTTAATCTTTTTATATGGCCTCGATGCATTAAGAACATTGACATATTGATCTTTTTGATTATAAAGATCCCCATCCCATTGGTATAAAGGACTTGTATCCTTTATAACATCCCATATCAGCATTTCCATGGGTGGCTCTTTGTACTTTCTCTTGACCCTTAACATCTCACCTATGTTGTCCACCAATTTATGTATTGGCCATCTAACCAATCCATGTATAGACTTATCCCCAATCTTGCATCTTTCACAATACCCATGTATCTCTTCCACAAAAACACCAAAGTTATCTTCACCTAGTGTTTCACCCACAACCATGTCATCCTCATGGACATTAACTATCATTCCTTTGGCAATGCACATAATTGTTCCTATGCATCCATGTGTAAGAGAAACCCTTGTACATGTGAATGCAGCCCTATCTTGTGGAATATTTATGGGTTGATCTTCACAATGAGGTTTCAAATCTATTTCTGGCCAAATCTCATAAGATTCTATTGCACCCCCTAGTGTTTCCTCAAATCCAGTTGGATGTGGTAAAGGAGCATCATTTTTTTAACACCTTCTCAATTCTAACCACTATGCATCCTTTCTTTACAATCTTTCCATGACCT
>LPNX011208136.1:0-57190 GCA_001517045.1 Pseudotsuga menziesii | reverse complement strand
ACAACCCCGTGAAGGGGGAAGCTCATCTGCCCCCCCCCCCCCTCCACCCCTCACAATATATCACTTGTAATGATGTTCAATGCACTTCATGATTGTCTTCTTCTGTATCCAAGTCTGCATCTATATCATCTGATCTGGATTCAACATTATAAGGATTAAAGGCTATATCGTCATCGTCATCGTTGTTAGTTTCAATAAAGTGATCATAATCGTCAATATCATCTTCATCATGGACATTGTCTCTAACATCATCTGCTTCAACTAACTTTTCAACATCTTCCTGCGTAACATTATGATCATCAACATCCAACTCATGTTGATCCTCTACATGATCACCTTTTTCTTCCACACCGTCTTCAGCTTCCTCTACAATATTATACTTTACCGTCCTTCCTCTTGGATCATGTCTAATAACAAACGACCAACCCTGTCTACCAGGAACTTCTGAGTAAAATACCTGTTCACATTGACTTGGAAGAACATAGGGCTCTGATGTTCGTGACTCAAGCGACCTTGTATTGACCATGGTAAATCCATTAGCATGTTCAATAACAGTTCTATCGGGATCAAATCGATTCAATCGTAGCTTGTACCATTTCACAACAAAAAGAATTATTTTGAATGATTTAAAGTCACAGTCAATGATATCTTCCAAATATCCATAATATCGATTTTCTGACAATTCTGGACGTCTGTCGCTTCTAGATGAAACATTAGTGACCTCAAAGACTGCACTTATCCCAGAATCACATGTTTTCTTTGTTTCATCCAACCTTTTAATGCGATAATGACAACCGTTGCACCACATAGCCTTGTGGTGTTTTACTTGCAATTGATAGTAAGTATTTTATGTTCTTAAAGTATGGAAATAAAATGAAATTCATCAATATGAACATGAATATCGATGTAATTGAAAATATTATGGCTTATATTTATAATATCATGCTTACCTATTTATCTTTTAAACTATATGCTAAATCGATTTCCCTTTCTGTTAGATTGCCATCTCCATTGCGATGTGCTTTTTTAACCAATGAAGCCACACCTTCCCATGATAGTCCTCGACCAGATTGATTACATCGTTCAATCCATACCTTCATCCAATCAATATTGTTTACGACGTACAAATGTAGTGCATCCCACTCGCGACCAACTACATGAAAATAAAATTACATAAATCAGCTCAGAAATTTATAATTACTTAACGCAATGTAACATTATAAATGTTAATGATGCATATCATTAATGAATATTAAAAATGAAATAATTATGTACGATATTATTAAAATGTATTAACATTAATATTAATCTATAACACCATTTAATAATTACCTTTGACCTTCCTCGATTTACCTTTCCCCATCAGGTACTCTCCTTCTAATTTCTTAGTGGAGTTTGGATCACCAATGCATCAATCTAATTCCATCTTAATAAACGTCAACCCTGGAAGATATTCAACAATATACACCATGGCCTGAAATACCATATATCCCTCCATCATAGAACCCTCTGGATGTGCTCTTTGTCTAACTAAAGCCTTCATAAATTTCAAGTGCCTCTCAACCATCCACATGGACCTTGCATGTGTAGGTCCACACAATTCAATCTCCTCAACTTGGTGTATGAGGTAGTGTTCTTGTGCATTGAAAAATGTCGAAGGTAGAAATCTCTGCATTTGACACATTAAACGAGGAATTTCTCTCTTCCAATACTTTATATCTTCTTTGTGGATTTCTTTAGATGACAACCATCTACATGTAAAGCACGAAAATAATGATATCGTTTAATGACGAAAATTTAACATTGTAGTACAAATCTACATGATTGACTAAAACAAATGTCAATTCATATAAGTTATACAACGAATTAAACAAATTACATGATGATGCATGAAAAATATTGTTTCTAATTACCTCATGTATTTTCCAAGATCATATATGACCTGTTTGACATTATTGTCAAAGTTGTTTGGGAGAGATACAAGTAGAACATACTGTAACAATGAACACGTCTCATCAATATATTTTTCAAAATTAAGCAAAAAAGTAAACCAAAAACATGCAGTATTGTAATACACCAATATATATACCAGAAATATAATTACCTTAATGAAGATATGCCAATCATGCGTTTTTACCCCGCCAAAATCACCTTTCCTTGTTAAGATATTCTTTATGTTCGAACAAAATCCTGTGGGAAATTTTATTTTTTGTATCACTTCTTTTACCGCATTGCTTTGTTGCTCAGTCAATAACCATGGAAGTGACCTTATATTAATTTGGTCTCCATCGTTGTTTAAATGTTCAATGATATCTTTCATTGCATGATTGGATTCATGAATGTCATTGCAAATTTTGACAATTTTTTCTTTGTCGCTCCTTCCGTCTAATATTCGCCATAGTGTTTCAGCTACATTCTTTCCGATATGCATTGTATCAAACAAATGAACAACTAGTAAGTTCTCATAGTAAGGCAACCTACTAAATTGTTTGGGATAACTTTTCATTCCTCATGGAAGCCCATTTACACCTTCATGATGTTCATGCAGACCATCAGTAATCAATATATAAGTCAAAGAGATTAAAATGTCGTATATTACAGTAAAAAAAATTAATATAATCCAAAATAAAACATTAAAAAGTACATATAAGAGATGATCGATATGAATATATAAGATAGACAAATTGAATCGTACCTTGACAATTTCTATTATATTGCAACTTCCATATGTGAGGTGTCATTCTTTGTGGTTTTAATGCAGTCTCCTCTTTCCCATTAAAAAGATGTTTTTCGATAGTTTGATACCTATGATTCTTAGAGAGGAAGTGCCTATACTCATCAAACACTTCCTTTGACAAACTCTTTGAATGAAGAGATTTCATCTTGGGACCACAAACTGGACATGCAAATTTTCCCTTTTTTTGAAGACCACAAAAATGTGTTAGCCGTGGAGCATCGTGAATTGTCCAGGCAAGCATTGCATGGAATTGAAATTCCCTTTTCCCTACTGGTCTAGAGACATCATACATAGTGACACCATTCCATAGCTTAAGTAGTTCATCAACAAGAGGCTCGATATATACATTCATATCTTTAACTATGTACTTACCTAAAAGAAAACAACAAATACAATACATATAAGTAAATGAAATATATATATGACATGAATATGCAACAATATTGATCTTCATGACAAATTAAATACTAATGCATTAAAAAAACATTGTTCTAAAGTACAAATTATACCTGGAACAATCATTGACAATATTATATGCTCCCTCTTTATTGACATCCATGGAGGAATGTTATTGTTGATAACAAAAACAGGCCAAACCGAGCAAGTAGATCTCATCTCTTTAAATGGATTGACACCATCCGCTGCCAAAGAAAGTCTAGCATTACGAGGTTCTTCTTTAAAGTGTGGCCATTTTTCCTCTATGCTTGTAAATGCAGAACCATCTGCGGGCATTCGAAGAATATCATCTCCACTTCTATTCCGTGCATGGTAATCCATAAATTGTGCTATGTTTTTGCACCTAAACAGTCGTTGCAAGTGTGGAATAATGGGAATATAATGAAGAACCTTACGAGACACCTTTTTGGTTACTTGATCTGTTTGGTATCTACTGCTATGACATATAGGGCATTATGTTGCAAACTCATACTGATTATAATATAAAATATGATCATTAGGACATGCATCAATTGCTTGATAGTCCATTCCAACATATTTCATGATATTTTTTAAATCTCGGTATGTGCGAGGTAATTTATTTGATGGCGGTAACAAATATTCACCTATCAAGCTGTTACAACAAAAAAAAAAAATGGTTAATATAAATATTTGAAGAGCATAATATTAACAACAACAAATACATCCTTATTATTTTTATGATGAAGTACGTATACCAATACAAATATTATAGCAACATAAATCAAATCATATATATGCGATCGATGAAACATATAATCACATACGTACCTTAACACCAGCGTGATGGTTGTGTTTGAAAAACCATGCTTAACCTTCAAGTTCATTATCAGCAACACAACAGAGAGAACACTTATGCAGGAGCCTTCAAAAAGCGGTTCGTCTACCTTCTCAAGTGTAGGTAAATCATGAAGATCTTCAAAGTTATCAATTGGTGGCGCATGAGGTTGATCATCGTCCATTCTAACATTAAATGCATCATTGATTAATGCATTTGCACCATCATCCTCAATTATGTTATCGTCATGATCATCGTCTAATTCCATGTCATCATTATTTTGATCATGATCAGTATTCGCAGGACCTGCATATTGACGTTCCTCCTGCGCTAGTTGTTCCGTAAATACCACATTCTCGATGTTCGGAACATCCCTAGGAGGCCCTTGCTTTATAATTACAATTAAAACATCAAACAAAGAACGTTAGTCATGTCGATTAAGTAACAAAAATAAAAATGATACAATATACAATTACAAAAACTCTCAATATAAAGACCGCATGATATATAATCATGAATTATATTGACTTACCAATGGATGATATTCATGCCCCCCCTCAACATGTCCATGTTCTCTACGTTGTTTTTTAGCTGTTTTGATTAGTAACCTTCTCTTATTAAAGCCCCTACATCGACTGCAAGGACAATAACATTTTCCATCACCCCTTCTTTCCACTCCATCCCACAACCTAGCAAGCAATTGTCGATTTTGTTTTGTTGGATCTTGATGACTTGTAACATTATTGTTACGTGACATTTTATTACTCAAAACCTAAGAACAAGAGTCAAAGACAAATCCACAAGAGTCAAAGCCAAATCCACAAGATAAAACCCTAAGTGAGGGTATAATACCCTAACACAAGAGAACAAAGTTTCTCCAAGAAAGATTTACCAAGAATAAACCAATTAGAAATTAACCAAGAGATACTTCAAGAGAGAAGTCACCAAAGAGCAAGACCAAAATCCAAGACCAAGTTGGAAGATCCCCACAAAAGCACAAGGCCAAAAACCAAACCCTAAACCAAGAAATTAACCAAGAGATACTTCAAGAAAGAAGTCACTAAAGAGCAAGACCAAAATCCAAAACCAAGTGGGAAGATTCCCACAAAGGCACAAGGCCAAAAACCAAACCCTAAACCAAGAAATTATTAACCAAGAGATACTTCAAGAGATAAGTCACCAAAGAGCAAGACCAAAATCCAAGACCAAGTGGGAAGATCCCCACAAAAGCACAAGGCCAAAAACCAAACCCTAAACCAAGAAATTAACCAAGAGATACTTCAAGAGAGAAGTCAATAAAGAGAAAGACCAAAATCCAAGACCAAGTGGGAAGATCCCCACAAAGGCACAAGGCCAAAAACCAAACCCTAAACCAAGAAATTATTAACCAAGAGATACTTCAAGAGAGAAGTCACCAAAGAGCAAGACCAAAATCCAAGACCAAGTCGGAAGATCCCCACAAAAGCACAAGGCCAAAAACCAAACCCTAAACCAAGAAATTAACCAAGAGATACTTCAAGAGAGAAGTCACTAAAGAGCAAGACCAAAATCCAAGACCAAGTGGGAAGATCCCCACAAAGGCACAAGGCCAAAAACCAAACCCTAAACCAAGAAATTATTAACCAAGAGATACTTCAAGAGAGAAGTCACCAAAGAGCAAGACCAAAATCCAAGACCAAGTGGGAAGATCCCCACAAAGCACAAGGCCAAAAAAAAACCCTTAGGAATTTTGCATTTCTTGTCAAAGAGATAAGTGCGAGAGTGAGTGTGTGAGATAATGAACCTAGGCCTACATCTATTTATATGAGTGTGTGTAGGAAATGAGCCGATGCGTCGGATATGCTACGGCCCTTTCCATTTTAAATAATTGACCAATTAAGTGTATTTATTTAAATGATTGACCAATTTGAGGCGCCGTCGCTTATGAGACTATCCGTCTCTTAAGCGACGCTTATGAGACTAGCCGTCGCTTAAGCGACGCTTATAGCCACCTTTACAAAAAAAAAATTATCCTTGTGATTTTTAGTATGTTTAAAAAAAGAAATCCACGCGCCATCGGATTTTTTCGTCGGATTTTGGATCGAAATGTAGTAGTGTAAGTGATCTTCTCCCACATAAGCTAATCCCTCAAAATACTTGACATATTTACCAACATATTGCGACATAACCAAGATGGCGTTCCTCAATTTATGACCTTTTGTTGATTCTTGAAAAAAATTGGTATTCTCATCTCTACCATTCAACCAAATTGTTCAACTCTTTTTTATCTTATTCTCTTCTTGTTTTTTCCATCCTCTTCTTTCTAGTTTTCTACAATTGAACTAGAGTTTCTTTTGTTAAGAACCCCCACCCCCCTTTTACTCATAAATAACCTGGAGGGAATATTCCACTCTCCTTAATTCCTGCTCATCCCCGATGCACATCTCGTGAGACCACCTGATAGTTGCTTGTTTCATTGTTTTTAAATTATTTGCAAATTAGACCAATGCTAGTCGGGGTGAGTTTGGATCAAATGGTTTCTATATATCGTTTAGTATGGATTAAAACCCCATTTTCCTTCAACCATCCCAAGTTGAATTTAAAAGGGTTGTGGTGCTTATTTTGGTCCTTGTCGATTTCTAGGAGGATAAGGCAATGGTCATAATCACCTCCAGATCCTATCCATTGACGAACATTGTTTAGGTTATCAATTAAGGGAGAGATGATAAGAAATAAATCCAAACACTTTGCTATGCGTTCCTCCCTCAACCTCATGTTCTTCCATGTGGGCATTATTTTGACTAGCTGAATATCTAATAATCCTTTGACCTCTAACTAGTGAAGAAAGCATCTAGGAAAAGTGTTAATGTTTTCCTTCGACCCCTAATCCTCCAAGGTACCCAAAGTGAAGTTGAGGTCTACCCTAAAGATGAGGTTTGGGTTATTAATAAAGGATTTTGCTAATAAGTCATCCCAAAAGGTCTTTCGGTCACTATATGGTCCACAACAATTGAGAATTGTCATCTACAAACCAATTCCTTCCACCAAAAAAGTAGTTGCTAAAACTAAATTTGCACCCCCAACTGTCCTTGCCATTGATAAAAGTATCATTTCAACCCATCACCACCAGTTGATCTACCTCTCACTGTCACATTTGAAGCAATAAATTGACAATTCTTGAAAATCCCTTTGAGAGCTTTCTCATTATGTTCTTCTTCTTCTAGTGTCTCTTGAAGAAGAAGGACATCCAAAGAGCTAGTAGATACCGGCCTCCTCAGGGACAATATTTTAGAACTGGTCGCCAAGCCGCTACAATTGAAAGAAAGAACTTTCATGTTTGAACCTCGTCCAAGGTTCTCGCTGCTCTTATTGCGATGATGATAGAAGACTGTTTTCCTGTAGCCATTTCAAAGATTTATTTTTCCTGATCTTTACCTAGGTTTGGCCTTCTTCCTCTCCCTTTTCCAGCCTATGAAGAGTTTGTTATTTGGTTAAGCCCCCCTTCCCCCAAGCTATTTTCATGGGATCTAGGACGGAAGTGGTATCTAGGGTTCTACTTCACTATGCTAGCATGAGGTGCATGGTCAATAGAGACTGTAGGCTTGGATGCTATCGAATCCTTTGCCCAATTATTTGGGCATTATGCAGATAAAATTTGTGAACACATAGAAAGTGATGCCAAATGACTTTCCTTGTGATTCAATAATCGAAGGGACAGAGGGAGCTTGTAAAGGAGAACAAAAGGAGCCATTTTGTAAAGAGGAAACTATCGTAACTGAAGTTGAAAAGGTCGACCAAGAATCTTCTCCAATGGGCATGAGTTACTTATCTCGACCACCACCTCAATCTGGAGCTGAAACTTTATGAGCTCTAGTGTAAATTGCGCCCGCTGTCATCATCTGAGGATCCATACCCACCTACACACCAGGGTATTTTTTAAGGATTCTAATATTATACTTAAGTATGGTATTCTAGGCGATTCTTTTGGATTGAAAAAAACATGTTTATAGATAGGTAGGCGAATATTAAATATGAAACATAAAATTAACACTGAAATGTGTAAATTTTGACGAATGTTATGATAAAAAAACATATTTTATGTAAATACAGGGGATATTAGACACTAAAAATGACCAAATAGTGAATTTATTTTTTGTACACTCCCCTTGGAGCCATGACCATCTAGTAGCCCTTGAATTTGGCTTCAGTTCCCTATTTCGGTGAGTCCTGAACCCAAGACCGCCATTGTTGAATCAACAGAAACCCTTGAATTCTAATAGGGCCTCATTGGAAGGTTACATGAATCTAGCACATGTGCATAGAGATGGCATCTCCTCAATATATGGGCTATATTTGAGTTAAAATTTGGTCAAATTTCTAACACAAATAAGATTGAACATGAAAATCACTTTCTCTTTGCCTACATCTTTATAATTAACTCATAAAAATTATGGAGATTACAACTTTTTAATATAAAAATAAAATTCTGAAAAAAAGTAACTCAAGCCAAAGTTGTTCTAAATGATCATTAATAACTATCAGCCTATCATCATTGACATGATAAAATAAATAGAAAATTGGACCAGATTTTCAATCATTTCCAAAAATTCAATATTTTCAGTGTTTTTTTTTAAATGAAATAAACGAGTATTTAAATTTCATAAACCTCAGCTGAATGTGAATGAGTGAATGAAGCGTATATTCGTGTCCAGTTTTATGAAGTAAGAGTTCAGTGTTCTCCTCAAAGCAAGGCGTGGCGGCAGGCAGGACGCCAAAGCGAGAACACCGCGGGACACTAACACCAACACATCGAGTCGCGTCAGAGTTCCGTGTCCCTGGCCACTGTGTCTCCACAAAGCATTGGTGTTGGCGTGGCGGCAGGCAGGACTGCACAGTACGACGAGACAACTAATAGATCCGTGATCCGTGAACTGGGTAAGTTACGTTACAGGTGATTGCAATTCAATTCATGCCGTTTTGTGTTGAATATTCCAGCTCTCTAATATTTCCACCAGATCATAGAAAGAATAATATATGGGTTGTCTGCCACAAACTGATAGAAGAATAATGTATACGTTATTTCCAGATCATTCTTTTCCATTTCTCAATCGAAGCAACCGGATGATGATGCTCAATAAACACGACACGACGACTATGCATGCGAATGAGGAATCCATCCTGCCTCAAGCTTCCACCGCACGCACATAATAAAACATTACAGCGATGAGAAGCCATTATATATATATATATATATATATATAAAAGACCAGTTGGTAAAAAGCAATTCCATAATGCCGATCGATGTTATGTTAATCACTGATCTCTAATTGGGTCGAGTCTCTAAGCAGAACAGTAGTGCAGGGTGTTATTACGCACATCCCATTGATTGGTATAAGAAATTAAGCGAATTTAAAGAAAAAAATAGAAAGATACGCCTCGGGTATCTGATGATGGAAGAAGAAACTGTTGAAGGAGATCGTCCAGAACCCGAGGACGAAAAAAGTGCAACTATATCAGCTGATCAGAGCGGAAATGATTCTGCTAATGATTACCTGGTGTTGATTGATTTTTGAAAAAATATGGCTCTGGGATCATGATGACGATCTTAAAATGGCAATTAGAATGAAAGATGCAGATTATATGAAAATTAGGTTATTGGAATGGGTTCATACAGTTGCAGCTTATGTTCCTTTCCTACACACTTCTCACGGAGATATAACCTATAAACAACGAACGATGTATTGCAGCCAATTTCCTTCTGCAAGATAAACATTGTATACATTACCGATATTGTTGGATACCAAGAACCACAAAAACATAAAATATCTCGATTATGCGGTTTAAATTATATCCAACTATTATTTCAAGCTGCACTGCCATATCTGTTTCAATAATGATGAGGGCGAAATAAGTGTGCAATCATCTCACCAAAACAAAAAAAAATGAGAATCTTTATCTTTTTAGATTATATTAAGCACATGCCTTGTTACTTGTATATTTAATAGTTAACTTAATATAATAATCACTTAATTTGTGGTTTTTAAGCTCATAGTTGAAGTTAAGTTAGTAGTTGTATCATCATTAGAGTTAAACTAATAGTTGTATCTAATAATTAATTTTAATAAAAAAATTAATATAACAGCTTCAAGTTATCTCTACTCCTATCTTTCAGTTATCTCTACTCCTATCTTCCAAATGAGGTTAGAGCCTTATGCATATTAACTAGACTCTGGACTCCAAGATGGAGTTCAAGTATCACATGAGGTGCACAATATCATGCCACTAAGTGCAGTTATCACATGATTTTAGAGGAATTTATTAAGAGTTTAGAGGAGTTTATTGGGAGTTCAATTGTCACACAAGTTGCACATTACTTCAACTCCTTGCTGTAAATGCAGTTTGACTGGACTTCTAGCTACTAGATGGAGTTCTAGTGTCATATGGACTACACACTACCATGCCATTAAGTTCAATTATCACATGAATTATTTTTTGCTTTTTTTATAATATTAATTATGAGTTTTGAAATAGGCTTATAGAATCAATCTAGATAGTATACTTTCTTGGACTCACTGTTGTTGTTAGACCAAAACCCGCTGGTATTAATCTCCACCACATACGCTAGAGTTAGGATCTCAGGAGGTGATTAGTCCATGCCAAGAGACTCACGGGGAGCGTTGAACCCAATGTCCAACAATCTCACCTGAACGCGAGCCGAGTGAGTTTCAAACCCTTGACTTGTGGCTCTCATACCATTTGTTGGACTCACGATTGTCATTAAACCAAAACTTGCAAGTATTAATCTCCGTCACAATCGCAAGAGTTAGGATCTCGGGAATCCATTACTCCATGTCACAAAATTCAAAAGAAATATTGAACTCACAAAATTCAAAGAAAGTATTAAACTCAATGTCTAACACACTTGTCTTATTGTCATCTATAAATAATAAAACATAAATTGTAATTCACCCAAAATTCTAAAATATAAAAACACATAAAAAAATATAAAATTCTTTGGAATATTTCACCTTTTTCAGGAGTTCTCGTTTCCTTTGGGTATTTTGCCACCGTAATGTTTTTATAGAGGCATTGGATTTTCATTCTTGACCACACATATGTAATCACACTTAAAACACTAAACCATGAAGATCTCAAAAGCCTTGATATGAAATATTTTTTTATTTTAATTTTCATCAATCATGCAGTTTTTATTATCAACTGCACCAAGATGGTATAGCATAATATGGTCTCATGAATGCATGGGAAACTTTCCAACGAGCCATGGAAACAACCTTTGCTGATAAAAAAGACAAGAAAAATGCTATTTATATATCAAATCTTTTCAATTTGATTTTTTAATACTTTCTATCTTAAATTTCGTTTGAAGATCAATGCCATGAGTCCTTTGTATTTTGACATTTTGAAAATAGAACGTGACCAACTCAATTAAGTTTACATGTCATTGGGAACTATGTTCTTTAAACGAGTTACGCTCAGGCTCATGTGTTTTGGGGTTTCACTCAACTATGTGAACAAAAGTTTATTTATTTTTTAACGGTAGTGATGTGCATATTTATTAAGTCTTTTTTTTTAAACATATTTTATAAGTAACTTTTCGTATATTTTTTAAAAGGCAACTACATTTGTTGGAGAGTTTTGTTATGAATCAAGATTCTTAAAATCATGAAATACAACACATTGTTGGAGTTTTATTAAGGTGCTCAAAGTGTGAAAACCGTTAGTTTGACGTTGATGCCAATGGATCAGTGGTGAATGTTCAATTTTTTTATTTATTTTTATTTATACATTTTTAAAAGTTATAATTTCAAATGTGTTATTGAAAAATCATTTATAAAAAAATAAAAATAAAACGTTATATTGTTTTTTTTCAATTTAAGTAAAAAATAAAAAAAGTTGAATCACACAAAAGTGTAAAATGGTTGATTACTAAATATAAAAATCACTCATAAATATAAAAAACTAGCAATTGCTCCAAGAAGGTGCAATAATAAGTCTATAAGTTAGGTTGTATTGTTGGAGGGTTAAAAAGGTTGAAAAAGGCAACTAGAATTGTATTGTTGGAGGGTAAAAAAGGTCGAAAAGGGCACCTAGAATTAGATTGGTGTAGATTTGACCTTGTACCTTGAGGAAATAAACCTACAAGTTTTGTAGGGAATGGATATTAAGGGCTACCTATAAGAAGCTCTTATAAGATAACAAAAACAAGTAGGCATTTTTTTGATGGAGTCCACTATTTGAAAGTAGGATATGTTGGAAAGTAGGAAGATCTGCATGAATGGAAGGCTAAAAAATGTTAAGTTGTGTGACATCACTCAGATCCAAGGTATGGAGACATAATAAAAGTTCAGCGATACTTGTGAACCCGATGTGCAAAAAGAGAGTGAGATCTTATTTCTCCTGATGACAAACCTACTTAACAGGTTCGAAACTAGTCGAGAACTTAAAACTCTTACCACAGATTTCTTACTAGTTTAAAATACTTGTGAAGCTGAAGCTACCTTTTCAGTCTACATCCAAAATTCAATAGGAAAATTCAATCATGAGCCCTTCATATTAGTACAACTCTTAGAAACGGGATCCTCGACATGAG
Organism: Pseudotsuga menziesii; assembly: GCA_001517045.1. Classification (NCBI taxonomy): domain Eukaryota; kingdom Viridiplantae; phylum Streptophyta; class Pinopsida; order Pinales; family Pinaceae; genus Pseudotsuga; species Pseudotsuga menziesii. The sequence goes on along the minus strand of LPNX011208136.1, from coordinate 44,611 downwards.
CTACAACACTATCCTTTGGCATGTATATGTAGAGTGACATTCTGATGGTTTTGGCACCCAAAAAGTGTAGTGTTTCGATAATGTGTTTTGTCTTGAGCCCCTTTATTTTTACTTATTATGTTTATAACAATCCCATGGATCAGATTTAGCTTTTAATAGGCATTAAAATATGAATACAATTAAATTAAAGTAAATCATCAAACAGTTAAGTCATGAAAAAATTAATAAATTATTATTATTATTAGTAACCATAAAACATCATAAACTTTGACAACTCACCTAAAATCCTATAAATTGTTTAACAAAACATACTACATAAATATAAATGAATACAATACATATTAGTATGTCAAACATCATAAACTTTGCAGAGCTTATCATCTAAATATATTTTCCCCTTTTCTAAAGAACACAATAAAAAGTGAAGGCTTCATTACTCTTAAATCTTTTTGATAACTATTAAATATTTGTCATGTACATGATGTTATCTTTAGCATATAATAATGCCAGAAATTGGAATGATATTTTGTTTAATCACACTCAAATCCTCACAACATCAGGTGCCATAACCATTCTCAAATTTATAAGGTTTTGTGCAAGCTCCTTGACTTTGTGGCACAGTGCTTGTGCAATATAAAATCACAAGGTTCAAATAATCTAATGATTGGATCATTATATTTATATAAAAAAGTAGATGTATGTTTAATTAAGAAAAATGTACACAAGAATTAAACAGTTACGGGATATAGTTACAAGGCTCAAGGAAATCCAATAATTGAGAAAATGATATACGAAATATGGGAAACTAATATATAATTATGAGGCTCTATAGATCCAGATATTTCCTACGATGGTGAAGGCGTAAAGCTTTGAAAGTTTAATGGCTTTACCAAGTCAATGGAGGAAGGCATGCAACAAATGGAGCATAGAAGCCGATTGATTGGCATTTTAGTAGAGTAATGACGGGTCAAACAAAAAATGTCGAGAACTCACGAAAATGGATTTTAAAAATGTGGGTGAAGATGAGGATTGCAGCTTCCCCACACTAATATGATCTAATTTGATGGAAAATCTATTAATCAAATAAAAACATCGATTGTTGGCATGTTCACGGAAGTAAATTTTGGAACATATTGGGTCCAGTGAGGGCCAAGTGAGCCAACAAGGAATAAATCCTCACTTGTAGTAGCTGGTAGGTGAATGTAGAATTATGATAGAGCTAGGACAACATATTGTAATGCCAACAAAATTATACAATGGTAATGATGTGATGTTGATTTAAATTTACTTGATATTTTAAAAGTAGATGGCCATGGAATCTTTCTCCAAATTTGCATTCCCACATTGCAAGTTAAAGATAACTTCAAGAAATTTGAGGAGAAATTTAGAGTATACACAAGAACTTGCGAAGAAAAATGAGAAATACCAAGGTGAGATTTATAAATGTTGTAAGCAATTGTTAGAGGTTGAGGAGAAATTAAAAAAAAAAAAATTGAGGTTGAAAGATGAAACTAAGGTAAAACATCTAAATCCTTTCATAATTAGGTTATTTTCATGTTTAACAAGAAAGAAACTTGCTTTGAATTATAAATGAAGTGAATTTTGTGTTGGATTTCTAGTTCAGTTCATTTAAAAAAAATAATGTTTTTATATGTCTATGTAAGCGGCATGGATTTAAGCTTAGTTCAGTATGGATTTAATGGGTGTAGAATATGCATATTGTTTGAAATATATTTTATCTTGGATTTGGCGTATTTGTTATATATTGCCAAGAGATCTTCATTAAAATATGACAAAAAAAATTATCACTTTGCATAAGGTCTTCTACTAAGTACTTCAAGTAACTTAATAGAGTGAAATTTTTATTTAGTTTAAGATTAATTAACATAATTTAATTCAACTATTTAATTTAAGAAAATCTTATAACAAATTTGTAAAGTATATAGTAGTGTAGAATGGAAAGAAAATTAGATCGATCAAATTTAAAATTTAAATATTAAATAATTTAAATGTAAATATTATGTTATAAATTTTAAGTAAATACAAAAAAATTAAAAAGATAAAGTCAATATTTTTTAAAAATGAAAAAAAACAAATGTGAAAACACAATGAATTAAAAATAATAGTAGAATGTATTAATGCATTTATAAGGAGTTCAAACTCCAAAAAATATTTATATTAAAAATGATTTATATAAAATAAAAATATGTTTATATTAAAAATTATTTATATAAAATAAATTTTATATATCTTTACAAAATTTTTATCTCATTTTGATAAAAACTTTTATCTAATTTTTATGTCTTTACATAACATACATATGATAAAAAAAGAAAAATATAATATATGTATGTATAGAAAAAATAATAATAATTAATCCATTTGTTAACTATTAAAGATGTAAACAATATACAAAATATAAAATAAATTTATATATTTTAATAATAAAAATAACTTGCTAGGATGATCTTAGGCTAGGTTAGAAAATCCAAAGAATAATGTGGTGCCTAGTATTTACAAATTAAACCAAAGTAAATTATATGTTGTAATATATCTTTTAATCAGTTTGACGGAGATTATCTTCAATACTTAAAGAAAAATTGTCTTAACCTATGCTTGTGGATTAGGAATTGCCAGTAATAACCAAGTTGAATAGTATTCCTTATATCTTTGATTAGATTAAGTAGAGTAAGATCAAACCACTAAACTAGGTATTCAATACCTTATTATAATTCGTGTCTCTCTCTTTATGTTTAAAGAGATTTCAATCTTTGAGGAACTCAACATTATTATGTTAAATTTCAATCTTTTCAATGAGAGATCCATAATTTGCTTTGTCCTATGCACTTATTTCTAGATTATTAGCATCTCTGGATTCATCCATAATGTGGTGCCTAGTATTTAAAAAACATTGCATTGCTCAAAGATATTTATAAATAACACTAAAATATTAGAAACACTTTATTTCCCAACGTTGTAGTAATCTCTCAAAACCAAGAGAGTCAAAATCTGCTGGGGCTCATATTGTCAAAATAGTTTTTATTAATTGTGCATACAATAGAAAGGAGAGTGAATAGATCCCTTTATTTCATTAATGGTTATACAATGTCAGAATAAATGAAGAAACTTATACAAAATATTGTCTCTCATACAGAAAAGAATAACCTAATGGCCAAATATCCCTCATCATGAAAATGAACCAAATAGTAATCTTAATAGATTTCAGTAAAATTTATAGGCCAAGAAGGGATGAATGAAGCGATTAGGGCAGCGAATAGGGAGGGAAGGGAAAGCATTGAAGCAATACCTGCCTCCATTGTCGAAGTGGGAGATTGTGCAGTAACAAATGTTGTTGTTGCTACGGTTCCTTCTCCCCCACAATAATTACAACGGCCAAGAAAGCTGCAGATGCATATCTTCCTGTGCCTAGCATTCTCGCTCACACTCACAATTCCTGTTACAATGAATTGATGCGAAAGAGCACAAATCCTAAGTATAAATCCTGCGGAGCAAATATAAAACTCAATTATGTTGGCACAAGAGAGATATATGTGAGACGACATAATTTGCACAATTTAAGGGCCAAGCGGCATGGGTATTAATAATCGAGGTGGCACGTATTAATAATCGTTGTGACTATTCATGGACCCTAAAATCTTTTTATAATTTAAGCTTCTTTGAGGAAGAGATTTTCGAAGCATTATTACATGAAGAAAATGTCATAGGAAGTGGTGGATCAAGCAAGGTTTATTGTGCCACTTTGTAGAACAGTAAAGCAAGTGTGGAAAATGAACAAAAAAACAAGAAGCAAATGGGTAAGATAGATTGATAAAAGAAAAAGTGGATATTTTCAAACAATTAGGCATAAAATTTTTGTGAACCTTTATTGTTATTTGTCAAATGGTAATTCGAATCTATTGGTATATGAATACATGTCGAATCGAATCATATTTGATGCTTTGCATGAAAATAATGGAGAGAAGACATCAACAAGAAGCGGTATGGATTTGGATTGGCCCACACGGTACAAGATTGCATTAGAATAAACTCATGGATTAGCATATCTTTATTTTGATTGTCACTGATTAGAGGAATTTTGGGGTCTAAAATGGGCCTCCTAAGGAAAATAATAAAATAATAGTTAAAATAATAAAATAATAGTTAAAATAATAAAATAATATTGATTAATTTTGGAGGAACAAAAAAAAAACTACTTTCTGTGTTTGTATTTTCGACATATCTCCCTGTGTTTTTACTCAAATTTTGATCGGGAGAGCTCGTTGGATGCGGAATTTGATTCCGCATCCAACGAGTACCCACACTACATACTTTTGATGGACCCCGCTACCTCAAAAACAAGAAATACCTGAAAAAATGTGATGATGATGTCATCATCATGTTTTTTCAGGTATTTCTTATTTTTGGGGTATCGAGGTCCTTCAAAAGTATGCAATGTGGGTACTCGTTGGATGCGGAATCAAATTCCGCATCCAACGAGCTCTCCCGATCGAAATTTGAGTAAAAACACAATGAGATATGTCGAAAATACGAACAAAAAAAGTAGTTTTTTTTAATGACAAATATGTCAATTCAACCATTATGGTTGACTTATTTTATTGAAATTCTATTGGTTCTTGAATTCCAACTCACAAAAACTTATTTTGGCACGTTTTCTTATAAGGCCCATTTTAGACCCCAAATTTCCTCTAATAGGCTTCCTGCAATTGTTCAAATAGATGTAAAATCTACCAATATTTTCCTAGATAATTTTTATGAGGCAAAGATTGTTGATTTTGATATTGCCAAAATTGTTTAAGCTTGTGGAGGAAGGGATTCTACAATAGCTTTTGTAGGAACCCATGGCTACAATTCTCATGGTATGTTGTTCTTAGTATTGTGCTTCCCTACTTTTCAGTTTTTCTTACAGTTCTTCTTCAAGGTTTTCATAGGTTTCATAGTTATAGATTCTATCCTTTTTCAAAATTCATTTATACTTGAATGTAGATATTTGTCCTAAATGGTTTAGAACTTACATCCATTTTTTATGCAGAATATGCATGCTCTTTGAACGTTATTGAAAAGAGTGATGTTTATAGTTTTTGGTGTGGTATTGTTGGAGCTTGTCAATCACAAGCAACCAATTGAGCCATGGTTTGGCGAGAACAAGGATATTGTATATTGGATTTCACACAAGATATGTTCCTATAAATATGCTCTTGAAGCTCTCGACTCAAATATTTGCAAGTCATTTCAGGAAGAAATTATTAAAGTCTTGAAAATAGTAGTACAATGTACTTACAAACTACCAACACTATGGCCAACAATGAGAGAATTAGTGAAGATGTTGTCGGATGTTGATCCTTGCAGTGGAAATTTTAGGTCATTCCAAAAGGGGAAAGATCCCCAGGATGCAAACATTGATGTTAGCATACATGCAAAACCAAAATGTCAGGGTAAATATTGAAAAAATTACTTATAGCAAATATTATTTCCCATGGGTCTTTCTCTCATCTTCTTGAGTATTTTTTATCAACAAAAGATTTGTGCTTTCCAAAGGTGTAATAATTGGAACAAGTAATTGATTCAAAGCTAGGAAGGAGGAAAATTAAATACATTTTCCAAAAAAGGTTTGATAGATCTATGATGGAGATGTTAACTTGGGTCACATAATCAATTGTAGATATAGTAAGAATATTCTTACTATTTGAAGCAGATTATTTGTATGTGTTATTCAAAAATTTACCATCCTTTCGATGCCTTTGACATTGGTCTTCCATAACATAGAGTGTTGTTGTTTTTTGTTGGTTGTAGCAATCCATTACCCTGCAACTCTAGCCACTAACTATTATTTTAACAATCCCTAAACCCTAAAAGGGAAGAGAAAGTCAATATGTATATAACTTCACGTGTCCTTGTATTTTTCATATTTTTTAATAATCTTTTTTATTAAGGTTTATGTTGTTTTTTTCCTTTCAAAAGAATAGGTTCGGAGGATTTTTACATTTTTCTATGTTAATAATAGAAAACACCAAAGGTAGAGGAGTTGGTAGTTGTTCGCCCTATCATATCTTGGACTTTCTGAACCAACAAGTATAGTAAGGTTGATTTGGTTGTACAAAGATCTTGTATATTAATAAAATTTGATATTGAGCATCGAAGTGTTCCCTTGGCATCTAGCATTATGGCTACCTTATGAAATTAGCAGCGCATGCTTCTTGTTTCTCCATTACTCATTTCCAAATATTTCCAACATGAATGGAAATCTTGTATGCACTTTCCATTGGCATTTTATTTCCAGGAACCGTGTATGCCATTTCCTTGAAAAAATTTTGTTCCTTCTTTGGACCACTTTGGTGCCTATAGTTTGTTATGGCCATGGAATTTTTGTAGTGTTATTTCCTTGAGAATAAATGTTTATTTTGGATAACATGATGTTATAGAGGAATATTGGATAGTTAAGTGACTTAGTCTAAGGTTGCATTTGAGTGACTTATAATGCATTCAAGTTTTCTTCAAATGGTGTCTGTATTTCTTTTCATGCCAAAAGTAGATAGAATTGATTGTGCCTACAAAAAATGTTGCCTATGCTTTTCTCCCAAAATGTGGATTCTTTTTCTATTCAGTTAAATTGAAACATCATTTCTCATGGATTATCTCCATATCTTGGATGGCTGCTAGTTATCTGAATGCTTAAAAGAGCTTAAATAACTTGTAATTGTTGTTTGTGACAATTTACTAATGATATTCTTCATGTTGTATTTCAGCAGGTTGAATTATTGCATGTATAAACATAAAAGCCTATGAGGCTAGTTTTGTTGGTCTGGTACCTTATGGAATATCTCATCATATTTTTTTATCATTTTCAATTCTTATTTTAATTTGCCTTATGAAATTGCAGTATTTGCTACACAAAAGAGAGTTGTTGACAAAGTTTGTGCACATTGTGTGTTCAGTTATACATGAAGGTTGTTTCTTTTCTTATTTGCATGATGTGTCATGGAGCAATATAAACAAAAATATAGAAAGGGTGTAGTTTATAGATACTAGTAGAAAAACATCAATATCTTTGTTTAGCATCCAAGTATTTACATGTAATCATTGTGATAAATGAAAAGCACTATTTTCACCTTCAATTTACTATCATTGTGCAATTGAGAGTTTGTGCGTATAGTTCCTTGTGCCAAAATGAGCTACACAATAATCAACTTCAACACTTATAAAAGATCAAATTTGGGGAAATAAAAATATTCCTGGAGTGGGAAACAAGCCAACAACTTGAAAATATAAGGTTCAAACTTAGACGCGATCGAATGAGTAATACGAAGAACCTAAATCATACTTGAGTCGGGACTTAACCACCAAACAAGTCAACAAGGGTAGAAATGAATCTAAAAGCATTGATTTCTAATAAAGGAGATTCTCTCACATAAAGGTCATTATCAACATTCAATTACTAGGTACTTAATTTCATTTTTGGACAATTGATACAAAGAAAGGAGTTTAAGGGTCAAAGGTAAAGTCTCCCTATCCCAAGCTTGGTGGCGCCGGGTACAATGGAGATCTCATAAGCATCCCAATTTCTTAATAATTGTGAAATATTTCACCTCTAACGTACAAAACAACTGCATAGGAAGAATGCATATCACAAAAGGGAATTACATTAATGATGTTGAAACCGGGCATACATAATATGGGAATCCAATTGAATATTATATATTATTTGTTCCGTCTCCCTCCCATATAGAATATGAGCATCCAATTGAATATTATTATTATTTGTTCTGTCTCCCTCCCATACCCCTTCAATTTGGCGATTTTAAGTTTTCTGGATGGTCGAGGACAACAACCAGGAGGAGGATTTTGTTGAGGAAGAGTTCGAGTTGTATGCTATAATTGTGGGAAGCCAAGACACTTTGCTTGAGATTGTCAAAGTCCTGCGAAAAATTGTACATATTGTAAAGCATTTGATCACACTGTTGAACAGTGTCCGCCGCTTATTGCGAAATGGTAGGCTATAAATGTCGTTAACCCCAACCCCGTGTAGAATATGAATCCAAACCCCAATCCGAATATTCAAATGATTACTGCCTAACCGAGACAACCCAACCTTTTTGTAGTCACAAGAGGAGGTGATGCGAGAGGAGCAGAACAAAATACACCGCAAAGACATCCGTAGGTGCGACCTACGACACAAAAGAAAGATCTACTATATGTACAAGAGGAGAAGGAAGTCTTCTTGGAGACGCGACAAGAATTTTTTGATACCAAGCAGCTGTCAACATCTGGAGAAGTGAGAGCTATGCCTAAAATATTTGAACAACTAGTGAGAAGGCTGCCCACTAAAAAGGTTAGTTAGCTCAAGGATTTTTTCAAAATTTGTTTAGAACTAATCCATGACAAAGATGTTTTCATAGAGTTGACAACACTCATACAAGAAAAAATCGAAGACCTGTGCCCTAAAAAAAGGGTCAATCAAATTGGAAGCAAATGGAAGATAGGATGAGAACTACGAAAGACTGCACATATAGGAGATTATGATATGGACTATATCATAAATGACTTGGGCTCATATGTCAATACATTCGCAAGACATACCTCAAAAAACATGAATAGGCCACGACTGGACTGGTATCCTATTCAGCTAAGGCTTGCAAACTAGTCGAAGGTGCTACCAATTGGTAGGCTGTCCCAAGTACCCATGGAGGTTGAAGGATTGAGAACATATGCCGACTTCGAGGTCATTGGCATTGTTGATGACACAAACCCCTATCCTGCACTTGTAGGGATTTATTGGGAAATAAACAACCAAATATCATAAACTTCAAGAAAAGGATCTTGTCTTTCGAAGATTATGAAATAAGAGTGGTTGCACCCATTGATCCCCTTAAAGGGTAGCGATATGTTGATCCTATGCATAGCAAAGGGTAACAGAATTATCTGAACCAGTTGTATAACATTATGTCCTCGAAGGAAGACTATATTAACCCCACAGCTGATGGAAACTTGAGTTGGCGTAGTATAAGCTCGTGCATGTTCGACTTAGGCGAAGCCATAGAAAACTGGCAGAACAGGATGCATGAAGTCTCCATGCGCAAGTATGCAAGAATTACAAAAGTTGTTCGAAGGGTAGGAGATGAAGAAAGTGCAATGCCTATGTATGAAGGATTTCCTAACCTTGCATACCTCTAGGAATAATTTGAAGAAAATGTCACAGAATCACACCGACTATCCACTTTGGACTATGTGATGAAAGCTACGCCTACTAGATGGTGGGGTGCACATACACAGTCTATCTCCGAATGGACGTAATGTAGAAGACTAATGGAGATCATATTTGGAGAAGATATCAGTTATGATGATAAAAAATACACGGGATTGTCAGATCCTAGAAAACATATTGAGCAATGTCGCACAGCTTGGAAATCATATCCACGACAAAAATGGGTTCACCGATTCATCCAAACCTTGGAAATGGTGCCAAGAGGTTGGTACACTTCAGAGGAGATGTGATGAGGAACCAGTGAACGGGAAAGTTTAACTGTAAAATTTACTTAAACATTTGAATTTAAAAGCGAACCTCCAACAGTAGATGCTGCACTACAGGTAATAAAGGAGAAAATCCATGTGGAGATAACTGTTGTGAACAAAGACCTCCATCAATGCAGCATAACTATGCATAAATACACGGATTGGTATTATATCATGAAGGATCTGTGGGATAGTGACCCAAATGCCATAATCTCCATCTATCAGAAGGAATGTGCTAAGTGGAAAGAGATCGTGTGGGTGAAAATACACGGCACCCTGTTAGAAAGGACTTATAAAAATAAAAAAACTGACAACGATATTTTTGCGTACCAACCTGTGAGTTAACAACAACTACTAATTCAATGACATGACAGTAGTGGTATAATGCAAAAATATATGATCTAAGAGCCGCGATACGCCCATGCGATGAAAAGGACGAATTCCTTTGGGAATATTTAAATTGTATGTACGAAGTATGTCTAGCGTCGGTTAGGGTATTTATCAAGCCTCACTACCTTGACTTCGCTCCTGGCATACCGAAGAAAAACACTATTATTATGTCAATGCTTGAGCAACGAACTGGTTGGGTTATAGTATGGTCATCTCTGTCTCAAGCACAAGCACAGTTGAATCCGTGTTTGTATCACCCACCCCAATAATGGAAGATGTCGTTGGATATATCCCACCACCAATGGGACTTGTTAATGAGCAAACCACTCCTAGATTCAAGTTGAAGGCCACTAAACCAATCCGACAGGATAGACCAATACCATCAGTGCCTCAGTAGGCACAACGCACTAGCACCAGAAAGTGTAAGGGAAGAGTAGTAACAACCCCAAAGGAAATGCCACTGGCAGATGATTTTGAGACACGAAATTTATTACCGCCATATGTTCCATCCCGACATAGAAATGCACCAAAATTTTCAATCTCGAAAGAACAGAAAGGATTCACTGCTGGTGTCGCTAGTACCAAAGGGTGTGAAGGTAGTAAAAGATATTTTACCCAAAGTGTAAAGGCTATTTTACGGTAGCGACGACACCAAGACACAACCAGCCTTATATCACAATCGGTATATGGACATTGTGCAAGAGACACTGAAGGAGACTCGTAGGTATGTTATACAAGACTGGGTTGCAAAACTAGAGAATTATGGCATATTATCACCCCTATACATGCGACATTTTGGGTGCGGTACCCAAATTAACACCCATGTCAAGAAGTTACTTCTACTTTTCCATGACGGGGTTCTTTGGTAAGGAACACCCATAACCATGAGTGTGTGAGCTCATTGCTGCCATTACAGGCCTAGAATCTAGTAGAATGGACCCAACACCACTACTCAAAAAGGATCAAGAGGAATCCATAGCTGAGTGAATGAAGGAAAATTTCAATGTACAAAGAAGTAAAAGAGGGTTTTTTATTCATACCATTAATAACCCCACTGTTATATTTGCAGTGAAGGTATTAACATCCAAGTTACTCCACAAAATGCATCCATATTAGTGTACGACAGGAGCAATTTCACTTTTTGACCTCTGCGCGGAAGGAACTCAAATCAATTGGTGTCAATTCTTGTCAAAATAGATTGTTCAAGACGACGCTGATGCACAAGAAAGGGGTTGGCATTCCACTATTCATGGCTGCTAATTTTAATCTCATTCATTGCATTGTATGAACCAGAACACTACCAAGGTGTTAACATGCAAGTCCCCTGTCAAGGGGCAAGGTACCCTAACCTCTGGTTCGAAAAGAAGCACAAATCATGATAGCATGCGAGCAATATTGAATTCTTTATGCATAGGGAGGCTACACGACATCAGGTAAGGAACATGTCAAGGCTAAATTTCTCCAAAGCCCAACAGTTTCATCCCATTGCTAAGTTTGAAGTGGGTCTGCACAATGTTTATAATCTCCAACTAATCTCCAAGGAAGAATAATATAACGTGCTCAGGAATGTTTCAATGTTCATAGTCAAACTGTGAAAATTCAGATCCCTGAAGATGAAATGACCAAATGAGAGTGAAATGAACCTTATTTTCAGTTATATACATTTATGTTCCCACCCTTTTTTCTCTTGACAAAAATTGCCATTCGCCCTTTTCACTAAGCCATTTCCATGTGGGGTTCATGTTTGCTAGTTTGGTTTTAGAAAGGCTAATGAGTTTGAGCCGAGTCTGACAATTTTTGTCAAGGTTCATTTCCAAGCAAGTTTCAGGCTGAGTTTTCATTGGTTTTTCAAAATGGAATCAACAAGGCTTGGCCAGTCTTTGCCAAGTCTCACAATAGTGATTTTTATGAAGTAACTATTTTCTATCTATTTTAAGAAGTGCTGCAAAACCTTCTGATTTCTTGTGATTTTTTTGAGTTTTTCCAAGTTCTGTAAGTCTGAGTTTATGCTTGACAAGATTTGCTGATTTTTTCATGAGTTTTTTGCTTCCCTTAGTTGGCGACCCTAGGCAATTTTGTTCCAAGTCCATATTTTGTAATACTGGTTAAGTGGAGAAAATTCCCTTATTTTCTCCTTTTACAGGATGCTTATGCATCATTGCCTTTTTTAAAATTTTCTGTAGAAATATATATGTAAATCCAATAAATAGGTCAATTGGCATAAGAGACTACTATTCTCAAATATGTTTTTCTTTCTGTTATCCTTCTCAAGTAATGTGATTAATCATATGATGCTGGGATATGGGAACAACTATAATGTATAAAAATATCAAGTTTCGTGCTCTAGTTAACATTATGTGGAATTCAACTTTTGAAGGCAATATCTCCCACTTGCTTTAGAAAAATATTTCATGATCCACTCTCTACCTTTTCCTTCATTTCTTTGTAATGTTGTAAAGTCACTATATTTTTTCTTACAATGTCTGTTACTCTCCTATAGAATGCAAACTTGATGTATTTCCTTTATAGGATGCTCTTGCAATGATATCTTTGGGTTGGATTTGTGCATTTGCTTCTCCTCCAGCTGTAGTGGCATTAGCAAAGGCAGCTGCTAGAGTAGGTGGTGGTGATGTTGCACCTCCCAAAAATACAACCTTGAGACGTGAGATGTCATCCTTTGAAAGAAGAGCATCAAGGCTGCAGAGCTTTACAAGCTTCCAAAAGGCACTTCATTGGCCAGGAAAGTCTCCACTTGTACCAAAGGATAAGGAAACTGCAAAGGCAACAACTTTAGCAGTTGCACGAGATATTAAGCGGAATGACAAAATTGGTTATGGTAGAGGTCTAAGTGCCATGGCGATGGAAACATCAGCACAAAGGAGGAGTCTTGGTGATCGAGAATGAGTAAAGATATGGAACATAAAAGACTTGCATCTGAGTATACAAAGAGAGAAGAGCAGATAATTCGGAGGGAGATTGAAGAGAAGGAATTGAAAGAAGCCCAAGCTTTGCTTCAAGAAGGTGAGAGAAGGAAAAGGAAAAAGAAAAAAATATTGCCATTGAAGGGGTATGCAACATTTACTTATGCGCTTTATATGTTATAGTTAAGTTAAGTAAGTTTTGCAAATGTTAGGGATTTTTTTTGTTTTAGAGGATTCTTATACTTGTGATATTATTTTACCATGGTTGTAAAGAAATTCTTATACCTGTGATATTATTCTTTTATGATTATTTTCACTTTGCAAGAAAAGGTCACAAAGCAGACCCTTATTGAACAGGCTCTGAATGTGCAGCTTAAGGAAAGGCAGGAAATGGAACACAAACTCCAGAATTTAGCAAAAACTCTGGATTATTTGGAAAGGGCCAAAGGAGAAGAAGAAACCCATCTTATTGAAGCAACCTATCAAAAGAACTTGGTGGATGATGAAATATTGTTTGAACAGCAATAACATGTTAGCTTGATTTTGATTATGTATCGAATATTTCATTATCATTTGTTGGTAATATAAATATCTCAGAAAGAGAGAAATATTAGTAATGTACACCATCTTAGCCAACTATTATTATCCCTATATATATGAAAAACAAAGATTAGATATGTACTTTTAATATAAAAACCGCTATATAGAGAGATAAAAAGAGAGTTTGAAACTTCTATTTTTACATATCCATATCTGTATAACTTCTGATTTCTACTGAGTTGAGTGAGAATCCAACCAGCCTAGATCCATTTTAAATGATCAAAAAATCCACTTCAAGAGAAATTAGGCTGGCAATTAATGACTAAAAAAATGACTTGATATTATACAGGCTTAGAAATAAACGAATGGGTTTATTTCATTTATTTTGTATAATTTCATTTATGGGCTTAGTCAAGTCCCATTTTGATATTATAGAAGCTTAGAAATAAATGAATGAGTTTATTAATCAATGCGATATATAAGCCTGGTTCCAATATTGGTTCATTTTCAATATTTGTGTTTGATCCAGAGGAAATTGAACTAATGTCAATTGCATGATCAACCAATGCGTATAATTTGTTGGAATCTGAACAGGCCAGGAATTGAACCCAGGGCTTGCCCTCGGTTGGTGGGTTTCTTTACCATTGAGCTCTCTGTCCTTTCCATGAAGGTAACTTGTTATGGTTTGTGTTTCTGTAGAACCTTGCATTGCCATATGCAACATTTCTTTTTCTACAAAAGAAACCAACCTTCTCCTGATGTGATCGACAAGAAAGTGGTAGTGATAGGGTGCTTCATACATGGTTCTAGGAATCCCGTAATAAGATATAAGATGATCCCTCATAAATTCCTCGTTGGGGGGGAATATAGGTTAGACATTGAATTTGAAAAGGAAGAGCTCTTTGTTGCACCTTGTTCAATGTAGAATGGGAAATCCCCAAGTATGGATGGTTTACATTGTTAGTTTCAGAAGGTAATGTGGGACATGGTACAGGGTTCTTTTTTTTTCTTGGATTTTGAATCCTTCTCCTCAAGTAATTTGACAGAGTCCTTTAATTGAGGTTGTATTAAGTTTATTTCCAATAATGCTTCCAAAGTATATATTACCGTGTAAACTCGCACCCCAAGGCATGAGGTTTTCCATCTCATCGCACAATGTGTAGACTTATGATAAAAATCTGTAGGGGGGCTTCCCTAGGTTAATACTACTGTGGATTTATCACTAAGAGTTCAGGGGAATTAGAAGATACAACCACAATATAATTAAGCTTTAAAGTAGAAATATAAGAAAGGGTGATGTTAGGAAGGGGATCAAAACCCTAGATACCAATGTCTTCCCCAATTTGTGCATTAGATGACATTTGTTCTAACCTCATTAATGTTGGTTGTGGAGCCTGATCTTCTAGCTCCAGAGATATTATTCAGTTGTGTTTGTACCTCACGTGTACTCTACACTCGTTCCCCTTGCCTTGGGGTTCGGGGATGTGTGTTGGCCAATAGTTATGCGGACCCATGGTATTGGGTTAACCGTAGTATTTTCCCATGGTATTTTTCCCCTATAAAAGAAAGCATTGTAACACAGCCATGTATGGTATTATAACATTGTAAACAATCTATGTGATTGTGTGAGAGCGTGAAGAGGAAGTGAAACGGTTTTGTTGCACATTGTATCTCTTCGTCTTTCTGGACTGTAATAAAAGGACTAGAAATTTCTTTATGGACATAGCCCATCGTTTGGGTGAATTACGTTATATCTGTGTCTCTCTATAATGTGTTTAATATGTTTTTCATCTTGTTTAATGATTTAACTATATATTTGTTATTGCTCTACGGTCCTGTTTTATAATAATTGGTATAAGAGCCAAAATATCTATTTGGATGGTAAACTCGCAGGAAAGAAGGGCTACTGGTTCGAGTGGGAGCAATGGAGGAAGAGAGAAAGTTTAGGGTTGATAAATTTAATGGCCAAAACTATCAGTTATGGAAGATGCAAATGGAGGACTATCTATACCAGAAGGATCTGTACCTGTCGTTCAGAGGAAAATCAAAACAACCGATGGCTATGAAGGATGAAGAATGGGAGGTTCTTGACAGAATGACACTGGAAACAATACGGATGTTCCTGGCTTCACCTGTGGATTTCAATATTTTGAAAGAAAAAACAACAAAGGGCATGATGAGTACATTGGGTAAGCTCTATGAAAAACCCTCGGCTTCCAACAAGGTATTTTTAATGAAGCATTTATTTAATATAAAGATGTCAGAAGGTGGATCTGTAAATCATTTAAATGAGTTTAATACACTTACCAGTCAGTTAAGTTTTGTAAAAGTGAACTTTGATGATGAGGTTAGAGCTCTTCTAATATTCTGTTCATTGCCAGAAAGTTGAAATAGCTTGGTCATGGTTGTAAGTAACTCTGTCCCTAGTTCAAAGACTCTTAAGTTTAATGATGTTGTTGGTGTTATTATTAGAAAGGAAATGCGAAGAAAAAGAACAGGTGAGACATCAGGTAAGGCGTTGACCATGGAGAGCAGAGGGAGACAAAAGGAGAGAGGAAATAGCCCAGGTAACCACGGAAAGTTTGGAAAGGGCAGATCCAAGTCCAGATTCGAAAAAATAGAGTGCTAGAACTGTGGTAAGAAAGGACATCTGAATAAAGATTGCAGAGCTCCAAAGAAGAAAGGAGATAGACAACAAGAGACTACTCAGGAAGCAAATGTAGTAGGTGATGTGTTACAAGATGCTTTGATTCTTGCATTAGATAATACTAGTGATTACTAGGTAGTAGATTCAGGAGCTTCATGTCATGCTACACCCCATGGGAAATTCTTTCATGATTATGTTCAAGGTGATTTTGGGCATGTGCTATTGGGGGATGATGAACCATGTAAAATTGTTGGAAAGGGTAAGGTACAGATTAAGTTAAACAATGGAAATTACTGGCTACTAAAAGATGTAAGGCACATTCCTGCTATGAAAAGAAATCTGATCTCAACAGGGCAGTTGGGAGATGGCAGCTGTTTTTCTACGTTTGGAGAAATGTGGTGGAAGGTCACTAAAGGATCAATGGTAATAGAAAAAGGAGATAAGATAGGTAGGTTATATTTATGTCCTCATAATAATGATTATTCTATCTCTGTAGCTTCCACAGAAACAGGTACGATGTTGTGGCATCATAGGCTTGGCCACATGAGTGAGAAGGGGATGCAGATTCTCCACTCAAGGAAACTGCTTCCAAATATGAAGCAGCTAAGTTTGAAATTATGTGATAACTGTGTTTATGGAAAACACAAAAGAGTTATTTTTCTCAGGGTTGGGAAACAAAAGAAGAGTGAAAAGTTAGAGATTGTCCATACAGATGTATGGGGGCCAGCTCAGGTACAATATTTTGGTGGTTCTCATTATTATGTTACTTTTATTGATGATGCAACTAGAAAAACTTGGGTTTATTGCGTTAGACAAAAATATGATGTGTTTGATACTTTTAAGAAGTGGAAATATTTGGTTGAGAATGAGACTAGAAAAAGGTTGAAATTTCTCATATCTGATAATGGAGGTGAGTACTGCAATAAGGAGTTTGATAGTTACTATTCACACAATGGGATTTGCAGAGAGAAGACAATCCCTGGAACACCACAAGAAAATGGTGTGTTAGAAAGGATGAACTGAACAATCATGGAGAGTGTAAGGTGTATGAGATTGCATGCAGGGTTGCCCTTACAGTTTTAGTTGATGTTGTAAACATTGTTGTTTATTTAATAAACAGAGGGCCTTCAAGCGCTTTGGATGGTGGGATTCTAGAGGAGGCATGGACAGGTAAAAATGTAAAATAATCATTTATGAGAAATTTTGGTTGTGAAGCATTTGTCCATATTGATTAAGATGATAGAACAAAGCTTGAAGCTAAATCCAAGAAATGTACCTTTATTGGATACGGGGTTGATGATTTTGGTTATCATTTATGGGATTATGAAAAACAAAAAATCATTAGAAGTAGAGATGTAGTATTCAATGAGAAGGTCATGTAAAAAAGATCAATTGCAGATAAAGAAAGAGGAAAAGGAAAACATAGAGTACACAGTGTGTTATCATTAAAAGATGCACCTTCACTGCATAAGGAGCATGGCTAGTGAATCTTTAAAATTGGTTTAATGGATAGCTGAGTTGATAGAGTGATGGAAGTATAACAATACAAAGATCAGGCTAGGTTTAAAGATCAAACAACAGGAAATGTATCACTGTAAAAATACAATAATAGGAAAGACTACGAGCATGAATTTATAAAGGACTGAACCAAATTCTGCAATTGAGCATTTACAAATAATTGCACATTAATCATAAGACCAATGGTTTGTAAGACCAAACAAAAGATAAAATCATGATAACATACAATTCAATTATTAAAGCAAAACAGGCTCAAATGATCAGAATCATTTCAAAGCAGTCATTTCATATTAAGATATACAAAATGCATACAGTAGTCTAACTTCCAATACATCCTCAACCCTCTCGGCTAGAACCCCCTCCTCTAACCAAAGCTCCATGTATATATACAAGAATAGAGATTCCTCGTGAGAAACAGTTCCCGTATTCCTTTAAATATCTCAACATAGTACCTATGAATCATCATATAAGATTGTTTATAAACAAAAATATTCTAATGACCGAAGTCATAATAATCCCTTCGTTTCCTCCATGTAAGCTGAAGATTTGTTAATATGATTGCATTTGACGAAGCCTTCAACTTGTTTCTTTGACCAAGGATCTCATCTGGCACTTGTCGAGAACATCTTATAATTTCAAAGAAAGGTTAGTAACCTCCTCCGTCTCTCTTTGCTTGTTTATTAGGCCACATATTTGTGCCTTTCATGTATGATACATTCGAGCAACAATTTTGAAATGGAGTAATTCCTTTGCAAAGTTTTGTCCATTCTTTCAAATTTATGGCTACACACCATTTTTGAATATGAAATATGTTGTGCCAGCTACAAACCACACTAATTGAATAAAAAAGGGATATCGTGATAACCAATAGAACTAAGAAATTGGAAATTTTGATTAAAATTTGCTTGCAACTGTACACTTGTTTCATGTACTTGGATCAAAATTGAATCTGTGTAGTAGACTTCGTGAGACCAAATGATTGCCTCAACAATAGAATGATATATCCATAATATCCAGCTTGGCAAGATGTAAAGAACTCAACAATGATAAAATCCCTCTACATAAATGTTGTGACCATACTTTGTATGGTCAAGAGCTCGAACTTTCCATCAAATGACAAAGTGAACACACATTACAAATTGTCCATGATTTTTAAAATTTAGCCTTAAAAATAGAATATACGAGATTGTTGAAATGTGCTCCCTTTGACTGTGATTTTGCAGCAACTTTTCTCAGAGAAATGGTGTTGAAATAGAGCAGAGATTCAACATGAATGATTGCTAGGTTGAGTGTTTTCCCTCTTTTCTGGAGATTGCATAATAAAGAATAATATGATATCATTGATTGAAATTTGATGGTCCACTCCCATCTCTCTGAGATTCATAATTTTGCATGCGAAGGCAGCTATCCAAAATACTGGATGACTAGAATGCTCATAATCTTGGAGAAAAGGCTAATAGGCACTCTGGAAACAAGAACTAAGGATAAACAATTTTGCCTAAGTAGGTATGGTGACAACATATGGCTTCATTTGGGGATGGCATGCTCACTATGAGCTGCGAAGAACAAGTAGACTTGTGCCTTTCCAATCCATCACTGCAACCAATTTTTTGTCTCCATTGGGCTGGAGTCTTCATGCTGTTGTAAACCCATAAACTAAAAAGTAATCCAAACTCACACTCTGCAAACTAAAAATTGCAATCTATTCTGTTATATATCAGTGCTCCATTGGGATGGAGTCTACCAATCTATTGTAAGCCAACATACTGAAAACAAATCTGCTGAAAAACTATGCACCACTACATGTGAAAATCCAAGTGTCTTTGTTGAAAACCAAATTCATACTGAAAAGAAAAATAACTGCTCTACTGCTGAAAGCTGAAAGGGAATAGATGCTCTTGAGATGAGCTTATTTATGTACACTATATACACTAACCAAATCTGCAACTTAGTCAAGTAAAATCATGCTTCCAGTGAAGCCATGCAAGTATCTGAATACCTGATGAAAATCTTGATCTGTGTATTAGCAAGATGAAGACAGGAACAAAAATCAACATATGTTTGTAAGTTTGATTTTCAGACTTATCATGAAATGAATACTGAAGCCTTGAATCGATAAATTCCTTGATATATTCAGCTACCGAGTCATACCACTTTCTCAGTTTTGGATCATCAAACTTGTCTTTATTCTCGGTCTTGATATCAAAAGACAGCTAAAAAGGGCTTTGAAAAGAAAAACTTTGTATTTTGACCTCTAAAGCTTCAATCTCTTTCTCAATATATGCAGCAAATTCTTTTAAAAATATGACTTTATATTTTGAGTTACATGAACTTGACTTTAAATAAGAAGACAAAAAGGAAGAAAAATTTTCATCTATTTCCTCATCAGTGCTCATATTATTCCATTCCCTGAAATTTTGAATGGAAAGAGAATCTGCCCTAAACTCTATCTTCTCCATCTATGTCTTCAGAAAGATAATCCAAAAATATGTTAATGATCTAATTGACCCAACAGACAAATATTCAACCCAGCTTTTACACTTTCCTTGTAATGAATCATAGAATAGTCTAATGAAGACATCTTCATGTTTAACTCTGAGTAACTCCGTAAATTCAAGGAAATTAGATATGTGTTTCACAGCTAAACTCATATCTTCTCCATTGAATTTAGGACCATTTCTCAACAAATATTCATCCGAAGGAAGAAGATTCGGAAAACCGGGAAGTTCTACAAAATCTAGACATGCATACCTTGAAACAATAGAAGCCGGTGTTACAGCTGATTTTACCACAAATGGTGGATCACACCATTATGGCCTTCCTTGTCCCTCTACAGACTCTTTAGACCCCATGGACCATTTTTGTACCTTTGATGTTTCCAAGATCATCCCTAAAAACACCTATTATTTTCTATACACGACTTTTAATCCCTTTCTCGCGTATATACGCGGATTTGACCCTTAAACCTGTGTACATCAGGATGTGTGCAAAAGGCCAAATGATTTTGGAGTTTTCCTTCATATGGATCTGAGTCACTTGTCTCTTGGCCTTCCATATGCCTTGAGATCACTCGAATTCGACCTTCCATTACCCCATTGAAGAGCTATATAAGGAACCCTTTGGATACATTGAAGGAGGAGGAATTGAAGAGCAAGAAAACTATAGTCCATTGATGCTGGAGCTTATACTTGAGTCTGCATCGCTTTGTCCCTTAGAGAACTTTGTGTTCTTCCCAAGCTTTCCTTTTGCTTGTGAGCTTGCTATCAAGAGATGGAGGATTGAAGTGGTGGAGGCCCAAGTGGGGGACTCAGTTTCTCTGATTCCCAGACGTGCCGACAGAGGTTGTCACTATTGTAATCTCTATTTTTATATCAATAGAAATATCTTTTCCTGTCCAATAATGTGTTTTTAAATGAGTGTTTTATCCATGGATTCTTTTAAATGCCTATATGTTATTGATTATATATGATAGAGTAGGTCTAACATAATTATATATAGCATGCTTGTCTTGTTTGCTGAATTTTGAGGAAGCAAATTACTAATACAAGTGAGGGTGGAAAAGTTCAACGGGGATCTACATCAATCATCTAGAATAAGGTATGAATCGAGATCCTTCAGTGTTAGATGTTTGGTTTCTCTTACATATAGGAAAGGATTGATTTATGGATTTAATCTGTCTGTTGTGGTACCCCAAGCCATAGGAATTTCTCTCCATAACAGAATTGGCGACTCCACTGGGGACGTTCCTTGTTTTTCTTTGGGGTTTAGGGGCACAATGTGCTTGATATTCTTGACTTGATCTTTGTTTCTCCTTGTTTCTATGTTGCATTTTATAGTATGTTCATCCATTGACACTCCCCTTTATTGGTTTGACCCTTGGCTTTCTTTTTACCACTGTCTTCTCTATATACGCAGGTTTTTGGCCAAAACTCGCATACATACATGGATTTTTGGCCAAAAGTCACGTATACACGCAGGTTTTTGGCCAAAATCCACGTATACATGTAGCTTTTTGGCTGATTTTTGGCCACAAGTCGCGTATATACGCAGCTGTGCTTTAAACAGTCACGTACATCCTCCCTTTTGGTGAGTTTGATGTTGTGGAAAGTTGTTGGGTGGATTGTGAGTGTGGTTGGGTCTTCCTTGTGTCTGATGTTGTCTGTTGGATGCTTCTTTTGTTACCAGAGACCACTTTTTCATTGATTTTTCTTTGAAAGTATTTTTAGTCATTTATCCTTTTTGTTTTTCCATTAGTGCATTACTCTTTTTTGTCTCGGTGTCTTGCTGGGCTTGTGTTTTATACTTGCTACAGAGACTGAGAGTTTTAGACGATTTTTATTGCATTTTTCATTCTTTTATATTGAAAAATACAAAGTAGTTGCACTCTTAGTTGCATCTTAGATATGGATTTGAGGAGGTACTTGCCTTGGATTGCTTGGATGAGAGTTTTATTTAGGATTTAATATAGGAAGGATTGCATTGGCATTCAGAAAGGAATATATATTTATGCATATAATGTAGTGGCATACCCTATTTTTCATTTGACAAATATTGCACTTAGCATTGTTTGTTATGGTGTACATATTTACTTCACTACTGAGTCATAACTTCATTAGTTGCACGATCATTTACCCTTTTGAGTAATAAGCCAATTTAAATCAACGCATAATAAAATGAATTACACTCTTTTCTTTTATAGGGTGCACCAACAAGATTAGGTTTTAGGGTCTTGGAATAGTTCATTGTGAGTAAATTCTCCAAGACCACTAAACGAAACATGTATGTGTCTGTCCAGGTGAGAGTGTGAAATTCCTTGGTATAATTAGTGTTTCTCAGGATCCTCCTCTTACAAGGGAGTTAAGCATGAACCAATGTGAGCGGTTATGATTGGGATGACCCCTGGTTGTAACTGAGTAGCACCGGAGATATTTCTAGGATTGTATTCGTATCTGGGGGCTCTTTCGAGAAGTTTGGGCTTTGCTACCATGCCCATATGATCAATCCCACCTGCGACTGTCCACCCGAGCATTGGTTATATTGAGGTGACCTTAGTTTCCTTACCTAGGTATCATAGGGGGCACTTACAGAGGTTATTCTGTGAGTGTCCTGGCCAGGTAGAGGTCAGACAACACAATCACTATATGCATTGAAGTTGAGGGCCACTATAATTGGTTACGTACCTCCGCTTGTAGTGTATGGGAGTTTCGAGCCTCTCCTAGGCAAGACATACTTGCTGCATTCAGGAGCTCACATATCCTCCCCTTGGTTTGCTTGTATTTTGGCTATAGATTTTCTTAGGAGTGTGCTCTTTGTGCGCTGGTTGGCCTTTGGGATCGTGGTTACTTGAGTATATTTATGCTCTCTTGAATTTGGGTACTTTTATTTTTGGCATGCCTGGTATCCTATCACCCATCCTTGGTCCTAGTACGAACCCTAGTGTCAGATTTGGGTGCATCACAACCCCTTACCATGCTCATAGATTTGGAAGTGGCCACATTTGGCCCTCTACTCCATTTGTGGAGGATGTTGTCTCCCTTCTCTCAGTCTTTACACCGGTGTTCACCCTCATGGGGGTGGTGGTGGATGCGTGAACGTTGGGTCTACACCTTACTTTCCTTTTTATGTCCCATCATTCACCACATTGTTTCCTTTGGGTGTATTTGTCATGATCATTCCTCCCTATATCCTATAGTTTGGATTCTTTATTGAATATTTAGGGTTATTTTGGACTAATATGGTTGTCATGTGGGGTCTAGTTTTTGTACACTCTCTCCGAGGTTTTGACCTGTTCGTTCCTATCACAAGTATCATGTCTAAACTGGCATATAGGTTAGGATTTCACATCCTCTTGCATTTTGCATGACCTTATGACTGTTTCATTTTAATCTTAGGTACGAACCCTTTCCATGGTATCACAAAACCTTCATACTTTTGTTAGAAGTGGTACTATGTGAATGGTAGAGCTTTCCTATACATGGGTGTCCTAGTTAGCTCCCCTTTGCATTTGGTACCCATGCTGTGAGTCCTCTCTTAGGTTTGGGAGTCCTTTGTATAGTATCACCATGACTTTGCGCAAGAGCCTCATACTCCTCTTGATCTTTTTGTTGGCCTTTTTCCCCAGGACTCCCTTATGTCAAGTTGTAATTGCATTATCATGAGTTTTGCTTTCCTTATTGAGCCTTATGCTGGCTTCCCTGACTTTGATTATCAGCCATATAGCCTGAGCTTGTCTCATGTCTAGCGATGCAGAGCCATTTTATATATCTTTTGCAGCTTGATTCCCCATTTTTACCGGGAGGGGACCTTCCCCCAAGTGTCGTTATCCTACACATGTGTCCTTGCATTGAGCATAGGTATACTTGGAACTAGTTTGTTTGCCCCTTGACACTCGTCTCCTCCTAGTCTGTAACTATAAAGCATGTTTATTCATTTTCAAGATTTTCAAAATATTTGAAAAAGTCCAAAAAAAAAATCAAAAAACCAAAAAGCCAGACAAGAAAAGATGTTATCTTTGGCAGTAGTCGAGTTGTGTCGCCTTTGAACAGAGCACTGTATATCACATCCATTGGTTGGGTTAATAGTTTAACTTTAGGAGTTGTACTCGTTTCTCTGAGTTTATCTCCACCGACTGGTTAAGCTTCCAATCCCTATGGAGCCTCTGTCAATGCCTCCTGTGTCACATAGATGTCCTAGTTTTGTATATTGAGTCTATGCTACCTACATTCAGTCACCATTCACCTTTATGCTCTTGTTCGAAGGAAGTTGAAATCTAAGTCGGCCATTCCTTAGTTATATTGACTTTGCATGTTGGCCATTCCCAGTACTGATACTGGTTCGTGCACATTATGATTGAGTCCTTCCACATTATACAACCTTGCTGAGTACCTTGTGTTGGATGATGGGGGATGCCTTAATTCCCTCCTTCTAGTGGATTTCATCCCATCGACTTTAGATCATTTATTCTGGGATAGGAATCTAGAGTCATTTTTGAGTGCCTTGAGACTTGCAGTCATCAGTGGCAGGTTCTCTCGCCATCGACAGTTTTTTGGGAATACATCAATGTCCCCTAATTGATGGATTCTCTCAAGTGTTCGAACTCAATGCATTTATTCACACTTGTTAGTTTTCACTCTAGTACCTTGATTCCCATTTTCATTATCGGTGGGTGATCTCACGTCTATTAACGGTATACATCAATGACCCGTAATCAAACGATGGAGAACTATGTTCAACCTCGACACCTCTATTCACATAGTAGGACATGTACTCGTAGCAGTTTGTGTAGAAGACCTTCCAGATTGGTGGAATCTTATATATGCTACCTCCTTGATCGTGTCAATGTTCATGATATTTCAGCTCTCGTGATTTGATTCTAGTATATGTCAGATATTTCCAGCCATTATCGAGATCTTGATCCATTATATATCTTCAGCCTACATGGAGATCATGATCTTGTGTATATCTTCGTCATGGAGATTCTGAGCTATCTATATTGTACGTGGTGATGACCACACATGTCATATTTTGTATCATGCCTATTCATGGCCATTGTACTCTTATGTACCTAGGACTGCTACATCTACTTGCAGTTATGTGCAGAGTTTGATCATTGTATTGTATTGATTGGATGGCTAGTTCTTCCACTGGGTTCTTCATCACTCCACTTCTGGGATGGAATTATAATGTATTTCGGCCATCGTATGACCCCTCTGACCTCACACATTAGGGGGCATCTATTACAGCTGATTTTACCACACATGGTGGATCACACCTTTATGGCCTTCCGTGTCCCTCTGTAGACTCTTTAGACCCCATGGACCATTTTTGTACCTTTGGTGTTTCCAAGATCATCCCTAAAAACACCTATTATTTGCTATACGCGACTTTTAATCCCTTTCTCGTGTATATACGCGGATTTGACCCTTAAACCCGCGTACATCGGGATGTGTGCAAAAGGCCAAATGATTTTGGAGTTTTCCTTGATATGGATCCGAGTCAATTGTTGCTTGGCCTTCCATATGCCTTGAGATCGCTCGAATTCGACCTTCCATTACCCCATTGAAGAGCTATATAAGGAACCCTTTGGATACATTGAAGGAGGAGGAATTGAAGAGCAATAAAACTATAGTCCATTGTTGCCGGAGCTTATACTTGAGTCTGCATCCCTTTGTCCCTTGGAGCACTTTTTGTTCTTCCCAAGCTTTCCTTTTGCTTGTAAGCTTGCTATTGAGAGATGGAGGATTGAAGTGGTGAAGGGCCAAGTGGGGGACTCAGTTTCTCCTAGTCGCAGACGTACCGACAAAGGTTGTCACTATTGTAATATATGTTTTATATCAATAGAAATATATTTTCCTGTCCAATAATGTGTATTGAAATGAGTATTTTATCCATGGATGATTTTAAATTCTTATATGTTATTGATTATATATGCTAGAGTAGGTCTAACAGAATTATATATAGCATGCTTGTCTTGTTTGCTAAATTTTGAGGAAGCAAATTGATAATACAAGCGAGAGTGGAAAAGCTCAATGGGGATCTACATCAACCATCTGGAATAAGGTATGAATTGAGATACTTTAGTGTTAGATGTTTGGTTTCTCTTTCATATAGGAAAGGATTGATTTCTCGAGTTAATCTGTCTATTGTGGTACCCCAAGCCATAGGAATTTCTCTCCGTAACAGCTGGATCAGAAGTCCTCATTAGTATAATGAAATCATCAGTTAAGCTTTGAAATTTGGATCTACAAAAGTTCGTGTCGCCAAGTGAATAATTTGCAGCCACTATGTAACCAGCCCTCATTCACCATCAAATACTGGATATATTCATTGTCATTCTTCTCAGGGAAGATATCTTCACTCCTTCATCCCTGACAATGGTGCCAGAAGATTTTATCACTAAAATATGCACCTTGACTGCATAAGGAGCATGGCTAGTGAATGTTTAAAATTGGTTTAATGGATAACTAAGTTGATAGAGTGATGGAAGTATAACAATACAAAGATCAGGATAGGTTTAAAGATCAAACAACAGGAAATGTATCACTGTAAAATACAATAATACGAAAGACTACAAACATGAATTTATAAAGGACTAAACCAAATTATGCAATTGAGCATTTACAGATAATTGCACATTAATCATAAGAATCTTGCAATGGATTGATAAGACCAAACACAATATAAAATCATGATAACATACAATTCAATTATTAAAGCAAAACAGGCTCAAATGATCATAATCATTTCAAAACATTCATTTCATATTAAGATATACAAAATGCATACAATAGTCTGACTTCCAATACATCCTCATCCCTCTCGGCTGGAACCCCATCCTCTAACCAAAGCTCCATGTTTATATAAAAGAATAGAGATTCCTCGTGAGAAACAGTTCCCGTATTCCTTTACATCTCTCAACAGAATACCTATGAGTCATCATATAAGATTGTTTATAAACAAAAATATTCTAATGACCGAAGTCATGATAATCCCTTTGTTTCCTCCACGTAGGCTGAAGATTTGTTAATATGATTGCATTTGACAAAGCCTTCTACTTGTTGCTTTGACAAAGGATCTCATCTGGCACTTGTCGAGAACATCTTTTGATTTCAAGGAGAGGTTAGTAACTTCCTCCGTCTCTCTTGGCTTGTTTATTAGGCCACATATTTGTGCCTTTCATGTATGATACATTCGAGCAACAGTTTTGAAATGGAGTATTTCCTTTGCAAAGTTCTGTCCATTCTTTCAAATATTTGGCCACACACCATTTCTGAATATGAAATATGTTGTGCCAGCTGCAGACCACACTAATTGAATAAAAAAGGGAGATCATGATAACCAATGGAACTAAGAAATTGGAAATTTTGTTTAAAATTCACTTGCAACTGTACACTTGTTTCATGTACTATAATATAATGATATATCCAAACAATTGCCTCAACAATAGAATGATATATCCATAATATCTAGCTTGGAAAGATGTAAAGAAATCAATAATGATAAACTCCCTCTATGCAAATGTTGTGAGCATAATTTGTTTGGTCAAGAGCTCAAACTTTCCATCAAATGACAAAGTGAACACACATTACAAATTGTCCATGATTTTTCAAATTTAGCCATAAAAATAGAATATATGAGATTGTTGAATTGCGCCCCCTTTGACTGTGAGTTTTCGGAAACTGTTCTCAGAGAAATGGTGTTGAAATAGAGCAGAGATTCAATATGAATGATTTCCAGGTTGAGTGCGTTCCCTCTTTTCTAGAGATTGCATAATAAAGAATAAAATGATATCATTGATTGAAATTTGATGGTTCACTCCCATCTCTCTTAGATTCATAATTTTGCATGCGAAGACAGCTGTCCAAAATACTGGATGACTAGAATGCTCATAATCTTGGAGAAAAGGCTAATAGGCACTCTGGCAGTAAGAACTGAGGATAAACAATTTTGCCTGAGCAGATATGGTGACAACACAGTGCTTGATGAAATCAAAGAAAATGAAGTTCCAAAGGCACCAGAAAATCAAGAGCAGTAGCAGGTACCCGAAACTCCTACAACAGTAAGAAAATCTACTAGGTTAAGTAGACCACCTACACAATTCTCTCCTTTACTATATTATTTATTGATGACTGATTCTAGTGAACTAGAATGTTATGAAGAAGCAATGTAGGTAGAAACTAGAAAGAAGTGGGAGCAAGGCATGGATGAAGAGATGGACTCATTGGTAAGAAACCAAACTTGGGATCTGGTTAAGTTGCCTGCAGAAAAAAGGGCATTGCATAATAAATGGGTTTACAGGTTGAAGGAAGAATATGTAGGAAAGAAGCAGTACAAGGCTAGAATTGTTGTAAAGGGGTTTGCACAAAATAAAGATATAGACTTTGATGAAATATTTTTATCCTGTTGTTAAAATGACTTCAATTAGAACATTTTTAAGTCTAGTGGCAGTAGAAGATTTGCATCTTGAACAGTTAGATTTAGAAACAACCTTTCTCCATGGGGATTTGGAGGAAGATATTTATATGCAGCAGCCAAAAGGATATGAGGTCAAAGGGAAGGAGAATTTGGTTTGCAGGTTGAAGAAGAGCTTGTATGGCCTAAAGCAAGCTACAAGGTAGTGGTATTTAAAATTTGGTAAGTTTATGACAGAACAAGGTTATAATAGATGTCATTTTGACCATTGTGTTTATTTCAAGAGGCTAGATAACAGAAGATATATTATCTTGTTATTGTATGTGGATGACATGCTTCTTGCAGGGTCTAACATGCAGGATATAAATGTGCTCAAAAGAAAACTAGATAATTCATTTGCGATGAAGGATTTGGGTGCTACAAACAAAATCCTTGGTATGAGAATAAAAAGAGACAGGAAAAATCACAAGTTGACGTTGTCTCAAGGTGAGTACATAGAAAAGGTGTTGCAGAGGTTTAGAATACAAAATGCAAAACCAGTTAGTACACCTTTAGCCAGCCATTTCAAGCTAAGTAAGGAGATCTGTCTAGAGACACAGGAAGAGATAGATTACATGTCCAGGATTCCCTATTCATCAGTGGTTGGAAGCTTGATGTATGCCATGGTGTGCACAAGACCAGATATTGCACATGCAGTGGGAGTTGTGAGTAGGTATATGTATAATCCAGGTAAAGAGCATTGGAAAGCAGTACAATGGATTCTCAGGTATTTGAGAGGTACCACTTCACATGCATTATGTTTTGGAGGTTCAGACACTATTCTACAGGGATATGTTGATGTAGATATGGTTGGTGATAAAGATAGCAGGAGGAGCACTAGAGGGTATGTGTTTACTATGGGTGGAACAACAGTAAGTTGGATTTCAAAACTGCAATAGGTTGTTGCACTTTCAATAATGGAAGCATAGTATGTTGCTGCTACAAAGGCTAATAAGGAGATGATTTGGTTGCAGAGGTTCATGGAGGAATTGGGTAAGAAGAAGGAGAATAGAAGGTTTTACAGTGATAGCCAGAGTGCCATTCATCTTGAAAATAACTCAGCCTTTCATTCGAAGACTAAACGTATACAACTCAAGTACCACTTCATAAGATCTATTCTAGATGAAGAACTATTAAAACTGGAAAAGATACATACTAGCCAGAATCCTGTAGACATGTTGACAAAGGGAGTGACGAGAGAGAAACTGAGTTCTTGCTCGGTTTCTGTTGGCTTTCAAGCATGAAGGTAAAGATAAGAAATTTTTGAAGTCCAAGGTCCAAAGCATAGTCCAACAAGTGCAGCAATGGTGGAGTTGTTGTGATCAGTCTCTAAGTGGGAGATTGTTGATTGTGGAGCCTGATCTTCCAGATCCAGAGATATTATTCAGTTGTGTTTGTACCCCAGGTGTACTATACACTCGTTCCCCCTGCCTTGGGGTTCGGGCCAATAGTTATGCAGGCCCATGGTATTGGGTTAACCGTAGTATTTTCCCATGGTATTTTTCCCCTATAAAAGAAAGCATTGTAACACAGATGTCTACGGTATTATAACATTGTAAAAAATCTCTATGATTGTGTGAGAGAAGCTGTGAGAGCGTGAAGAGGAAGTGCAATGGTTTTGCTGCAGGTTGTATCCCTTCATCTTTCTGGACTGTAATAAAAGGACTGAAAATTTCTTTGTGGACGTAGCCCATCATTTGGGTGAACCACGCTATATATGTGTCTCTCTGTGACGTGTTTAATGTGTTTTGCATCTTGTTTAATGATTTAACTGTATGTTTGTTATTGCTTTGTAGTCCTGTTTTCTAACAATTAACCCATAGGCTTATATTATCAACACATTGAAAATTTGAAAGTCTTAATCTTGCTCTTTTTT
Organism: Pseudotsuga menziesii; assembly: GCA_001517045.1. Classification (NCBI taxonomy): domain Eukaryota; kingdom Viridiplantae; phylum Streptophyta; class Pinopsida; order Pinales; family Pinaceae; genus Pseudotsuga; species Pseudotsuga menziesii. The sequence continues at coordinate 14,241 of LPNX011208136.1, read as the reverse complement.
CTCTCATCCTTGCATACAAAACAAGTCACTACAATCAAATAGTATAGGGTTGAGAACTTAGTGTTAACGCTATTGATTTGAAGGAAACAATGATATAATCATTGTAATCCATTCTTAGCTTATTTGGAAAGTAAATACTCTATTTTATACTATTTAAATGAGATCTTCTCTAATGTGTTAAACCACAAATTTATATTTCTCTTTGTACTTTCCAAGCCTTGGACAACACTTATTATTCCCTGTTGTTCATGCATTGTAGATCCAATAGTCTTTATTTCTCTCTTTTAGTTTTCTTGTAAATATGGTTATGAAACTAGGTCAAAAAATCTCAATTCATTTGGAACTAGCAGGTTGAGCCCTGTATAGGGCCTATTCCATGCCACCAAGCCTTGTTAGGGCTCTTTCCAAGCACCTGAGACTTGTTAAAGACATCCATTGGCATAATAATCCCTATTAAAACCTTGAGAAGGAAGCAATAGCCCCATTAGGGATTCTTCCACTCAGTCGCAGCCCTATTAGGGCTTGTTTCAATCCAATAGTTGCTCAACAATGGATTGGCTTAGCCATCAACAATTTTTATCAGTCAACAACAAGGGTTTGGTTCAACCATGTCAACAACAAGGGTTTGAATCAGTTCATAACAACAGTTGTCATGTTGTATTGGGTTCCATCATCATATACATGAAGGTTCTCTTGGTTTGTTTTCCCTAGAGGAAAGCTCATCTTTGATGTAAAAGTTATTCCCTTTATTTGTTCCTGTAAAAATTCAGTCATCTCATTTAGAGGGAATATTATTCATTATTTTTGGGTTTTATTCCTTGAAAGGTTTCCCTATGAAAAATCGGTGTTCTTGTGCATAATCTTGTGGAAGAGTGTTTATTTTACTGCTGCTATACAAATCTTAATTTTAACTACTTCTGGTACATTTCATGCTACTGAGATATCTCATTTTCCTCTTGCTCAAATTCTGTCCTTTTTTGTTGAAATATTTTTTCAAGCTTCTGTTCTTTTTGTTTGTTTATGTGAGGACTTTTTGTTTTGATCTTGTTAATTGATTGGGTTATAGGCTTGAGTTGGATTAGGTTTTTAGCTTGACTATTGGGATGGATTGGTTAAATTGGGGCCAGTAGCTTGCTAAGGGTATGTTTTTATTTAGGTAATAATGAAGATGGCAGTGGGGATGTTCATCCATCCTCTGTATGTTGGTGTCACTGATATAATTTGGAGACATACCCTCACATTTCCAAATCTCTAGACTATTAGGAATGCAGGAAACTTAGTCTCATCCTCAGTTTGCCCTAAATTTTTCTAGTGGGAGAATCTAGGTGCATTCTATTTCGCAACATTAAAGAGATTGTAACCTTGTCCCATTTTTCCATCCGATTTGGTTGAATATAATATTTAATACAAAAGGATTAATAAATTGCTAATAAATTTAATGTTGAACTTTTTTTCCCAAGAGTTAAAGCTTTATATTCGATATTTCAAGTGAAATCAAAATATACATCAATATCCTTGGAAAGGCCTTGTAGCATGTATTTTGGTCCTTGTACAAAAAATGTAGCTCTGAAAATCACTTCATCTGTCCTATGTGCAATTATGCACATTCTCCTAAGGTCCTTTGAAACAAACTTTCCTCTCAAAAAAATATTCTTTTAGCTCCACTTTTGATACAAAAAACAAAAATCAAGAAGATACTAAGATTCCACTGTCAGAATTATACACTAGAAATAACTAATAAAGAGACAAATCCATACTAGAAATATGAGCCCCATCTCAGAATTCCAAAATAGTTAGGGACCCCTCCTGCATTTGCACAAACTCTTTAGAGCTGATCAACTCTTGTGTTGAATTCTCTTTAAGATCAAATTGCAGCAATATGAATATGCAATAAGAAAATATTGAATTAGCTATAATATAATAAACTGAATTAGCTTGGCCTGCTCAAGAACTCTTAGGTGATGATACTCGTTCTCCATTATCGATGGTATAATATTGAAAATGTTAATGAAATAACATATAAAATAAAATGTGAGTGTTTAATCTGTGTTTAATTTAAACATTATTTGTGTGTGTGAGTAGATTCCATTAACATGGTAGATTAAAGTGAAACCATGTCATTTGTTAAAGGAACACCAACAAAGACCTTATATGTACACAACAGTCCATTTGAGGAAGCTATGTTTATGGATAAAAACAGAAACATAGATACTTGTAGAAGAAAAGAAAAAGCCAAGAAAAAAATATTCATAAGAAGCACATAGAAACCGACTTTAAAATGTAAACATAAACATTTTTCTGTTATCAATTATAATCATAGAAATGGAGGGATTTGGTTTTAAAAAGTTGAAAGATAACTATTTTAAAATTTTAAGAGGTAATGGATATTGTGATGCACATTGATGGTGTTGTTGTACCAAGCCAGTTCACCTTCTGTTAGCCCATCCTGGTATGGCACAAATGGGCCAGAACTTTTCCCATGCAATTTGTATGGCCTTAGTTAAAAAGAACGGATGGAGGCTCCTCCATGACTGAAATGAAGTTTGAACATTTTTAAAGATTTTGGTTAACAATGGCACATGCCTCTTCATAAGGAATATGGACTTGACTAACGAGTGCAGTGTTCAAAACATGATTTTAAAGAGATGACTATGGTCATGCATTTCTAAACATCAACCAAATCCTTTGACAAGGTTTCAACAATTGGTTTGATAGTGATTGGTTGAATGGTTTTAAAAATGTAGTATATAAATCACATACCACTAAGGAGTATATGTATTAAGGTTTCACATACCATCGAGGAGTATATGTAGTAAGGTTTCACATACCATCGAGGAGTATATGTAGTAAGGTTTCACATACCACTCAGGAATATATATCTTAGGCCTATTTATGAAGAGTTGATCATAATTGTCTTTAAATTTTGGGAAATCTCCTTGCAACATGTTTTCGGAGAGATGAATCAAATTGTAGATCATTTATCAAAGGATGGTATCTTATTTGGTGATGGTGAATGGAAAAATGGGAATGTGAAAATGATACCATCTTCCGGGTCCCATCTCTGTCTAAACTACGTAGCCCCAATTGTTAACATTATCTATGATCTGTGGGGATTATTCATTTCTGTTGTTATCCATGAATAACATATTTTGTAGTGGTTTTTATGGGTGTTGTAAGCACAAATAAAATGACTATTGAAAAATGTAAGTCCTGTAGGATAGATTTTCTCTTAAGTTTTCTCTACCATTGCTGCTAACCCATACTGACACATTGCTCACATTTCTCGGAACCCAATATATCTACCATTTCTCCTAACCCATGCTTTAGTAGTTACATTGTTTGTTTTCCTGTTATTTTTTAGGCTAATTCAAATCTCAGCTATGTTGGACCAAATGTCTAGTGAGAACTTTCTATTCTAAGGTAGCTTGCATCCATGGTCTATGATTTCCGTTATCGATTTCTAGAGAATATGTATTGTGTTGAAACAAATAATTGCAGCTGACATGACACCATTGTATCAGTTCTCGTATATGGCGATTTTTTTCTTTTTGAAAGGATTATTGTGGATTCCTCCTGTTGTTTCTTTAATGTGTTTGATCCTTTCTAGCTATGTTTATCAAATTTGTTTTGCATGATCTGTTCTTGTTTGTGGAAATTTCTTGCACTTGGGCAATTAACGCAAAACTATATTTTCACTTTCTTCTTAGAAGGTTTCCCAGATCTTAGCCCTAGAATTTTCATCCTTAGGGTTGTTGTAAATTAGAGTATAAAACAGCAATGAAAATATCACAATAAACAACCACAAACTTCCTCAAGTAGAAAATATACCAAAAAATTAAATAAGGTTCATCCCCTTCTAGGGAAACTTATCAACCCATAATCAGATCTGAAAATGTACTCTTAAAGAAGTTATTACAGCAATATAACAGTAAAATCAGCTGCTTATATTCTTCCTTAGATGCCAAAACACTTAACATTTTTCCCCTTTTCTTATGTCAAATCAACATGACATAAATGGTTGTAAATAACAATGCATATAGAATATATATAGATGAAATTAAAATATGAAAATTGTACAAAATATGGACAGTTTGAAACTTCATTTGTTAGCTCATGATGTGAAGTACAAGTACACATAACATAGCAATATCTTAGGCTAATACGAAAATTCCAACTATCCAAAAAGCCCCAACTCTGATAAATCATCAAAGTCTAGCTCAACCAAGAAGATCCAAGTGAAAGAATATATTCAACACAACCTTCAAGGTAATGTTTCCTTCTCTTCTCATTTTTTTTCAACCAATCAACCCTAGGGTTTTCTCTCAAAAACCTAATCTTCAATCTCCATGGAATAAACCTTAATCATAGACCTCAAATATGCTCCAAGGCACTCCAAGAAGACCAAAAACCATAGTGCCTTGAGAGAGAGAAAGAATACAAGTATAAGTGAAGACCATAAGAGAGAGAAGTCCAAGATCAACTTCAACATCTTCTCCACAAGAGAAACTAATAATCATTAGAGCCAACTCTAGTTAGAAGAGAAAACTCCACATGAATACATCCTCTCTATACTTCATAACTCCACCTAGGGTTCATGGGGAAACCTTAGCGAATTCCTCCAAGAATTTAAGTACAAAGAAAAGAGATGTGATAATGATCACAAATTTGAGGAGTGGAAAGACACTGTCCTTCCTCTATTTATATGAGAGGTAAGGGAGGCCAACAATACAATGTGGGCCTTATCCCCTACAATCAACCTATGTGAGCCCTTGATCATCACAAGTGAGATGTAGACCCTAAAGTACATGTGTGATGCTCTAAGGTGATGCCATGCATAATAATGATTGGAAGGTGATGTAGCTAGATAAGGAAAGTCCGCACCACTCCATCACGAGCCTCCACGGGCTCTATCTATCCTCCAAAGCAATGCACTCCACTAGGTCAGCTACCCCCTGCAAGAACACTATCAAAATTCGCTTGTGTCCCCCAACCATTTCCAATCCTCTTAATAGGAATCCAAGCTGCCACATGCCAACCAGGGCTTGAAACCCTCCTCCATGATGCACAACGTTCTACATCCCTTGTAAATTTATCTCCAACAAAGTGATCCCTCCATGTGGCCGCAATGAAGGGCATGAGCCAGGCAAGAGATCTCCAATGCCTAAGGGTAGAAATCCAAGCCAACACCTTCTTGAGGTCATGCATCGATTGAGCATGCTATCTCAACTGTGCATATCTATCACGGAACATCTCTCATGCTGCAACCCATATTGGACCATCCAGGGGCTGAACATACACCATGTACCCCAAATATCATGAAGCACCCCCAACATGGTGTAAAAACTTTCGAAGTAACCTGAAAATATAATAGGATTCTTCGAACTAAATGCTGATGTATGAGATCTATTGTAACTTCATGTTGTTGCATTGTTACATTTCCATCTATGAGAAAAAGTGTAATAAGTATGAATGTTGTGTGGTCCTTGCTAGACACCCTGGTTTGGTGTTTTGGTTAAGTATTCATATCCACTAGTAAAAAGTTTTAGTTCACTGTTCTAGTGGGTTATGAAATATTTTATTCTCTTTGTCCTTTTCCCCTTGGTTTATTTGAGAACAATGAATGAATTGTTGTGCCTGCACAAACACCTTCCAAAGTGGTCTTATCTTGTACCATCAATTTATTAGGGTTTCTCAATACCTATATAATTTGCTCAAAATGTAGGGACGGTTTAGCTATTGCCCAACAAGAAACTCAAAACATACTTTGTCAGATTTTTCTTCCATAAACATTTTTCTTAAAATTATTCCAACTAAAGGCCAATCTTATTGGTTTTGTGGGTGCTTTAGTGACTTATGATATTTTAATTCTCTTTGGCCTTTTCCCCTTGATCTATTGGAGAACATTGAATGCATTGTTCTAAATAGCAACAAACACCTTCTATAGTTCTAACTTCTGGCTTGGCCTTGACATCCTCTTTTTGGACTTGTCACGTTTATTTCAACATTTTAAATATATTTTTGTAGTTATTTTAGCTAGATACTTTTTCTTTTGTAGCTAACTAGATACAAAATTTAAGAAAACAAAGAAAACAAAATTTAAGAAGGCCAAGTTAGAGAATACTTACACTTACATGGAGCTAGTGAGATCAATATACTCAGACACTTCTTGTTTCACTTTAACATACCTCATTATCTGGAGAACTTTTCTAATTGTATAAAGAAGTAACACAGACCCCAGACCTAATAATGCAACTGATGAAGAAGAGTAAGATGCCACCACCAAAGTAAATGTTTGGGGATCATAGTTGCACACTTTAGCTAAACAAGCCTACTACGGTTCCATGTGCTAAGATGATTAGATGGATTATCAACCATACCAACATTAAAATGAAAAAAATGATAAATGATGAACGTAAGTGCATAGCTTCATTTCAATCCAACAACCTAAAAACATACTGCAAATTTCTATTTGTAGCGTATAGACTATGCATTTGACCAATGCAATGTAATCAGAATCTTGCAGAAGTGACCCTGACCTCATAAAGAGAGGCAAATTCAAGGGAAGAGAAATTCATCTTTTAAACTATACTATGAACAGAGTATTTTCAATGTTTTCATGCCATTATAAATCCATGCTAAATTAATATTTATTCTGCATATAGAACTTGTTTTTTATAATTCCAAATCAAAATTATTTGAGCAAACATAGATTGTTTTTATTATTTTATTAAATCTGTTGGTTCTTACCTAAAAGAAATTTTGTTTCAAGAAGAAGATAGGGAATTTATATTTTAATTTTTTCAGAACCTAATTGAAATTTTGTTTCAAGAAAAAGACAAGGGATTATTGTCTTTTCAGATTTTCCATACCAATATAAATCCATGCTAAATTAAGATTGTTTTTGCATATAGAACTTGCTTTTTATAATTCCATTTTATCAAACATAGATTTTTTATTATTATTTTATTAAATTTGTTGGTTCTTACCTAAAAGAAATTTTGTTTCAAGAAGAAGACAGGGAATTTATATTTTAATTTTTTTTAGAAGTTAATATAAATTTTGTTTCAAGAAAAAGACAAGGGATTACAGTCTTTTCAGCTTTTCTGTACTAGTATAAATCCATGCTAAATTAAGATTTCTTCTGCATATATGGTATTTGGATCTCCTATTTTTATAAATGAAAAATATTGAATTGAACGAAGTTACGATGGGGATACTAGGGCTAACAATAACCCTTCATTATTTTCAAGTAGAAAGGGAAAACCACCATTCATGTGCACAGTCAAGTGTTATTGGGATATACATGTATGTTTTGGTCATGTAATTATGTGTTAAGAGAAAAGGTGAAAATAAATTTAATGGAATTGTGATGTCTATCAAAAATTGTGCCCCCTGAGCTACAATATGTGAGTAGAAGGGGTTGGCTTCTACATCCATTAGGTCATGAAAATTAAGCAACAAGATACTAATGGACATCCTGACTATATACTATTGATATTCAATATGAAGATTGACTTGGGATATTAAAAACTTGAAACAAAATATTTTGTTCACCTATCAACCTTATTTGGTCATTGAATGATCTCCAATGCATGAGATTATAAGAGGACCCATGTGCATGGTTGACAGGAAAAATGGTGTCACTTGTACAAATTATTATGTGCAGAAATTTTGATGTCTCGCATAGTTCAAGTTTCAATTTCAAAGGTATAGTCTCTCCACGTCGAGGATAGGCCTCAATTTCAAAGGTATTTTCTTGCAAATTTCAATAGGAATAATGCCATTAGCTAGCTAAAGATCTAAACCATCAAGAAGAACTACAGATCAAAATACGTGGGGTTCCAATGTTGACTTTCAAAGCCCTTGTCTTTGATGCCCATTGCAATGGACTTAAACTATTTTAAAAATATCTATGAAACTTATTTAAATTATTCTGAGGGTTTGAAACTTATGTAATGAATTTTTAACTTGCCTCACTTTACACCTTGACACTTTCTTTATTCCTTGAGAATGACACGACTGTGTGCCTCACTTTACACCAACTCTTCATGGAAATCCTTGTTCAATGATAAATTTCCATAATAGAAATAGTATTTTCAGGCCGAAATGACAAGACAATATGGCCATGTTCCAGACCTTGCAACAAGGTCATCAACAATCACATGTATAAAATAAATATCTCCTCACCCTTTGACATTTTCTATCTCTATTATTGTATCAACGTCCATACCTTTTACATATGATGCAGAGGTAGGGCTGCTTGCTATTAAATTTTTAACATGGATTCAATTTAATAGCAGTAACAGTCCTTTTTAACTTTAGCAGACTTCAAGAAATGTAAATATGAGATTGTAGCAGTAGTAAAATAGATAGTAGCTAATCAATAGTAGAAGCAAGAACACAAATATTTTTACGAGGAAACCTTTCAGGGAATAAAACCCTAAATAATCAATAATAATTATTCTAAATAAGTTGATTGATCAGTTTGTACATGAGCAGATAATGAGTAGAATTTTACATGACAATCAAGTTGCCTCTAGGGAACACATACGAAGAGAAAAAAACCCATAGAAGATGATTGTCCTAAAAAAGTGAGCTACTGCCACCGTTCCAAACCCAAAACTGAGGCTGCCATTGAACAAGGAGAAGCCTGTTGTTGACCATATTGAGTGGGTTGTTGATTGTTTGAAGCTTACAGGACTGTGTTCTTTGACTGCTTGACTTCCTAGCAGATGGAGTGGCTGATTATTAGCCCTTACAAGGCTGCAGCTGGATGGGGCATGCCATAAATAGAGATAGGCTTCTTTGAGAAGGCCCTAGACAAGGCTCTATAGCTGTAAAACTCTTGTTGCTTAAACGATCCAGCTTTAAGATGGATTTATGCTAGTTTTTTTTGTTTTTTGTTTCTTGGATGATTGTAATTAATAAATGGTCAAATCTTATTGTAATTAATCCATAATTTAGTCTTTAGGGCCTTTCAGTTCCCATACCTACTTCTACAAAGAGACCAACTAGTTGCTTGATGAAGAAACCTGCTCCTAAAGTGAGGACCTCCAAGATAGTCTGCTACAGGTTGTAAACTCTCCATTCCATTTGTTAATTCCATGGACATAGTAATTTGATATGAAATTTGTTGAAAGGAGATCCAGTTGATATAAATGTATAAATGGTTGCTGGCAACCTAGACATGACTTTTATCAAATTCCCTTAAGATCCATTATTCATAGGTCTAAAGCATTATTTTGATGATAAAATTGTTTAGAATACACCCAAAAATACTTTTACTGATTCAAATTGCCCCAAATCTCTATTTTCAGGAATCCACTATAACACATATTTCATTAAATTTGGAAATATTCTATTACAAGGACTTCATCCACATTGATTTTTTTTGGAAATCTCTAAATACATATTCTATTAAATCTAGAAAAAATCAACTCAAAGAACTATTCCATTAAATTTGGAATAATTAATCCAATAAACTACTTTCTCAATTAATATTTTTTATTTATTTCAAGTAAAACTTTAGTATTCAACTATTCAAAAGGAAATATTACATCTCAATTAGAACTAGAGGAAATATTACATCTCAATTACAACTAGATGGGTTAGATCTAAAATTTAGAACTTTTGCTAGATTGAGTTCCTTCAAAATGAGGAAAGTCATAGCCTTTGAATCCTACATAATTTATATTAATATTATTTATAGGTTGTATTAGATGTTAAGTTGATTAAATTATTTTATGACATAATATCAACATTGTATTTGTTACTACAACAATTATAAACATTGTCATAGTAATTATTTTTGTCTTTGTTATGTATGTTGTTTTATTTTTGGAAATTGGCACCACTTATAATCAAAAAAAAAAATGTTATGACTTTAAAGTCTAAGTTTTATCCTTGTAATGATTAAAGTAAATTATGAATTAAAATAGCAACATAATTTATTATTATAGTTGTTGGCAGTGGTAGTGTATTAGAAACTAAGTAGATTATTATTATTATTATAGAAACTAAGTTGATGAATGCTTACTTTATGAATAATAGATTAACTTGAGAAATTTCTTACCTATAAATTTATTTAATGATATTGATGTTAGTAAAGCCTCCCTTATTTATTAATATTATATGTTTTAATAAGCAAAATCAATTATGAACTAGAATAGCATTAGCACAATACAATTTGATTTTTTTCATATACAAGAGGAAAGGGGAAAAACCAACTAAACCAATTATTGCAAGTGTTCATTATTTATTTATGAAGCATTTGAACAATTTGTTTAATTGAAGAGAGCATATTTATAATGAAAATATAGATATCTTACAATATTTATATTATCATTAAGATTGTATATCATCTATTAATTTATGTTAGGGCACGGAGGAATAGAACCACCATCGTCCTGCTTGTAATGCAGGTGCTCTTCCATTGAGCTAGCACCCTTTACAACATGAGGGGAGAGGAACTGTGTTAACACCTAGATTACACATTTCTAATCCTCCGTGACAGATCAAAATGATGGCAGTCTTAGACTTTGATTCTTTCAAAATGATGAAATTCTTAGACTTTGATTCCTTACATAATTTCTATTAATATTATCTATAGTCTGTATTAAATGGTAAGTTGATTAAGTTTATGTAATGACATCAATATTGTATATATTACTATGATTAAGAAATTGAATTATATGGTAACTAGTACATTGTTGGTGTTAAGTTCCTATACTAGTAGAAGGTTGGCACAATTTTAGAATGGCCCATTTAAAAACTATTTAATGTAAAGGTTTGGTACCCAATATTATTCTAAAATTTTCCCTTGTATTTCCCTGAACTAGGCTTCCATCAATCAACATTTACATGAAGAGCCTCACTTTCATCATTTTGGAAGATATATGAGGTGTTTTTTGTCATCCAAATCATCTCTCCTTCATCATCAGCTCGTGATCTAACTAGCAACATATTTCCTTTCTCAAATTCGATCAGAGGATTGAATCTTGGCTTTAGCTTGTTGCACTTGGGTCCAACATATACCAGTTCATCTATCACATTATCAAAATCTCCATCCATAATACTTATATTCCATGCAGTGCATTATGATCAGCATTAAATCTCACATGGATTAAATTGTCTTTATAATGCAATGTATTTGATGATAATGTCTAACATGAATTAAAGCTAACATGATGCTACTACTTAATGATTGATTTTCTGGATTAAGTTATGTGAAATCTTTTCAGTCCACAATGAGTTTTTCATGGTTCCCATAACAAGCATGGGTGGAGTGTCCACTCAAAACATTGGTCTGAAAAACGTTCACACAGTTTAATCCAGAAAATCAATCACAATGATGACAAACTGATAAAACCTGCACACTCAAAATGTTAGTACTGTATTTATTGACTATAAGCTAATATACTAGTACAAAGTTGGCACCACTTTAAAGTCTACACGAGAAAATATAGTTATGAATTTGAATGCAACATAGTAATACAATTAAATTTATATCAACTATAATAACGAATAATAGGGAAAACTCACTTCAAACCTTATTGCAAGTTCCTTACATTTACTCACAAAACAAGTCTATAAGATGTTTTTAGGTTCATTTTCATAAAGTATCATCACATGAATTAACATGAAGTTGAACCAAAATTTTCATATATGTAGCAAATAATATAAAATTCCTCAAAAGGTAGCTTAAAGAGAAAAATTGATAAACTACAAACATTGACATATTTTTCTTCATGTATATTAATTAGTCATTCAAAAAGAAAAATTACATTCATTAATCATCTCCACCTAATCTCCTTATATTTTCTCAAGCAGATCAAGTACAGCTTGAGGATGAAGATTTCCACAGTTAATCATAATGACAAAGAGAGTTTATGGAATTAAATTGTGTATTGAAACATCCCTACGTTTCGAGTGGACACTCCACCAATCATCAAGGGAACAAAATGAAAAGCTCAAAGTGGTATTGAAGAGAGTGAGCAAAAGCTAATAATAAATAAGGTAAGGGTTTTGTACATGCATTAATGAATATAATTATGCACATTTGATATAGTGACATGTTATGTTGATCTAAAAGACAAATTGAAAAGTTAAAATTTGAATGGTGTTATCTAGTTCGCATAAAGTATCATCACATGAATTAACATTGAACTTGAAGTGAAATTTTCATATATGCAATAAATAATATAAAATTCCTCAAAAAGTAGCTTGAAGCGTATTTATTATACTACAAACATTGAAAAATGTTTCTTCATGTATACTAAAATTCATTCAAAAAGAAAAATTACATTCATGAATCATGTCCACCTAATCTCCTTATATCCACTCAAGCAGATCAAGTACAACTTGTACACCACATTTATTTATCTTGGCCTTCCTGCAATCTTCTTTCTTTGGCATCCATGCCCAAACTATGGTATTAATTGGAATAGATCAAAGTTTCGTGTCATCAAGATTTGGTACCCAATATTGTTCTAAAATATTTCCCTTGTATTTCCCTAAACTAGGCTGCCACCAATCAATCTTTACATGAAGGGTCTCGCTGTCATCATCCTGGAAGATATCTGAGGTGGATTTTTCCATCCAAATCATTTCTCCTTCATCCTCATTACCTGATCTAACAAGAAACAACTTCCTTTTCTGTACATCGGTTCTAGGATCAAATGTTGGCTTTGGCTTGTTGCACTTGGGTCCAACATATACCGGTTCATATGTCACATTATCGAAATCCACATCCATAATACTTGATATTGCATGGAGTGCATTACCATCAACGTTAACATTTTTCCTCGTCTTGGGCCAAAAATCATCAGAAGAAGAATCACTTTCATCCAAGGGTGTATGGTCATTATAGATTCCATCTAATGCATCATGAACTCTTTTCCAATAATCTATTATTTTATTCCATTCCTCTGTAACAATTGGTGAATTCCCATTGCCAATAGTCTCTTTCCACATTTTTATGTATGATGTTATTCCTTCCTTTAGTTCTTTTAAATAAACATCATTGTCTTTGGGACGTAAGAAAGTTGGCTTCCATGTGGGCAATATAGGTCGACCTTCATCATCTATATTCAACAACTCACTGTGGTTCCGACCACTTAATGTCTCTGATGGATTCTTTATACCTCATAAATGGAACATCATTGAGTACAAGAAATTGGAAATATTGGACATTAAGATGTCCAACTAGTGGATTTTTCCCCTCCTTGATGTACCCATTAAGAAAAAATTTGAAGTCATACACTTTGCCAATAAGTTTAGGTGGAAACGCCCGNAGTTTGTTCCTCCAACAGATTTTGATTTGACATGTAATCTTGGGATTGAAGTCTTTGTTTTGTCCATTTTATCATGGATAATGCTCAAGTATTCCTTTGTATACCACTCTAACATAATTCTATGGGCATAGTAGCAATATCTTCCACACATAACAATCTTGTTATGTTTCTTCAGTCTAGCTCATGCCTTTTTTTCCAGCTCTTTTGTAGTCATTGTCTTCATCTGTGCTTTCAACACGATACATTCACTACATTTACTGAAGTTAGTGTTCTTTGAGAATGCCATATATGGAAAATGAGTATTCCAAATCTTGCTCATTTTTTGTTGTGATATTGATGGAAAATTGAGCTCTTGAAGAGCCTCATTGATCTCTTTTAACAAAGAACTTTGGGTGTACGTTGATGGAAACAGTATTAAAGGAGTAGACGTTCCATCTTATTCAACTTGTTGTGTTTGGTTCAGTGAAAAATCTGAATTATCCATGACAATTTTGTGCAATATTTCTATGGTTGCCACAGCATGTGCACGTGGTTTGCATTTGTTGGTGTTACCATGAATTCCTTTGATAGGTCCTTATTGGAAGTTATGTTGGTAAGTATAGAAGGTGCTTTGAGGAATATTATGTATCTTGTACCATGCTTTCTTACAAATAATATCTCCATTAAACCTCATGTCCTTTACTTTCCTAACAGTAAGAGGTAGTCCATGGCCATGGCTCTTTGACATGATTGTGTTGGAAAGGAGTGAATTCAAGGCAAATTCCCTAATGTCATTTTTTTAAGAGTTCCATACCCCTTCTAGCAGCTGCAATGGCTTTCCTATCCACATGTTGAAGACAATATTGTTTACAACATTCATCTGCTGCCAAAAGTCAGTTTCTTTCTCTTCATCTCTCTGTATTTGAAAGTTTCCAACTTTTTTTGTAGCCACAACTCGTTTAATCCTTTT
>LPNX011208091.1:293676-347831 GCA_001517045.1 Pseudotsuga menziesii | reverse complement strand
ATCTCAAAAAATCCAAGTAAGTTGAGGGATGCCTGATTTTTCAGGTTTCTATTGCATCTAACGTGCACAAAAAGGTCCCTCATCTTCTTGCACAGGCCCCACCATGACTAAATAGGTATTGATAACTATGCATACTAGATTTTACATTTTTCATTCAAATCTATAATAAAACATTCTATTGTAAATTTAAAACATAAACTAAGAACCTCGAACCACTGCTAGGAAAACAAAAGTGGAAAAGTTGTTCCTCCCAACTAACTCCTAGAGCAACCAAGTTACTTGCTCCAGAACCGTCGAGCCTGTTCACTTAACCACGAGAGAAAAATCCTTCAATGCACTATCTCTTGAATTCTCAGATTTAATCCATCATCGTCCAATTCTAACCTCCTGTTGCTCATGGGCATATGAATATATAGTATTTTTCCTTTAAGACTTGGTCATTTATGAGCCTTCTTCTCTTTAGCACTCAACTAGGAGTTGTGACTTGATTTTTGGGGATGATGCCTCTTGCATCTTGAGTTCTCACTTAGTGGCTTACGCCACTTGTCTTTTCCCCTTGTGGGTGAGAAAACACTCTTTAATGATTATTTCCATTTATGTCCCCCTTTGAGCATATTATTAAATAAAAATGATTTATTACAAAATGTTATATTTTTTATTTTTGTAAAAAATAACCAAATAATAAAAATAATAATTAAAGTATTTTTTAGCATAATTAATAATGCCGTGCATTACAATAACATATATGATTTTTGAATTTTTAGTATTTTAAGGTGTGTTTTGAAATTTTTTTAAGCTTAACATTATATTTATATGGTAAAAGACAAGCTACCAATAAACAACACTACAATAAAAATAGACAAATAAATTTTTAAAAGGTGTACACTTACATTGCAACAAAATTGATAAATATATTCCTAAAAGATGTAAATTTTGTTTGCTACATTCTTAAGAAATAGATCCGAGTTTAAAATGGATCTATGCTAGTTTAAATTTTTTTATTTTATTTAAGTGGATATGTAATATTATATTTTTCATTTTTTTTAAAGATTTTTTATTTATGACGGCTAGCATAACTTGGCTAACATGACAAGATCTCCCCCATACTGGGTGAGAGCACCTAGCTTCTCTGGATGCAATAAAATATAAAGTAATCTCATATAAGTCCATTTAGAGGTTAACATAAATCTATCTTAATAAAAGATAAATTAAGAATTAACATGGAAAGCAAAACTA
Organism: Pseudotsuga menziesii; assembly: GCA_001517045.1. Classification (NCBI taxonomy): domain Eukaryota; kingdom Viridiplantae; phylum Streptophyta; class Pinopsida; order Pinales; family Pinaceae; genus Pseudotsuga; species Pseudotsuga menziesii. The sequence goes on along the minus strand of LPNX011208091.1, from coordinate 346,595 downwards.
AATGTAAGCAAAATCATTACACATTCACTAAAATTTGAATTTGAGCGATGGTTTACTTGGTGTCACAATTCAAGAGACTTGAGATTAGAAATTCACAAGTATTGGTTAGGTAAGAATGTTTAAATATGATTTATATTTATTATATAATATTATTTTAAATCTTGATTTTAAAATTTGTTGATTATTTAAAAGATTATCTGAAATTTTGATTTTAAAATTTGTTAACTATTTTGTAATTTTTATAAAAAATATAAAACTTATTCTGATTCAATTATTAAATTAACATTAACATTAAAAACTATTATTATCCATAAATAAAAATCACCACCACTATTTTACTTTTTACTAATTAATGAACAGACCCACCACTGCTTTTTTACTAATTAATGGAGCTACTCACCATTACAAATATTATAATAATTAATAAAGCTTCTACTCACCACCACTATCTTACTAATTAATGAAATTAGTCGCCACTACTAGTATTTTACTAATTAATGAAACTACTAACCACTACTATTATTTATAATAATGTCTTCAAAATTAATTCTACTTGTGAGATACAGTTTGCAATCCTTATTCTCTGAATCAAAGGAATATAAATTTCGCTAATTTATATGAATTTAAATACCAAATTACATAATACAAAACAGCTATAACAACGATGACAACATACTAAAACAGTCACTCGAATTCTACAGATATTTGACGCTATATCATTAACCACATGCAAAATAAATGACAAGTAGTAATATAAGTAATGTAACCAGAAACTGATTCGCTAGATGTAAAATAGTTGGTGGCCTGGTATGGTTAAGACATCATTTAAACTGAAAGGTCACCCGTTTTAATCTCGTTGGATACCAAAAATCCAACCATGTTAAGGGTTGGTGCGGTCCAGGTCGGGTGCAATTAGCTTAGATGTCCCTGGTTCGTGATTGCTTGGTCAATGACAACCCTGCTAGTCAAAGATTCCACCACTTTACCAACAAAAAGAAAATGTAACCAAAAACTGCACAAAGAGACAACGAAACAAAACAAATGGACCTCAAAACTGCAGTTGATTTCCATTATATGTCAATTACAGTACATAGTGACTGGGAAGGTATAGTCCAGTGGCTTTATTACGCGATACATACTTAGCAAAACTAAAAACCCTGCGACGCACAGAACATCATCAAAGAAGCCTGCGACGCATAGAACAATACACAACATCAAGGCTATTAGAGTTGAAAATGACAGCAAGAAATATGAAGGGAACAGTTGTTGAAACAAAAGAAACATGAACAGTTGTTGAAAAATGACAGCAAGAAATAAGAAGGGAACAGTTGTTGAAACGAAAGAAAGATGAACAAGTTATTGTTAATGTTGAGTGACATACTTAGAGCAGTCAGCGTAGGGATTAGTGATCTTGCAGATCCCAGGCAAAGCTTCACTCCTGGCCTTGGTATAATCATCGTCCGGTACTTGAATGCACTTACACAGGAAGTGCCCATCAGCTTTGGTTTTGACTTGGGAGTACAAACCCTTAAGGCTTGGATAACAACAAGACCGATCAAGATCTTTGCGTCGAGAGGCGCTCTACAGCCCAGTATGGGAGAGATCTTGTCACGTGATGTAACGTTTATAACATGTCGGAAAAAAATAATAGTGATAGTGAATATTATGGGAGAGATCTTGTAAGGTGATGTAACATTTGTAAAGTTCGGCAAAAAATAATAGTGATAATGAATATTATGGGAGAGATTTTGTAACACAAAATAAAAAATAATATCTAATAAAAAATAAATTTTCATATAGGCCAAAATAAATGTTGGCCACAAAAACAATCTAATATGGGGGCGATGTTGTAATCTTCCTACTTAACAAAACAATAAAAAAGTAAAAATTTAATTATCCGTAAAAATATATGTGGGTCAAGGAAAAAAAATGAATTATTCATAAAAGAATGTTGGCCTTGCACATGGTTTTAAAACCATGTGCAAGGCATTCTAAACAACCCATGGTTTTATTGTACATGGTTTAAGAGGCTTTGCACATGGTTTTTCAACCATGTGCAAGACCTCCTAAACAACCGATGGTTTTATTGTACATGGTTTAGAAGGGCCTTGCAAATGGTTTTAAGACCATGTGCAAGGCCTCCTAAACAACCCATGATTGTAGGAGGGCCTTGCATATGGTTTTAAAACCATGTGTGCGGAAATAATATTAAATGTTAATAACAATAAAATTATATGTGCACCTTAAATAAAAAGATGTGTATTTTGGTTTGAATCAAATCAATGGATACCTAAGAAGAGGTTTTCACCTCGAGAGATTTGATCCATATCGGCCCTTGATAGAGCCTAGGATTTGGATCTACGATGGTTCAATACCAGATATGATACTTGATCACCTGGTTACATGTTATGCTCGCACCTTCTGTGCCCGTCGCCACTGCAGTCATCACTGCGACAAGAAGCCCAACGATCATCACAGCCTTTGCCATTGCGGCCATTTCTCTCCTCTATATATAAAATGACCTTAAACCATAAATTTTAGGAGAAAGTAGGATCCTATTGTAACCAATATGTTCCAATCAAGAACATACACTCTTCAAAATATAGACAGCTTTCTCCTTTTCCAATGGCCTTCTTTGACAATATATCTTCTAGGGTATTGAATTGTCTATAAGTATGAGTGAAATACAAGAAGAGAAAGTTGGTTAGTTTTTGTTAATTTAATGCATTTTTACTTGTACATGACATTTTATTGTTTTTTAATGGTTTGAGATGGAATGTGTAAGGACCTAGTCTTGAGAGGCCTCTAGTACCTCCATTGTACAACTACCTTGGTGTTCGTTGATGAGCATAGATAGACATGAAATGAGCTTGATGGCTAGATGAGTCGATTTTAGGGTGCCATGGCTCATCCTCAAAGCACACCACTAACATGTTAGGTGTCCTTTTCTAAAGGAAAGGCACACCACAGACACTGGCAACTTGCATTAGTTGGACAAACCATGAGAAGCTTGGAAGGAACTTGGCAAGATAGAGAAGATTGTTGTGGGCAATCTCATCCAGTGGAATGCACTATGCATGATAGACGAAGTGTAAAGAACTTATTGGGATTCCAAGCCCATGCGGTTGAGCCAAGAAAGTGTTGCACAACCTCAAGTGTCATTTAGAAGTTGGGAAACCCCCAAGTTTGAATAATAAAGTTTGGAAAAGCTATAGATCTATGACATGATGGCTCTAAGTTAAAAGAAGTATTTGATTTCTATTGATTTGCCACTAGGATGTTCGTGAATATTAGGAAATCAACAATATCTTGTTTTGGGATGGAGGAACAAAAAGAGGATAAGAGATACTTTATAGAATTATTCGTGTATCGACAATTAGATATACACTGTGTATTAAAACACCCAATGATTATGGGAAAAGTAGTTGGGTATGGCTTATTTCAAAAATTAAGAAGAGACTCAATTTGTTATAATAGATGGATATGTTAGGGAGGAGGGTTGATATTCTTAAAACCACTTATTGAATCCATCCCTATGCATTGGATAACCATTTTCTTTATTCCAATAAGAAATTTGGATAAATTAAGAAGGTTTTGTTACAAATTCTAAGGTCTTGAAGTATAGATAAGGGACTCTATTGTTGGGTGTCATGTGATTAGTTAGAAATTTGTTTCTCCCAACTCAGCGGAAGAATGGATTAGAGGTCACTCAAAAAATTTCAAAATGGACCAAGCATTTGCAAGGATTCTTTGAAATCCATTTCCTCTCATAAGTAATTGCCTTGTATGGAAGGTGGGAAATGTCCATAGGATCAAACAAAGTAATAACCCATGGGTTGGATGTGGTGACTATTTTAGGATATCATGAATCTTAATTGGTACTCTTATAGAGAACATCTCACGAACATCTTTACTTTGTCTCAAGTAGTTGATAGTGACTAGTTCGCAATTTGGAGTTAGGAATGCAAGAATGTAGAGGGTATTCAGACACAAAATAATGAATCTTTGCAATGACAGGATATATGAAAAAAAATATGAACTCTAGTGAGATAAATATCAAAGAGGCAGAGGATGAGATAATCTAGTCAAATAATCAAATAGAGGCATAAATTCCCCTAAACTAAACTATAAGGTTTTATTCAAAGAAGTTATTAGGGGGGAGCTTATGTGGTGATGGAAGAATATATGGAAGCATGAATTGTTGGGTGTGTTATATTCTTTGCATGGGAATCAATAGTCAAAGTTAATGGTTGACAAGTTAACAAGTCAACCATGATTGAAGTAGATAAATGATGGAAGTAGAGTTTATTCGTCGACTAGAATAGTATATTTGTCGATGATCATGATTGATCGATGGGAAGACAACAATCATAAAGTGGGCATGGATTCAAGTGGCACTTGGATGACAATAAGCTCAATGGGAAGTCGACTATGGTTGACTCAATCAAGTTGACTATGAAAGAATAATTGCATTCAATAAGGAAGTTGTGAATTTACATTAATGAGCAGTTAGTTGTAACTAACTCGGGTATCACGAGCTAGTGTATGTGTTGCATATATAAATATGATGTAATTGCAAAGGCTATGTAAAAGGAAGTAGTAGTATGCGATACACTATAGTGTAGTGACATATGATGTAATTGCAAAGGCTTTATAAGAGGAAGTAGTAGTATAAGATATACTATAGTGTAGTGACTATAATGTCTTAGTATGGTAATATTGTAGTGAAATCATGCTTGATCTAATTTGATCTAGTAATATGTTGTTGTAAACGATGGTAAAGAGTAATGCAAATAGAAGAGAGGTTAAGATCACTAGTTTATTGGTTTTTCCCAGTAGAGGGGTTTCTAGGGTAATTTATGTGTAGTTGTGAATGTATTGTGTGTCATTGTTCAGTATGTTTAACTATAAGAATCTTTATGCATACTCACTATAATATGTATTAGAACCCAACAATTGGTATCAGAGCTATATTTGGATTCAAGGGAATTCATGTGTTTCTCAGGGTTTGGCTTGGTCCTGGATCTGGAGAATACATAGTTTCTATGGGAGTTCTAAAAAAGTTGATTCATAGTTGATAATGGCTAGAAGTTCGAGGATAGAAATTAAAAAGTTTAATGGATAGAATTTTGATCTTTGGAAGCTTAAAATGGAGGATATCTTTATAAATCGATTACAACGAGTGTCATCGACCTCTGAACCACTCCAAAGGGTGTGTCAAAGGAAGATTGGCAAAAAATCGATAGGAAAGAAAGGAGTACAATCTAACTTTATTTAGCATATTTTTTATTGATGAATGTCTCAGAAGAAGACACTACAAAGAAATTGTGGAAAAATTGGGGAACTTGTACTAGTCAAAATCTATGGCTAACAAATTGTTTCTTCGAAAGAAACTATATCTTCTAGTGGTGAAATATGGTGACTTGGTTACAAAGCACCTAAATGCATTCAACATTATGATTAGTCAATTGATCTCCATGGATATTAAAATCACCAAGGAAGAGAAATGTATCAGTTTGTTGAGTTCTTTACCAGACTCATAGATATCCTAGTAATGGCTATCTCCTCAATAGTCTCCTCGCATAAAAACCTCGCATCACAGACCAAGTCTTCTTCCATAAATGGAGTAAAAATATACCACCTTTATTCCCAACAATGTAGATACACTTAGTGCACTTTATTTTTATGTTTACAAATGGAATCTAAATAAGAAGAAAAGAATGGAGCCAATCAACAAAACATTCGGCCAAATAACCCAATTGATGCAAGTGGTTCGAGCACGGATAATAGTTCCAGTGAAGAATGATTATCCATATTTAATTTTGACGTTAATGCAAGCTGTTGTAGCTTGCTATGTGTTTTGAAATAATTGCTTGTGAAAATCAGACATTTTGTATAATAATGTAATGGACATAGTGTCTGAATTGGAAAAAAAAACAAGTTACCAATAAGTGTAACAATTACATGCATGTTGACATTTTGATTATTGTTATGTCTATGTTGTCTTATTTTGTATGACAAAGGAACTGTTATTGATACATAATAAAATAAAATAAATTATTCTATTACATTCTTCAATGTTATTGTCAAATGTTACATGTAAAAAGGTACATTAGTAATTAAATGTATGGATGATTAAATATTATAGTATATGATTGCATCTATGATATAAGAAACTAATCCAAACAAACTCAATAATTAAAATTGAAATGAATAGTACTATCAAAAATATTTCACTTTCAGATAAATAATGAAATTAAAATAAATAAATAATACATACACACACACACACACACACACACAACACATATACATATATATCTTCCAATTTTTATTTTTATTTTTAACGATCGTTCACCATGGAAGCCTAGTTTACACCATGGCTACAACATCCACCCATGAAAATATCTCTTATACTCACTTGGCAAGTATACATGAACAAGAAACAACAAGCCTCGGGAGGGCCAATCATGATAAACAACTCACTAGCCTTATATTTCATTACATACAAGGGCTCCCAATAAGCAAATGTCCCAACGAGGTTCGAACCCGGGTGGGGAGGGAAACAACCAAATCTCTCAACCACCCAAACTACACCCCATGGACTATATATATATATATATATATATGATTGCAGTAGCCATTGTTCAAAGAATCATATGCAGAGCTTTTGATAATTGATGTCGCTCTAGTGCATGTACCAAAAAACTAATAAAACTCACAAACACAATCATTGAAATTGAAATGAATAGTACTATTAAAAATATTTTAAATTCAAATGAATAATGGAATAAAAAAAATACAATATATATATTTTACTAGAATGTCAATCACGACTATTCGAAATATCCTATGTGGTGTTTTTGTTAATCGATGATGCACTCGTGCATTTATGTAAATTAAATGCACCGTTAAATTTTAAAATAAACATTCCCACGTGCCAGATGGCTTATCCTATGTGTTTTCATTTGTTTTTTGCACCAGTGCATGTCAATGGTTTATACGCATTGATAATGATGAAAGATTATATGAATTGGTGCTTGATATGTGTTTAAGTGCCCAGTGCATTCGAGTTGTTTAAATGCATTGACTGGTTTTGATAGTTTACAAGCACAGGTTCGTTTAATAATTGAGCGCACCAATGTCCTCAAATCAATCGACCGCATCGGTAAAGTTTAAAAATATTAAAAAATGTACGATGTGTATGATGTAACATATTGCATCAGTGCATTTGTGATTTACGGAAGCATTGATACGTATAATCTATATGCAAGCACCGGTGCGGTGTCGAAATTATGTTATTTCTTGTGCTTGTTCTGTTTGAATGCACCAATGCAGATACTTTACATTGTATAAAACTGGTGCGGTGTGCTATGTAACGCATGGGTGTGTGTAATTTGAACTAAGTGCACAAATAAAAAGCATCCGCTAAAACATCTGGTTGCCAAGTTTTTTTTAGTTATAAAATGTATTCATAAGAACCTCCATTAAAACATTTGCTACCATTGGCAGAGGTTGTAGCAAAGGTTTTTGTGACATTTTTTTCAATCTTTTAACATTAAAAGCCTCCGCAATGACCTCTGCTAAAGGTTATTTTCCTCGTGGTGGTATATGGAAATGTCGGATGTCTCCTAATCCCCTATTGTGCACAAAACTAATTAAAAATCATTGGAGGTATACTCACCCTCATTATATGATCTCAGTGCTTGAATCCTCCTCCCTATCTAGTACCGTAATGTCCCCATACCCCATAGTGTGGATAAATTGAAAATTTTGCTAAAGAACCTTGTTCTTCTTTCAAAACACAGGGAATGGCCATTAACACACTCTTTAACATTCAATCTCGGGCTTGGAAACCACTATAATAGTCGTTCCGCCCTTTATAGATCCATTATGTGACCAGAAAACCTCTTCCGCATTGAACTTGTCATTTCTGCCTTCCGCCCTGCAGAACTTAGAATTCGGAACACAAAACACAACGAAAACATTAAACTTCCTCCCTTCCATCGTTCCACCTTTCGCCCGGAAATCGAAGAACCAACGTTTGACGGAATCCTTTGAACAACTTTCTGCCTTCCACCTTTCCACCTTTCGCGCGGAACTCAGAAATCAGAGAATCAACGTTCGATGGAATTCTTTGACCACCTATCCACCTTCCGCTCGAAACTCAAAAATCGGAGAATCAACGTTCGACGCAATTATTCAGCCACGTTCTGCTTTCCACCTTTCGCCTTTCTGCCCTCTAGTGCGAAACTCAGGAATCGGAAGACTAACAAAGGACAGAATCCTCTATCCTTGTTTTCACCTTCTGTGTTCCTCCTTTCTGCCCTCTAGTGTGGAACTCAGGAATCAAAAAACTATCACATGACAAAAACCTCCATCCTCGTTTCTACCTTCCGCATTCCGCCTTTCCGCCCTCTAGTGCGGAACTCGAGAATCAGAAAATTATTCAAACGACGGAAACCTTTATCCTTGTTACTGCCTTTCGTATTTCTCCTTTCTACCCTCCAATGCAAAACACGGTAATCAAAAAACTATTCAAACAACAGAAACCTTTATCCTCGTTTCCGCCTTCTGCATTCCACCTTTCTGCCCTCCAATGCGGAACCCAGGAATCGAAAAGCTTTAACTTTTGAACTTAGCCTTTTTTTGCACTTCTGACTTCCGCTTTCTGACCTCAGACTTCGAAAATCAGAAAGTTAACTTTTTCCTTGTTTCAACTGCTCTTTTTCAATTTCTTCCTTCCCCAGGTGGATTTCAAGGGGAGGAAATCCTAAGTCGAATGCATTATGACTCTGTAACGAGATTCTAGCCTCCATGAACTTAGGTAAAATGCATTAAAACATACAAGGCTTAAACAAATGCAATTGCAGGAACATTCATCAATAGTAAACTCTACTAAAAGATTTCAAACATTGATCATATTCATTCATAATCAAACACATTGCACAATGAAGGATAAAAAAGATACTTGTCTTGATGATGTAGTTCTCCCACAACTAGTTATGTTGTTGAAACGTTCCACACAACCATAGGCCAGTGTGTTCATTAATATCTCAACACCACTGCCACCCCCGAGCTGGGCATGATTTCCACAAGGAACTAGTAAACAACAGACTCACACACAGCCAAAACACATCAAACACGGGAAAGCCAACCTGCAGTTGGGTTTCTCAGACTGTCCAGCCAATTCAATACACAATTGGGCTTATCAGGCTGTAGGAAACAATCCAAATAATAGTTGGGATTCTCAAACTGCACACAGTCAAACCAACATTCACATTAGGGACCAGCCTAGCCAACTAATAGATGGGCTTCTCAGGTTGTCCAGCCAAGGGTTACATACATGGCCAAAATGCATACATCAAAACACTATCAAACCAACCTATAGTTGGGTTTCTTATACTATTAAAGTAATGACTCGCACTTGGTCAAATACTCACCAAGACTCAGCCAAACCAACCGACAGTTGGGCTTATTAGGTTGTTAAGGCAATGGAAAGGTAGAATTGCTAAGCTAGTGAGATCAACCACAAAGCTATGGACACCTACACCAGATCTATCCAGCTTAGCATTCCACAATATCTACACACCCAACATAAGGAAGTATTCCCTTCACTGCTACACAGTTCCCTCGGGCCATACCTTCCCTTCCAGTGCTCTTCAGGGTGTGCATAAAGGATTTTCCAGCCCCTCTTGATCTGTCTGTGAGGTTCCTCTCTTCACTAGGTTTATCATCCAATTATGGTCCTCTTCCACTCCTAAGTCTTTCAAACCAAAACAGGGATGTGCATCACAGCAACCCATAAGGAAACACGGCCACATAGGCTTCACTCTATAACACAGAGAAACAAGGTTTGCATACCCCTCTGTAACACAATGTACTTCAATATAACACTGTAACACACAACCAGGGTTTCATACACTCTGTAACACAGGGAAACACTGTAACACAACCATGAACCACCATGTGTAACATGAGAAACTCTCCACAACCATAATGTAGATGGACTGAATAACACTGAACAATGAACCACACTGCACAACCACGACAAAAACCTTCTATGTGACTCAGGAGAGTGAACAATGCATAATCGTGAATGAACGACCACCATGTGTGAATGAATCCCCCCCAACGCGTGAATGATAGCATAAAAAAATGAATCACAATGAACGATGAGGAACAACAAAACCTCCCCCAACTGAGGAATGATAAACTGGCATGCATCACGTGCTTCCTTGTGTTAGAATCAAGAATGTGGCTTCCCAGACTGCAAACTTGCAAGATTTATCAAAAACACAATCAAACTGCCATGCCTTGCTTTTCCCAAGGCACTAACTGCCTCAACCAACTTCTGGAAGAAATGAATGATTGAGGATAGAGGACAAAAAGGTAGTTGAGGGTTCATGGGTTTCCCCATTAACATCTGGTAACTCCCTAATCACTCAAGGGGGTTGACTAACTTCCTTCCCTATTCCTTGTGAAATCATGCCCCCATCTCTTTCATGTTGGTGCATAGCTAGCTATGGTATTTTATTAATTTGTACATTTACATGATATTCTAAAATGTGTTGTGCTTAACCATCACTTAACCATAGGCACCAACCTTGATTACCCATACACAAAACACGATATCAATGGAAGCGCATTGGCCTTGAGCTCCATGCCATGATCTCAATACAATATATACATCATGTACAATTCAATACCATGGTGTCAAAAACGGGGTGTTACATTCCCCTCCCCCTTACAACAGCACTGTCCTCAGAGCTTTATAAAATTGAACAAAAATGCTCCTGGGCAATATCCTCAGTGCTCTACAAAATTGAACAAAAATGGATGTGCCAATTGCATGGAATCCTCTAGCTCCCATGTGGCCTCATTACAACCGTGGTGCTTCCACTGCACCTTTTCCTGTCCAATGGAACAATCTGGAACTCTTCCTCAGGTTCCACTACATGGTTGTCTTGCATAAGAACTCCTCCAAGTCCTCAATTGCATGCATCAGTACACACCACAAGTCTCTTTCTAGATCTTGGAGAATCCTTCTCCTCAGCTTGGAATATTTCCAATGTCTTTGGAAGCCAACAATACCTATGCTCAAGCCCCAAGCAATGAGTCAATTTTCATGTCAGATTCAGTCTTATAGGATTCATTCCTTAAAAAGATTTTCAAAATCATAGTTGAAACACATGCACATGCATATTTACATAAAATCAACAAGAATTTGCCAAGTAAACCAAATACTTATCTGCATAAGTATCTTTTGTTGGCTCCACAGGTATCCAGCTTTGTCTTTATACAACCATGGCACCCATAAGACCTGCCCTACCCCACACAAGGATGGTACCTCTTCTCTGCTATACAGTCCTTCGAGTGTACCCACCCATGCATGTGATTTCTAAGGTGTGCATTGAAAGGTAACCAAGTTTTTGCAAGCCTCGAATCACCTATGAAAATATTTCTCAACCTAAATCTGGCAACCCTGCTCCAGAGCCTAACACCTCTCTAGGTGCTCAATGGCAACTCTGGCTTAAGAGCCTAACACCTCCTCTAGGTGCTTCCTTTCTGGACACCATAATGAATTAACTCACATGTCATATTCATTCCTATATGATGCATTCTTTAACAAGTTTTTCAAAATCATAGTTGCATCATATGCACGTGTATTTACAGAAAATCAACAAAAAAATTGCTAAGTAAATCAAATACTTATATGCATAAGCATCTCTCAACCGAGATTTGGCAACCCCGCTTCAGAGCCTAACACCTCTTTGGGTGCTTAATGGTAGCTCTGCTCCAGAGCCTAACACCTATTTGGTGCTCAATGGCAGCTATGGATTAAGGGCCTAGCACCTCCTCCAAGTACTCACCAAGCTTAGGCACTTCCTTTTCGGACACCATAATACCTAGGGGTTATTCTCTTCATGGATTCCCCACTCTCGTGACAATCCCCTTGCATGGCGTGAATGGGTGTGGAAATAAGTCTATCCTGATGTCTTACACCTAGGCGTCCCCAATGATGCATACCGGTGCCTAGCTGGCTAGGGGGAGAAGCTATGTACCCAAGCAAGTCCTTCCGAGGAGACATGTATTCCAAACACATCCTCCCGAGAAGCTATGTACCCCAAGTACATCCTTCCATGGAGCCATGTATCCCAAACACATCCTTTCGAGAAGCTATGTGCTCCAAGGGAGTATTTTCATCATCTCACCTATGTTACATACAAGCATGCAGTTCACATGAGATGTCATCATATAAAAATTTAATCATAGATTTTTAAATCTATTTCATGCATAAATGATTTTCCAAATATCAAACGATCAATAACATTGATAGTCAAATCAAAATATGAAATTACAATTATGTTTCCTACATCAAATTAGATTTTTGCAACCATGAGGCCCTCCTCATATTGTTTGGCTTTTGCAAGTGGAAGCACTTATCCCCTGATTACACATGTTGCCCAAAACCTGGACATCCACATACAACATGTCATCTTGACACCATTTTAGATCAGCCAAACAGTCAATAGCATTCAATAGGAAAATTTGAAATTTGAAATTTAAAAATCTGTTCTCTTCAGAGGTTAGATTTCAGTCATGAAATCCTTCTCATAGCGTTTGGCCTCTATACATGGTAGATTCCTGCCTTGATTTCATTGGGTACAACTATACTGCTCTGTCCCAGTCATTCTACCTACAGCCTTCAGGAAGTTATGATATGTATGTACATGCACTCGAGGGTCATCTCCTCATGGAACTACAAGTTCACATGTAGGCCTCCTCAATCTATACCTATACTCAACTTTGCATGTAGATCATCGTTCAATGTACTTCCGGCAACATCCTGCAAGTCCCATGAAAGATCTCCCATCTGCCACTTTTCTCAAGTTTACATACAGTTTATGCTCCCTTGGCAAGTCCAATGTCAACCTCAAATGTTCTTCATGCTCTTCCTCATTCTTACAATAAATAAGAATGTCATCAAGGAAAACAAGAACAAATTTGTCAAGGTACCTGTTGAAGACACTATTCATGAGGCACATAAATGTAGCTGGTGCATTTGTGAGACCAAATGGTACCACTACAAACTCATAATGTCCATACCTTTCTCTAAAGGTTGTCTTATGAATATCTTCATTCTTGGTTCTTACCTGATGGTAACCAGACCTTAAGTCAATCTTGAAAAATACCTTTGCTCCTCTCATTTGATCAAAGAGGTCATCAATTCGAGGTAAGGGATATTTATTCTTCACAATGAATTTATTCGGTTGTCTGTAATCAATACACAAACTGAGTGTACCATCTTTCTTTTTCCCAAACAACACTGGTGCTCCCCAAGGGGACACACTAGGCCTGATGTACTTCTTTTCCAACAAATCTTATAGCTACATCTTCAGCTCTAGCAATTCTAGTGTGCTCATCCTGTAGGGTGTCTTGGAAACTAGTGCTGCTCGTGGCACAAGTTCAATTGTGAAATCAATGTCCCTCTTTGGAAGAAGCCCTGGGATTTCATTAGGAAAAACATCCCTGAATTCCTGAAGCACATGAAAGTCCTCCAACCTAGGAGTTTCATTCTCTGCTACCTCCAAAACATGACCTGCATACACTCTACAACCTTTCCTATAGAACCTCTTCAGCTGCATTGCTGAAGCCTACCTAATAGAAGTCACTTTTGGAATGCCTCTTACAACCTTTAGTTTTCCTTATTCATTCATGCATTCAAATGTCTTGTTGTAGAAGTCAAGTTTAAATCTGTGTGCTTTCAACCAATCCATTCTAATGAGAACATCATAGGAACCAAGTGGTATAACTTTCATATTTGCATAAGTGGCCAATCCATCCATAACCAATGGACATTTCTCTACTACTTCACTAACCTTTCTCTTAGTTGAAATGGCTAGTTGGACTAACCATGATTTTCTATGCTTTGATTTCTTCAAAGCGCACATATCCACAAGTCGAGGGGTGATATAGTTGTAATTGGATCCATGGTTAATCAAAACAAAAACAAAAACATACTGCTCAGCAATCTTACCCTAAACTTCAACCACAGTTGATTGATGATCTGTCTAGCGGTCCTCTAAGGCTGCATAAATTTTAGGAATGGTCCGCGGCTTCTTGACCCACAGTTTCGGCTCCTTGGGTGTTGTGGACTTGACCTTCATTCCCACTCTGATGTGGACAGTACTTAATCATATGGTATCCTTCACATCCCCAACAGCAAAGTGGTTTCCTTGGCTTGTCTCCCAACGTTATGGTTGGCTTAATCATAGTTTGCGATGGCTGCCTTTGTTGATTTCAGAAGTGAGAAGGTTTGAAACCTTTCTTCCTTGGGTCAAGCTTCACATTCTTCTTGCGGGAATTTCTCCTATTCCCTTTTGTATTTGTTGTCTGATGCCTAGATTTTATCTGCCTTTGGAGGTCTTTCAAACTCTATAGCATGGATGCAGTCAACTGATTTTTCTCTTCCAAAGCCTTGATCAACCTTGTATTTTCCTCTCTACAACTCTAAAACTCCACCCTCGGGCTCCTTATGGTGGCTCCAATATCTAGGGAAGTCTCTTGATTTATCTTCCCATTGAATTTTGTTTCAGCATTCTCAACACGAATATTTTCCCCCATAGCGTCTTCCTCGAGCTCGTAGGGATCATGTGCATCACTCATGATGTTAATCATCTTGGCATTGATCTTCTTGGTCGGACCGAGACCAACTTTTCAATCTGCACTATGACTTTGCAAAATGTGTTAATAACATTATTTGTTAGCTGCATAACAGTTTCAAAATTAAAAACCATTTACTTACTGTCACCTGGCCCATTTAGACCCAATGTTGTAACCAACAGCTCTGTTAATTGTTCAACTTGGCCCATTTAGGCCCTAGTGTTGCAACCACGAGCTCTAATACCAATATGTAGTGTACTACAATGTTGTTATCAGAGGATATTCTTATCTCTGTCAACTACTCATTCTAACCCATTCAGGTCCAATGTTGCAACCTACATCTCTGGTACCAATCTGTAACATCCCCATACCCCATAATGTAGATAAATTAAAAAATTTGCTAAATAACATTGTTCTTCTTTCAAAACACATGGCATGGCCATTAACACACTCTTCAACATTCAATCTCGGGCTTGGAAACCACAGTAACAGTTGTTCCTCACTTGACAGATCCATTATGTGGCCAGAAAACCTCTTCCGTACTGAACCTATCATTTCCGCCTTCCGCCCTACGGAACTTGGAATTCGAAACACAAAACACGACATAAACAATAACCTTCTGCTCTTCCACATTTCTTCCTTCCACCCATAACTGGGAAATCAAAGAACCAACGTTTGACGGAATCCTTTGACCGCCTTTCCACCTTCCAATTTCTAAGTTATGGGCGGAAGGTGGAAAGGTAGTTAAAGGATTCCATCGAACGTTGGTTCTCTAATTTATGAGTTATGGGCAAAAAGGTGGAAGGGCAGAAGTTTAATGTTTCCGTCGTGTTTTGTGTTCCTAATTCCAAGTTCCGCAGGGCAAAAGGCAGAAATGATAGGTTTAGTGCAGAAGAGGTTTTGTGGTCACGAAATGGATATGTCAAGGGCGGAACGACTGTTACAGTGGTTTCCAAGCCCGATATTGAATGTTGAAGAGTGTGTTAATGACCATGCTCTATGTTTCAAAAGAAGAACAAGGTTCTTTAGCAAAAACTTTAATTTATCTGCATTATGGGGTATGGGGACGTTATAAGTACTCCGCAAGAGATTTAAATTCTTGGAACCTATGCAAGACTTCTTATAACTTCTTGATCTTCAAGAAGTGGATCCAGGTATTCCTGGTGAAGACATCAATGAATGTAACATAGTACTCAAAACCAGTCAATGAAATAGAAGGCATAGGACCACATAAATCAGAGTGAATCAAATTAAGTACTCTTGTTGATTTATTGCCATTGCTTTGAAAAGAAGTCTTGGTGTATTCTCCAAAAGAATACCCCCTCCACACATCATTGTGCTCTGTGTTGAACTCAGGAAAACCAGTCACCATGTCTCTCAACATCCTTAGAGTTGGATGATGTAAGTGATCCATCCTCCTATGCCATAGCTCGCATAGATCACTATTGATGTTACTATTTTGTGTGAAAGTATGAAGAGGCTAAAAGAAGAGCTTGTGCAGTTTCCCACATCTGAACCCAATCACAAAAGAAGTTGATGGACCTGGTCCCTTAGGAAAAATGTGCACATGACCATCAAAGAAGTACACTCCAAATACCTTATCCTCGATTATGGAATATAAAATCAAGTTCTTCTTTATCCTATGGACATACAAGACATCCCTCAAATTCATGGGCTCCATGGAATCCATCATAAAGGTGACAACCTCCCCCCCCCCTCCTCGCCCAACTACCGTGATAATCATGTTATCTCCCAACACCACCTCTAGATCCAAACTTGTCTATGTGAACTCTGGAAAACATATCCCACACACCTGTCATATAGCTAGAAGCTCCACTATTAATGTACCAAGTGCATGTGGTGGTGGATGCACTCAAGGAATGGCCAACCAACAGTGAGTACTCTCTCGTCCTCTACATCCAAACCGGTAATGGATGCTCTCTCTGAATGACCAACACAAATAGAAATCTCTTGTGAACTATGTTGTATGATCATCAATACCTAAAGTAGTTGTTATCGGTTGCTTATGCTTCTTCTCGTTCTAACACTGTCCAACATAGTGCCCAAACTTCTAGAAAGCAAATCATTTTACTTTTCTCAAGTCTTTCTTCTGATCACCACCCTACTGCTTAGCCCCACCCTTGGGACCCTTATTGGACTTCTTCTTCTTACCCTTAGCTGTCAAAGCCACATTCTCATCATCATCCTTACTATGAGATAAACTACCCCACACATATCCTATTTAGTTCTCCTCCTGAACAAAGTCATCCCAGAGATGATGTACCAAGTGCATGTGGTGGTGGATGCACTCAAGGAATGGCCAACCAACAGTGAGTACTCTCTCGTCCTCTACATCCAAACCGGTAATGGATTCTCTCTCTGAATGACCAACACAAATAGAAATCTCTTGTGAACTATGTTGTATGATCATCAATACCTAAAGTAGTTGTTATCGGTTGCTTATGCTTCTTCTCATTCTAACACTGTCCAACATAGTGCCCAAACTTCTAGAAAGCAAATCATTTTACTTTTCTCAAGTCTTTCTTATGATCACCACCCTACTGCTTAGCCCCACCCTTGGGACCCTTATTGGACTTCTTCTTCTTACCCTTAGCTGTCAAAGCCACATTCTCATCATCATCCTTACTATGAGATAAACTACCCCACACATATCCTATTTAGTTCTCCTCCTGAACAAAGTCATCCCAGAGATGATCCTAGGAAGGCATGTTCTCCCTAGCCACAATGGCCTCCACAAACACAGCCTATGGCTTGGCCACACCATTCAAGGTTTTCCACACTAGATCATGACCAAGTACAACTTCTCCAAGCTCATCTCTCAATTGTGTGATCCTAGTGAGATAGGAAGTAACATTTTCAAATTTAACCATCCTTATGCTTTTTATCTTCTCTCACGTTACCATCTATTGGTTTTCATTGGAACCCTGATACATGCGGGTTAATCCATCCCACATTTGATAGCAATGGTCCTTCTTGTCAAAGGATTCCTTAGCAACTGCATTTATAGTTGTGGGAACCACAATCAAATTAGCTTGTGTGCTATTCACAATGCTTCACAACTCATTCTTCTACAAAATTAACACAATCCTTGCTTTCCAAGGACTGAAATTTGTTGTCACATCCAAAATGTACTCTATCCTGGACCTAGTATCCATCTCACTGAAAATGAAAATCCAAAATTATGCCTTACGAACAAAAGTGTCTCTCTCTAAAAGTATGAGAACTCGACCTGTGTATTATGCCCTTCTCTTTAACTCAACTCTGATACCATGTAAAAATTTCACTGTTTCCCAATCCTAGTTTCAAGTTTGTCTCAAAACATCAGTTTAATTCCCAACCCCATTCATTTCATCACTACTACAAATGTAGTTTTTACTCGAATAAATTTGTAGCTTGAAACACTATGAGAAAATTACAAATTTAATGAGCAGAAATAAAACTCAACCACACATAAAAATATTTCAAACTCAGTGATTTTGGGCAATGCCCCGCTTTATTATTTTCTTCTTCAAAATAAAGTACATTAGTCTTAATCATCATTTAATGACAAACTTATATTGTATCCCATGTCATATTCCATCCTAGAAATTCATTCCTCTACTTGGGACAGTACAGTACGACCTCCTCCTCAAATTAGGTGCAAGACAGATTATAGTTTTCCTCGGTTTTTGTGCAAATCACAATCTAGAAATATGTGCCACTCCTCTGCTAAATTCTATCCTCAAAATATGTGCAAGACGGACTATAGTTTTCCTAAGTTTTCATGCAAATCACAGTCTAAAAATTGGAGCCATTCCTCTACTAAATTTTGTCCTCAAATTTTGTGCAAGGCAGTGCCTCAAAATTCGTGTCATTGTAAGGATTGCTTCATAAAATAATAGTACAACCTCTAGAAATGTTGAAACTACTCCCTCAAAAAATGTGCTAGTCACCTCAAGATATGTGCTCAATCCTCCTCAAAATGTGTGCCTACTACCTTGTTTTTCATGCTATTGAATTATGTTGTAGGTTTCATCAATTAGAATGGATGCAATGCTCTCTCTCTTCGTTGCTCCTTCTCATCTTAAAGAAGTCAAACTCACCAATTCTCTATGAATAATGTGTGTCTTTAGTTTTACCTTTCCTTTTTGCTTTCCTCATGAGGGTAGTTGAAAGGTCACTAAATCAAGGGCCCACATTGATTCTAGTGATCTAAAATCAAAGGATGAGAATAAGTCATTTTTCTCTACAAAAATATTATCTTTTCTCAACTCCCACTCAAATAAACCAAAATTTCACTTTATGACTCTAAAATGAGAATAATGCAAGGGTCATGTCACTTTTCCCTTTTTATTGAGTTAGGCACAAAGTTGTTAGGGGGACACTTTCCTAGGTACAAAATCAACAAGTATTATACTAGTGTAGTGAATTCACACGTTGCTATTGTGATATAGTAATTCACTAATGTAAATGTTGCTAAAAAGTGTTGTTAATAGATCAACCCTCCAATCAAGATAGTTGAAGGGTGTGAGGATCTTGGGTGTCAAGGATGTTGAATTCTCCATCTTGTAGCTTCAAGGAGTAGGTAATTCTTCAAAATTATTCAATTTATCTGCAAAAACACTTCAATTCGAAGTCAAACAACTTCAAACACTCTCCACTTCGACATGTGCACTTTCTTTGGGTGCATCACACCTGGCTAGACTTCTCTAGATAAAATCTAAAGAGAGCAAGGCAAGAATACCAGTAATTATGTGGAACCCGATTGCTTCTGGTGCATCAATGAAAGTTTATGAGGCTTGAAGTTGGTTTGATTACCTGCTATGATACCAAGTTTAATTTAGAAAAGATTAGGATCCTCGGGCCTGAATGAATTCACTATGAAAGAAGGTTGAAGGAAAGAGAATCAATTCAGTGTACACTAATCAAACATTCATGGTGAGAATTGAACAGGCAAGAGACAAAATTGGTCAGCATAACATTACATAAATAATTATTAACATCTGTGTAATACAATGATGATACAATAGGGAGAATTTGAATACACTAAGTAGGATTCGAATTCACCAACTTGGACTATCTCCAGTGCTAACTCAATGTGAGAAAATCACCATTGAAAGCTCATTAATCTAACTCATAATAGATAAATCAGTTCACACTCAGTTAACTAAACAAGGTAGGTTATAAAAAGGTGCCTAACCTCCCTGAATTAGGGAAAAGTGATGCTAGACTAACTGGAGATGAACTAACTAATGCCCTTCTGGGAGTAACTCAACATAGACTAGGGTGAAATGATGATGGGACTCCCATGACTTAGTGTGGGATCCTAAGTTGTAGGGAGTGGCTGCTAAAGTTCCTTAACTCATGCAAACTGGTGCATCAAGTGTTAGGTGGGCCCTAGATGAGTCCCCCATGGCACTAGTGAGGTGGAAACATACTCCTAAGATAGGAAAAGAAAACTAGACTATGGTGGTCAAAGGGAGAGTTAATTAATTAATCCTAATAGTGTCCCATAAGAATTCCTTAACCAAGACAACAGTTAGAGTTTACAATGTTCCTCCTTTAAGGAATTTGGGACATAAGGATCTTGGGTAGGAGGTATCTCTTATGAAGGATGAAAATGGGTCATCCCTCTATAAAACCAAACATAAAATGAGAATCTTAGGAGTTGTGGAAGAAGTTCTAGATACTTCGGTGAAGATTAATCCCTTTAAAAAGATTGTGTTGCCATTTGATGCTTGTTTGTTTGTAGAACTTCTTGTAGGTAGCATCACTGGTGGTTTCAAGGTCCTTAGAGCAAGGAATCCCAGGGAATGGAGTTTAAATTGATTATTTTATCCATGAATCTTATAGGGGGTGGGAGGGATCCTTAAATGCATTGAAATTCAATGGCTATTGGTGCCAGTTAGATATGTGATTATCTTATTTCACAAATCCATGGTTTCGCGAGACCAGGCAAGGGAAGTCATTTCGCCTTTAATAAAAGGTTGGCATATCAATACAACAGATGACAGTGATTTATCTAGAGGCATGATCTTAGCCTTGAATATGATAAGTACAAATTTTAATGCTTACCTAATTGGTGCAGGTCTGGTTATTGAAGGCTTGGTCAAGGATTTAAGTTATCTAGTTAAGATATTAAAATGTTATTGTCCTTACCTCGACATAAAGGAATTTGGTCAGACTTTAGTCAGGATGTTCTGTTTGATGATCTATACCTTATTATAGGGGGGATTTAAACCTAACCCTAAGTGCTAGAGAAGTGTAGGGGAAGAAGGTTAGGATAGATCTGCTAGATGGGTTATTTTCCCACATTTTTTATGAAGCAAATTTGCAAGATTTTTTGCCAAAACTAGTTCTCCATACTTAGATGAATGGCAAAGATGGACATGTAGAGGTGGCAAAAAGGTTGGGTAGATTCTTGGTAGCAGAAGATTTGCTAGAGAGGGTTGGAAGATACTGATCTTGGATGGTGACCTTATAAATTTCATGTCATTTTCTTATTTGCATGCAATTGGAGTTTGTAGAGCTTAAACCAAATTATCCTTTTAAATTCAATCATACTTGGCTGGTCGACCAAGAGTTCAAAGATTTGGTAAAATCTAAGTGGCAAAAATCGAGGGAGAGACCTAATATTTCTACCATGTCTCGTATGATAGATAACCTAAAAACTCTTAAATTTGTAGTTATTGAGTGGGAAAAGAGAAAACAGTTGAAGATGCAGGAGATCTATTGGAAATTGAGGGGAAAATTCAAGACCTGGTTTATAACAATAGGTATGGATTTTTTTAAGAGCATGAAAAAGGATTCTAGGAGACTTAGAGGCATGCAAGAGGGAGTTGTTAAAGAGGGAAGAAGAATCATGGAGGTTAGAGAGTAAAGCGATATGGTTAAGTCATAGTGATAAGAATACAAAATGTTTTCATATGTTTGTTGAACACGTGAGGAATATTAACTCTATATGGGAATTGACTACAAATAGTGCTAAGCTTACTTCTCAAAAGGAATTACAAGATGGAGGAAAGGCTCATTTTGGAGATTTGTTCAAGGATCATTAGGATAATGACATACTGCAACAACTAAATGTTGTACAAAATTACCCAATATTTTTCAGTGAAGAGGAGGGCAGGGGGTATCATGTCCCATTTTGGGGATTCCCTATTATACAGTTGGAGATGACTTATGAGGCTTGTGTCAACCAGGTTAGAGGAGTGGGAGCTCGAAGGGTTTGGAGGAGTTTTATGGGTCCCAGCCTAGTTCATTTACCATTATTCATCGTTAGGATCATTTACTCGTAGTTCATTCTTGGTTCCATTGCATTCCAGCGATTCCCATAAATTAGGAGGATTAGTAAGCATAGGTTAATTAATTGCACTAAAGGTGTTATTTGGAGCACATTATTTGAAGGGACGCCTTAGTGTAATAGCTCAATAGAACCAAGGCGAGAAGCTCTAAAGGTTGGGATGATGAGAAGGGACTTCACATGTCTAAAAAATGTATTTAAAGCAACTTAAACACTTTCTGGGGTTAAAAGGTGATTAATTAATTAATCAATGTCACTAAACAAAATGTACCATTATAAAGTGACATTGAATAATTAATTCATAAAGTGACTTTATAAAAGTCAATTAAGTTAAAATGGTGGAAAAGGGTAAAAGCGCCCCAAAAGGATAAAATGAGTTTAAAGGGGGAAAAGGGCTCATTCTCTCAATTATTCATGATATTTGCATTTTCGAAAACTTGAGCTTTGTTTCTCTTAGGATGAAAACCCTAGGAGGAGAAATTAGTTTCGGTGGTGAAACGATCCACCCTAATCGATCTAAAGGAAGAGAACACTCGTATTTCTTCATCGAGCTCCATTGCCGTTAAGGTTTTTAAGTGCACACGTTCATCTTAGATTTGTAGTTTCCAGTGGTCTTATGAAAGCGGGGGGGCACATTCTTTAAGGCCCAAAATTATCTTGTGTGGAGGTGCTCTGCCTGTTGGGTACATTTAACTGAGAATGGGACCATTATCTTGAGTTTGTGGAGAGCATGAAGTTGTGTGGTTGCTTACAAAGAGGACACACAAGATGGAGGTTTTAGGAGGACACAAACTTCACGATTGTTGATAGTTGAACCATGGTTATTGGACTACCTTGAGATTTGTGCCATTGTGGTGAGATTTGTACCATTGTTGTTGGTCACAATGTTTTTGTTGAAGGGAAAGGGAATTTCTCCTTATTAAAGGACACACACTATGTCCCAATCAGAGGAAGGTGTTGCTACAATTAATAAATAAATTTGTAAGTCATAAGAACATCTACAGGAGGTCATGGAGGTTGAGAAATATACTCATTTCCACTATTGTTACTGATTTTTGTAGTTAATAGGATGAGAGAGGCGTGTTAAGTGTTGGGAATACTTTTTGGGGAAGTATATAAGCTATTAGTGGTACAAAGCAACCGTCTTGTGATATTCTAGAGGAACCTGCAACATCAACAAGCTCTGTGGGTTTGCTTGTTTTCATAGGTCAAACTTATAATATATATCATACTTGTGTACGTAGGGAAAGACCTGGGTGTTGTTACAACCCTTAGTCTTGTTGAAATCCTTGATTGTTGTTGTCATAATTTAGTTGGATATTGTTGTTATGAATTTAAATAATTTATGAGTTTATCACCAAGGTTTAAGTGGTTTGCATTCGTGTTTATGATGTGTGAGTAACTCCCGCATATTTAAACTTATAAACTTGTTGTCTCCAAGATACCTTATACTCCATAGATTCAAAACTTTTCAAAAGCATCCTACAAGAATGTAAACAACAAAATTGGCAAAGTGTTTGTTAAAATTCTTGAACCACACCTCATCAGCAGTAAGCATAAACTCTCAGATATTGTTAATGTAACACCCCAGTTTTGACCCCATTTGCATTAAATGTATATGATGTATATATTGTAATTAATCATGGTGTGGAGCTAAAGGCAAAAGCCCCACCATCGATTTAGCATTTTATGTTTCAGCAATTAAAAATCATTGTCGATGGTATTTTGTGCTAGCCAACACATTATAATTTTGGACATCATGTAATTATGCAATTTAATTAAAAACCCACAACCAGCTATGTCAATGCAACAAATAATGAGATGGGGGCATGATTTCCTAAGGATAAGGCGGGGGGGGTATTCAAACCTTTGGGCCAATGGGGAAAAGCCAAATGTCAAAGGGAGAAGCCATCAAAAATGTCAACTACCCATTTCTTGTCTTTTTTTCCCAATCATTTATTTCTGCCAGAAGTGGTTGAGGTAGTTATTGCATGGGAATGGCAAGAGTATGGAAAAAATTCGAATTGGGTAGAGCACCCATTTTTTGAAAAACACGTTTTGACTCCTTGGGTAAGTAAAAACCCAAAAACGTATGCCCATTCTACCATGCATTCACGTTTTTTTTTCACCACCATTCTCTCATTCACGTGAGCTCTCTTAGGCATCCAGAATTTCCTGTGTGTATCCATTCATGTTTTTCCAGTCTGCTCCATTTTTCTCCAGGATGGGAAATCATTTTTTGGTAATGATTAGTGGTTGGGTTGCCTCCCTCACAATTTTGCTACATTTCCTCATTGTTTTCTAAGCCGGAAATCGTTTTTGGTAATGCCCAGCGGATTGGGGAAGAGACCATGATTTTTGGGTGTTTGATGAGTCGTTTTGTCCCACGTGAAGCCATAGAACGTGTCTGAAAGGAATTGCACAATCTGGGTCATTTTTCCCAATTGCTACTATCAATTTTGGCCCCCATGATGTTTTTCTTCCATGCCAAGAACTTGCAATTGTTGTGTATGCCTCTGTTGTTTTGGTCTAAACTGATTTGGGAGTGGAAATGGGGTCTAACTAGCTTGATAAACCTGGTGTGAGAAGGAACCTCACGCACAGATCTAGGAGGCTAATTTTCTTCTTTGCACACCCTGAATCGCACTAGAAGGGAAGGCATATCCTGAGGGACTGTGTAGCAGAGAAGGGGATTCTTCCTTGTGTCAGGTGTGTAGATGTTTTAGAATCCAAGCTAGATTTGGTGCAGGTGTGCATAGCTCTGTGGTTGAGCTCACTAACTTAGCAGTCAGCCTTTTCGTCTCCATTGTATCCTGATAAACCCAACTGTGTTGGCTTGGCTGGGTTTGTTGTGTCCTTAGTTATGTGTGAGCCTACTAGTGTTCCTTATTCCTTGTGGGAATCATGCCCCAACTCGGGGGTGGCAATGGTGCTGAGAGATTGATGAGCACACTGGCCTATGGTTGGGTGGAATGTTGTAGCAACGTAGCTGGTTGCAGGACAAGCTTATTCTAAGATAAGTATCTCTTGTGTTAAACTTTGTATTTGTATTTGCTTAATGATAAATGATGAACATGTCTAATGTGTTGAATGGATGAATTTTTCTTTCGTTGTATGTTAATAATTTATGCATCTGTGTATGTTTAAGTTCAATGCATTTTTATATTTACGTAAATGGGGCTAGTTTCCTGGATTAGATCGCATCAAGATCGCGTTCCCTCTCGGGTAGACGGGTGGGGACGTGACAGTTAAGAGGTCATCTACAATAGTCTAACATCAGTGATAGGGAAGTGTTTGACAAAAGTTGCAAGTCAAGACTATCCACAATCAAGTGAAAATTCGATAAAATTTGCTAGGAACATTACAGGGAGATATTTGTTACAGTTTTATTAGAAGAAATTAAGAAGACTTTGAGCAAGTTTGCTAAAGCAAAGAGTCCAAGTCTTGATGAATGGACCATGAAATTTTTTCTGGGCTTCTTTGATTTAATGAGAAACTACTTAAAGTAAGTGGCGGAAGAATCAAGACTAAAGGGTAAAGTCTCAAATGCTCTTAATGCTACATTCCTATTATTAATTCCTAAACTCTCCAATCCATGTTCTTTCAATGAATTTAGACCTATTTCACTATGCAATCTAGTTTATAATGTCATTGCCAAAATAATAGCAAATAGGATTAAGGTATCCATTCCAATCCATATTTCAAAGGAACAATTTGCCTTTTTACAGAATAGGCAAATTATGGATGCCATTAGTGTGGCGTAGGAGGCAATGCATTCCATTAATATTTGTAAGAAGGAGGCATTGATTTTAAAGTTGGACCTAGTTAAAGAATATGATTGGGTTGATTGGTCTTTTTGAGACTCATATTACTACAGTTTGGTATCTGTGTGGAAGCCACCAATCGGATTATGGGGTGTGTAATTTCAACAAACTATGTAGTTTTGGTTAATGGGTGTCCCACAAAAAATTTCAAGAGCTCTAGAGGGCTCTGCCAAGGAAGCTCGTTATCCCCTATTTTGTTTATGTT
Source organism: Pseudotsuga menziesii (assembly GCA_001517045.1). Taxonomy (NCBI): domain Eukaryota; kingdom Viridiplantae; phylum Streptophyta; class Pinopsida; order Pinales; family Pinaceae; genus Pseudotsuga; species Pseudotsuga menziesii. The sequence goes on along the minus strand of LPNX011208091.1, from coordinate 320,596 downwards.
AATAGTTGAAGGCCATAGTCGTCTTATACTCATAGCAAGGATGTATGAAAAAATTATAGGTGTTAAAGTTTCAACTAATTGTAACATGACACATTCTCTTTTTGTTGAAGATGTACTTATGTTTGGTAAGAGAACAGTGGATGAGTGGATTGTTTACTAAGATATACTCAATACCTTTTGTAATGCTTTAGGTACGGAGGTAAGCATCCACAAATCTATTCTATTGCAAAATGGGATTGATGATCTGAATGTTGGTAGGCTACAAAATTTATTCCACAATTTCACATGGAGGCTTTACAAGTGGGGATGAAGTACTTGGGTTTTTTCCTTAAACCAAATGATTACAAGAAAATTGACTGGATGTGGTTGATAAAAAAAAAAATTGAGAAAATGATTGATCAATGGTGTCACCAGTGGCTTAGATTGTGAGGGAGACTCATCCTAGTAAAATCTATGTTGGAAAACTTACTGATGTACTGGTTATCCTTGGCAAAATTCCTAATTTCACTCTTGAAAAGATTAGGCAAAAGTGCTTCAAGTTCATGTGGGCTAGTAAAAGGATAAGCGAGGTTTTCATTTGGTCAAGTGGGTCAAGATTGTTAGACCAAAACATTCTAGACAGTGGGGATTGAAAAATATTTCCAGTGTTGGCAGCTAAGAGTATGTTGAGATGTTTATTTGGTTATGGTATGTGGAGTACGATGGAAAAGGGTAAGTATTTAAGAGGGAAGTTTGTGGAAGAATGGATCCGGATGGAACCAAAAAGGATATCCAACGCATCTAATTTTTGGAATGGTCTAGTCAAGGCAATGCCTGTCATAATTAATTGAGTAGCTTAGAACATTGGAAAAGGAAACAAGGTTTTGTTAGGGGAGGATCCATGTGTAGGACACACAGATAATTATAAGTTTTCAGTCACCCTCGTAACAAAGCCAAGAAATTTGGGTCTATTCACTCTAGCACAAATTGGTATACCTTCTAGGAATTGTCAACCTTGTCTAAAATCTGCAGAATTAGGACTGATGGGGTCCTTAGCAGAAGAATGGAACTCCTTCATTCTAGGCCTAAAATATTGCAGGGAGAGACTATCCATTGAGGATGATACATTGGTGTGGACTTGGAATATTGTTGATAGCTAGGTGAATGCAAAACTTGATTATGAAGCTATTACTTCAAATTTTGATTTTGATATAAATTGGTGGCATTTTATTTTATGGTAGTGGAACTGTCCCCTGAAGCATAAACTCTTCATTTGGTTAACTTTAGCAAATAAAATTATTATCTGGGAAAACTTTGTTAAGAGAGGTCGACAAGGTCCTAGTGTGTGTGTTTTGTGCAACCAAAATAGCGAGACAATCGACCATCTTTTGGTCCATTGTGTATCCAACAAGCAGATATGGAAGGAACTAAAATCTATTTTAAAGTTCACAAGATAGTGGATAACAAGATCTTATGAACAAAGCTGGAGATCTTGGTCAGATGCAAACAAAAACTCTTTTAAGAAGTTTATTGGCCATATTTATTGGAAATTATGGCTACATAGGAATAAGGTACTTTTCATGACCATAAACCAAATGTTTAGGCAAAAGTGGTGGTAGTCTTAGGTGTTTTCAAGGAAATTTCTGATGGTGCAAAAGCCACAAAGAATGAATAGTGAAACCACTCGAAATGACCACCAAGTACCCCTTAAGGTACTTTGATGGAGCATGTCAAGGAATTGAATGTTTTTGTGGAGCAAGAATGTGTATTCTTTTGTCTAGAAGCCATTACTTTCATCTTAAGATAGGAAGTGGTGTAGGCTCAAATACTCGTACTGAACTATTAGCTTTGTGGGGCCTTTTGTTTTTTGCACAGTCCAAGGGTGTGCTTAATCTATTTGTCTGTGGTGACTCTAAAATTATCATCGACTGGGTGAGGGTGAAGGCAACTTTAAATGTCCTTAATCTTGGGTGGTGGTAGAGAAGGATTTGTTCTCTTCATGAAGTTTTTTCTAACATTCAGTTTTCTCAGTTTTCTCATGTATATAGGAAATTTAATCTTCAAGCGTACCTTCTTTCAAAAGAAGCACTTTCATAGCATGAAGGTATTCCTGTTTTTGAAGAATGGGATCAAGGACAAGTGATCTCCAAGGGCCCACTTTCTGTTTTTTTTAAATTATCAGAAGTTTTTACTATTATGTGCTTAGTTGCAAGAGACCATTTTCAACAATAGTGAATGTTATGTAATGGTAATATGTTGAAACTTGTCTTGCACAAGAGAACTATGTGGAGTGGAAATTTTGTAAGGAGTTTTTTTTTCATTAATTGAAAACTCTGACACTTCGTAGGTATCATGCACATTTGGCCATGGATTTTGAACCTCCATGAAGACAACCATAACATACTTCCCCAACCACCCAGCCAACCAGAAAAACCCTTGTTTGGAGTTATATGTGCCTACCAAAGACTTCTTTTTGGAATTGTTATTTCAAAAAAAAATATTTAAATTTTGATTTAATACATATAGCCTATATAAGTTTTCTTTTAATATATCATTTATGCCATTAAACCACGCACATGTTTCACGTGACATTGGAAAAATAGTTACAATATAAATCTATGCCACGTGTTTTTAATCTTTTTTTGGACATACTTGGAACTCCTATTTTAAACATGTGCTCAACTAAATACATATTGATAATAATAATACACCAAAGGTGGAACTTTTCCTCGCCTTCTTCACGCTAATGCAATTAATTATAAGAATATTTTAAGTTGACCCAACGACGTGGTAACGTTTATTTTGTTATATATAATCTTTAGAAAAAAATATATTCGGGGAATTCTCGATACTGTTTAAAATGGGGCGTATAGATTATTATATCTTGATTGAGTAGGGAAAGTGACAACACATAGATAGTTAATCAATTTTATTTGTTATTGCGTCGAGAGGCGCTCTACAGTTCAGTATGGGAGAGATCTTGTTACGTGATGTAACGTTTATAACATGTCGGAAAAAAATAATAGCGATAGTGAATATTATGGGAGAGATCTTGTAACGTGATGTAACATTTGTAAAGTTCGGCAAAAAATAATAGTGATAATGAATATTATGGGAGAGATTTTGTAACACAAAATAAAAAATAATATCTAATAAAAAATAAATTTTCATATAGGCCAAAATAAATGTTGGCCACAAAAACAATCTAATATGGGGGCGATGTTGTAATCTTCCTACTTAACAAAACAATAAAAAAGTAAAAATTTAATTATCCGTAAAAATATATGTGGGTCAAGAAAAAAAAATTGAATTATTCATAAAAGAATGTTGGCCTTGCACATGGTTTTAAAACCATGTGCAAGGCATTATAAACAACACATGGTTTTATTGTACATGGTTTAAGAGGCTTTGCACATGGTTTTTAAACCATGTGCAAGGCCTCCTAAACAACCCATGGTTTTATTGTACATGGTTTAGAAGGGCCTTGCAAATGGTTTTAAGACCATGTGCAAGACCTCCTAAACAACCCATGATTGTAGGAGGGCCTTGCATATGGTTTTAAAACCATGTGTGCGGAAATAATATTAAATGTTAATAACAATAAAATTATATGTGCACCTTAAACCAGCGTAGATCCAAATCCTAGGCTCTATCAAGAGCCTAGAGGGATCAAATCTCTTTAGGTGCAAACCTCTTCTTAAGTATTACACTCAATGAGCTATCAACTTTGGTGTGTCCTATATATACCATTGATTTGATTCAAACCAAAAGACACATCTTTTATTTAAGGTCAACATATAATATATTTATTATTAATATTTAATATTATTTATGGCCAACATATAATATTTAATATTATTTTTTATTTTGTTATGAATGAACATTACAAAATCTCCCCATAAATGGTTTTACAACCATATGCAACACCCTCCTAAAACCATGGGTTGTTTAAAAGACCAACACTTTTTTGCAAATAATTCAATTTTTATATTTTTATTATTTTGTTATGTAGGAACATTATAACATCTCCCCCATATTGTGTTTTTTTTATGATGCACATTTTTTGGGGGGATAATTAAATTTTTAATCTTTTATTGTTTTGTTATCTTTTACTTTTTATTGTTTTGTTAAGTAGGAAGACCACAACATCTCCCCCATATTAGGTTGTTTTTCTGGCGAACATTTATTTTGTTTTATAATTAAAAAATCTATTTTTTATTAATAAAAATAACGTTACGTAACGTTACATAACATTACCTAACGTTACAAGATCTCCCCCATTATGTAACGTTACAAGATCTCCCCCATACTGGGCTGTAGAGAGCCTCTCGGCTCAATAAAAAGATGTGTATTTTGGTTTGAATCAAATCAATGGATACCTAAGAAGAGGTTTGCACCTCGAGAGATTTGATCCATATCGGCGCTTGATAGAGCCTAGGATTTGGATCTACGCTGGTATATAATTTTTAATGAAGTAGTTTAATGTATATTTTTTTTTTGTGAGAACGTAATTTTTTTATTTGAATTCAATGTTTTTGAATGTTTATACGGCATTCAAAGAGTGTAAAAGTAATTTATATTGACAATTGTAACAACTCTAATTAAAAATGGTGGAAAAATAATTGAAAAATTAGTTAAAATGGTCAATTATTTAAATTAATTTATTTTTAATTGCTTGATTGAACATAAGTATTTATTATTATTTTAATGTTGTATAAGTAAGAAGTAAACTCATGATATATTTGTTTCCTTTACATATCTCCTCTCTCGGAGGCCTCAGTGGGGTTTTGAACTTTCCCCTCCATTGCTCGAACTTGAGGGGCTACATCAAAGCAGAAGGTTCATATCGTTCCTTGATTTATAAATGGAGTTTCTCAATTCAATGTTTTTTTATTCCCTTGTGAATTTTTGGAAGGATGGGCATTAATATTTGTCTTTGTAATCCCTTTAGAGAGCTAGGACTTGTTTTTTGGTTCTTGTGTTTTTATTTAGTTGGTTACATAGGAGGTCTAAAAAAACGTTGGGCAATGCAAAGGCCTAATCGACACTTCATTGTAATATTTCTAGAAGTAGTTTGGGTTGATGTTGTTTTGGATGTGATTTTCTTAGATAAATATATATGACGTTAGCAATTTTTATTAGGAAATAATCTATGTTGAGCTTATATGTTATCATAAACCAATTCTCTCAACAAATATAAAATAATAAGTGTTTTTTATAAGGAACTATTGATGTTAGACATTTCTAATAGGCATTTTTGGAAATCAAATGAAAAATTTACTATAAAAATGCTACTATGTTATAAGGAAAGAGAAATTTGAACCTTATATGTTTCCCATATAAATAGTTTACCTATCAATTGTGGGGCGTGATCTTCTTGTAATCTTCTATTATACATCTTTTTTTTCCAAGGAAAACCTTGAGAGGAAACTCTCATACACTTCTTTGTATTCATTGATGGTACCCAATGCAAATATGTAGACGTTGATTGTGTCTCCTAATTTGACAGGGACATTAAGTGAGGCACACAACAAAAGAAACGAGCTTGAGGAATTGATAGAAATACATCTTAAATGAAGCTCAAATCACTTAACCACTGCTAGCCCACCAAGCTTCCTACTATCACTTGTATTACATGTTAAAACTGCCAATAGTTTTGAAAAATTATATTGATTTATTTTTTAGCAAAAATTGTGACAAGAGGGTAATAAATACACTGACCCCACAGTCGAGAAACTATTATGTTAATAGAAGACACTACTCCCTTGTGGTTACGATTGACATAAGGACCATAATATATTTGGACTTATATACTCTAAGAACCATTCCTCTTAATCAAGTAAGCTTTTTTAAATAAGAGGTTTTTATTGTCGTACAAACATTTTTAAAACACCATTCATTCTTTGGTACATTTAACTTTTTATTGTTCAATAATGGCAAATAGGTACTTGGAAAGTGGCATTATAAAGCACTGTGACACATATCATTTTTTAACTTTTTACTATAGAAAGGAGGAGAAGGAAACATTGAACAAGCAAGCATAGCTACCCTACGTAACCCCCCAAAAAGAGTTGATCAAATTGAAGAGCAGGAGCGGTTCAGACACTTGTTTATGCAGAGATATTTGTAGGATGATCCATAGGTTTTTCAAATCAAATATACAAGATTGGTTTGAGAAGAAGTTCGAAGATTTTATTATTTAAGAAGTGGAGTTTGATATCGGACCTAAAGAAAGTTTGGGTGAGGATATTGTTGTCAATCTTCCCGAACAATGGACCAACCGTGTTAAAAAGGTGAAAGGACAATGAATATAAAATAAGATCCCACTTACTTACGTTTGCTCTGAGCTACTGTTCACTGACATTCACTTAGCTATCACTAACTGAGCTATTGTACGGCTCTGCTGGACCTTGGACACCAAATGAACCATCCCTGAAATCCAATTCTCAGCGGTTGGGTCATGAGTAGATCAATATAGTATAAGGAACCACTTTCACTTTCTCGTGGTTGTGCTCCACATTGCATGATGCTTGATATATTGAAGCTTATATTCTACCATGTATTAATTTTAACACATAAAAATGCTAAAAGATTATATTTTACTACTCACTTCTATGGAATTTAATGAGTAGAAATTTGTAGCATAGTAGCATCAACCTTTAACCAACTCTGAGAGTGAGTATGATAACATCATCCATCTTCCTTTAAATTAACATTAAAAGAGTTTGATATACTCGATGCTTTTTGGAATTACTTTTAAAATATAAATGTCTTGTGTATACTCACATTAGATTTCAATTTCAAAATATTTTAGCAATCTCAACCTTCCTAACCTATTAGGTTTTAACTCATTAAAATTATGGAGAGTTTGTAATATCCCTGATCTAAATCAGATCTGAAATATTAACTCTTCTTGCTGATAATATCAAAAGTGAAATAAAATTTTACAATGGGATCAAGCACTTTCTTCAACAAGGAAAAACATAGGAAAAAAAAACATAAACTGAGAGTGGCAGAGAGTTAGTGGAAGAAACCAAAAGACAAGTTTGGAGACTGAAAGTTCAGATCCCTAAGCACCTGAATGTTGGGCTCTTTTAGGTTTCGAGCATCAACCTAGCTGAAGTCTACGACCAAGCTTTTGGGTGTCCCAACCAGTGCAAACTGAGATTTGAATAGTTAATTCCAATAAACCAACGCTTAAGAAGGATTAGACGAGTTATCAGTCTCTATTTAGGAATTAAATATCCATTAAGAAAGGTTTAGAACAGTTCTGGAACAATTCAGAAGAGTTTGGGAAAACTAGCAAAAGTTGGCCTAGAGATTGCCTACGGAAAGGAGGCCACTCAAACACTGTACAACCTCAACAAAATTTGATTCTGTGAGTTGTGGGGTGAGTACATGACCTACAACAACTTACAAAATGAAAATTGAATGCAAAAAACATTCATGGCATTGGAAACAATAAAACTAGTCGATTTTAACTAGCTAAAGAGCATAAGTAAGCAAATGAAGATGAAATTCGATTATGTACTTTATAAGCTCTGAAACTAATGATTATCAGAGGTTTATAATACTCTATTAAGTAACAACAAAATACTGTATCACTATCATGGCCATTACATCACTATCAACGCATAAAACTTACAAAAAGGCTCATTAAATGAGCATTGGAAGGCCTATCTCACTGAAAATTTGGCATTACAACCTTCTTGAGAAAATAGGTTATTGTATACCAGAGATCAAAAAGATGAAAAGCTCATAAAGATATTGTAGGAGCTGATCTCCTTCGATGGTTCCCAATACTGAAGAATAGTGGCTTGAAACGAACACCCGACACCAATCTTACAACTCTGAGAGCATAAGTGAAGTCTCCTTCACTAGATCTCGATTTCCAAGGATGAATGGTTGATCTCTAAACTTTGTCTTGGTATTCAATGGTTGCTCCTTGGCTCTCTGCGGTTGCACTAAAGAATAGAAGGGGAGATAGAGGAGAATGGGAAAGCTTGGGGCGCATCACCCAAGGGAGCTGAGGCACATCACTTAGACAAGAAGTTATGCTTCACTCAACATAGAAATAAATATCATCAAAAGTTGTTCAAAGGAGATGGAAGCATTCTTTTATAGACTGAGTGACTTGTTGAGCAAGTCATCCACCTATTAAGCAAGTTATCCACTTGCAAAACCTAACCCTAAGCCATGAGTGTGCCTTCCTTGAGGAGATTAGCAAGTTTGTGCATAAGGTAATGTTTCCTTTTTTTTGTAAATCCAAAAACTATTCCATTGAAGGAAACTAATACTACAAAAAATGGTACAGAGCCAAAAGTCCGCCTTGCTGAGAGGAAAGAGCAAAAAGAAAGGTTCAATCGGCCTTAGAAGTGACATGCCATAATTGTCAACAGGATCCTCCCTAGGTGAGGGAAAACAGATTCGAAGACGATGAGACTTAAAGTTTTTACAAAAAAACATCTTAAACATCTTAAAGTTTGTATCTTGGGATAACCAGAGTTCCTAAAACATCAGAACTTAAAACCATAAGCAAGAAACATGTACTATAGCTTGGCGTAGGGCTCCTTAGTGATGGGAGTCCAAAGGTCCGTGTTTCGCTGTTTTCCTGGATCATCCTTGTCGTCTGCTGCACCGTTGGGAGCATCCTCATCGCTGGAATATTCACTGCTGCTTGATGTGTATTCATTGTTGGATGGCATGCCCTTGACCGGGAGGGGCTCGGTTAACCTGAAGGCAGCCATGTTGGTGTTACTTTTACTGGCCGAAGTGGTCGTAATTCTGCATTGAGGTGGAAGAGACGGGGGTTTAGAGTCCATAGGTACAACAAGGGAGTCCTAAGGGGGATTGGCTATAGGAATGGTTGGGGAAGCCCGAGGAACAGAGGGAGCTGGAGGTGAAGAAGGGGCATAAATCCTAGAGGCAGCAGGGGCGGTTTTAGGGAGAGGGGCGGGGGGAGGAAGAGTGGAAGAGCGAAGGAGAAGACAGACCAATAAATTATTCATGACCTAATAGTTTCTTCTTCGTTTGGTGGTTTGACTGACAATAGAAAGAGAGCCAGTGAGCTCATCTTCCTAGTCATCGAGCATCAGGCGAAGGGAGGTTGGAACTTCCAAATCATAGCCCTCTGTGCTAGCGCCTGAGCATTGTAGGGAGTGGGACGATGCGTATGGACGCCTATACCAGATCATCTGCGTCATGGCGTTCCTCTCGACCGAGGCGACATGGCATAGGCAAGGACTAGAGAGACCAGAATCAGGAAAAACACAGAGAGCTCCTCTAGATGAGCTGCAGGGGAAGGATGAGCAAGGTGACAGAGGTGAAGGGACGTTGGGGGACTTCAACATTTAGCGCGACAACGGATAGTTCGATGCTCTTTAAGGCAGGTCAACAAGGGAGTAACGTGGTTGTATGCTCCAACATCTGCAAGGACGCCACATACGACAAGAGAATTAAGGGACACAACCATCAAGGAGGAGGGAGACCAGCTCAAGGCGGGTGGAGTAAAGACCTTAGACGAGTGACAACGAGGCATGGTTGAGTGCCTCATCAACTGGACCCGAATTGGTGGAAGATACGTTGTCACTCGCAGCCAGAGATAAAGTAACGTTTCCTTGCTTTGCATCCTTGAACATAATTGGAAACTACACCCTCCTTGACCAAAAGTTTCATGCTTTATGTCTGACTGCTTTTCCTGTGCTTTCCTTCTTTTAAAACTGCCTTGTGTTTCCCTGCTTTTGACATTTGCCATCTTTTTTATGACAGTTTGCTTTTTCCTGCTTTTGTGTTGTTGCCATTTTTTATCCTAGGCAAATTGGCTTGCCTAATGCACCCGCCAGTCTTGACAACTCATTTCCACATGTAATTATTTTTCATAATAATTAATTAATTACATACAAATAATCAGCATTAGGAAATTAATCTATTACATGCCTCCATAGTATTAATTAATCAAAATCCCCTAGGAAGAATTTATTTAATTCATTTTAAACCCCTAGGCACTTGGCAAGGTCAACACTTTAAATGTCCTTCAAGGAAGAGACATGACAGATTTAGAAAAGTGTTCCCCAATCTTTCTAGGTATATAATAGAACGTTAAAGCAAACCGATTAATTTCTTATCCTTTCTTATGTGGTTTGTTATATACAGTTGGTCTTAGTGGATGGTGAACATCATCATTATCATTGTGAGAGGTGATTTTGAGAAGACTGACCCTCTTTCTTTAAAAAACCATTATAAAAAGAAAAAAGACTAAACAATCTACATTTTCGACTTATTTTTGTTTACCATCACTAGGATCCAGTCAACAAATCTTTGTCAAAGTTGCAATTTTAAGTTGAAGACTTTTTTTTTCAAAGCACACACATTCATCACCCTCAAACACCCCCAATGCAACTTCATGATGGGTCAACAGTGTTTGAATAGTAGGTATTTAAATTTCACTCTCCCATAAAAGTTCTCTCAGCAAATAATATGATTATAATTTTGAAAAAAATAAATCAAAATAAAATTTATTTAACAAAAAAACTAAAGACACACAAATTAAATTTACCGCACATTAACTCACTTTTATTAATAGAATTATTTTTATAACTCACTTTTATTAATATAGCCTGGAATTATTTTATAAGAATTGAATTTACCGCACATTAACTCACTTTTATTAATAAAATTATTTTTATAACTCACTTTTATTATTAATATAGTGTGGAGTTATTTTCTAATATATGATTTCAAAAAATTTCAACTCTCTTTGTTTACAATGTACATTAGAAAAATACAACATACTTAATTTCTTCATAGATACATGAGAGGTGATTCTAAGAATATCGAAGGGTCACCTCTCTCTTCAAGAATCCACATTAAAAATACACATACATTTTTTCAAATAGTAAAAATACACATACATATTTAATATATGTTCGCATTACTTTTACTGCAGACGCTGCACGCACATCACCCCTCTTGACTCCTATATCATAAATGAAGTAGCATATGTTTAATGCGCCTTGAGGTTACTGCCCGGAAACATGGACGAAGTACACGGGATTACTACCCTTTTTCTTTTTTAAATAAAAATAACTTGAAATCATTGAAGATATTGTTAATAGTGACAAATTCCATTGAGACTGTGATGGAATTTGACAGTCAAACAACTGGCCATCAATCATTTCATTTTGACTGTTAAATACAATCAGAAAATTTAACTTTCTGGTGAACAAATTTAACAGAAACAGTTAAATACATCCTTCAGTCGTTGGGATGTATATGGCAGGGAAGAGGAGAAACGTATACACTGCAGTGGAGTGAAGTGGGTTGACGACGGATGTCTTGTGGTCACGCCAATGGTGATAGCAGAAAGAAGGGGGGCAATCCTTCCCCTTCGAAGAGTTGCAGAAGCAAAGGGGATAGGCGCGGCCGAGAACGACAGATGCGACCCAAATCAGGAGGAGGAGGAAGAGCTGGCAAGCATCGCCTGCTGGTGGTGGCCAACAGGCTACCCGTCTCCGCCACGCGAACGGGCACACATTCATGGTCCCTCGAGCTCAATGCGGGAGGCCTCGTCAGCGCCCTCTTGGGCATAAAGCAGATCGAGACCCGATGGATAGGATGGGCTGGTGTCAATGTGCCCGATGCAGATGGCCAACTCGCTCTTGCTAAAGCTTTGGCAGAGAAGGTAAGCAGTTCTTGTTCTTGTTTCTTGTTTCTTTTCTAATTTTCGTCTTCTGCTTCATAGTTTTCAAGAAATGACCCCTTACTGAAATCCTTGAAGAATGATAGATTTCATTGTTCATCTCACAGTCCTGGAGATTGTCCAGAGAAGACGATGTTTACAATTGTTGTGTTGCCTGTGCCCATGAATTTGTGTGCATGCAAGTTTATCTTGGTTTCCGTGTTGAACATGAACTAGTTGGGCAAACTTACAATCATTGCAGAATTAAAAAGTGGGTGCAATGGTGGCAGCAAGTATTCCCGTCTTCATTTCCATTTTAAACACGAAAATACTGTTGAAATTGAAAAGTGGATGCAATGGTGGCAGCAAGCATTCCCTTCTTCCGTCTTTTTTTTTGTTTCCATTTTGAACATGATCTAGTTGGGCAAACTTAAAATCACGGTGAAATTAAAAAGTGGTTGCAATGGTGGCAGCAAGTATTGCCCTCTGTGTTGATTCAAGTTTTCTTGTCTCTCATATTGAACATGATATAGTTGGGCAAACATCCAATCACGGAGAGATTAAAAGTGGGTGCAATGGTACCAGCAAGTATTCCCCTCTGCGTTGTTTCCGTCTTGGACATGATCTAGCTGGGTAACTTATCCCTTTCTGTGTGCATTTAAGTTTTCTTGTCGTCCAATTTGAACATGATTTAATTGGGTAAACTTCCAATCATGGTGAGGTTAAAAAGTGGGTGCAACGGTGGCAGCAAGTATTTCCCTGCCTTGATTTCCATTTTGAATATGATCTAGCTGGGCAATCCTACAATCATGCAAAATTAAGAAGTGGGTGCAATGGTGACAGCAAGTATTCCCCTCTGTGTGCGTTTATGTTTTCTTGTTTTCCATTTTGAACATGATATAGTGGGCAAACATACAATCATGGCTAAATGAAAAAAGTGGGTACAATGGTTGCAGCAAGTATTCCACTCTGCCTTGTTTTCCATTTTGAATTGATCTAGTTGGGCAAATACAAGTTACAATCATGGCGAAATTAAAAAGTGGGTGCAATGGTGGTAGCAAGTAATGCCCTCTGTGTGCATTTAAGTTTTATCGTTTTCCATTTTGAACACTATTTGGTCCGGAAAGCCTACATCATGCTGAAATTAAAAGGTGGGTGCAATGGTGTCATCAAGTATTCCTCTGTCTTGTTTTCCATTTTTGGACATGATCTAGTTGAGTAAACTTATAATCATGGCGAATTTAAAAAGTGACGCAATGGTGGCAGCAAGTATTCCCCTCTGTGTGCATTTAAGTTTTCTTGTCTTACATTTTGAACACGATTTAGTTGGGCAAACTTCCAATCAAGAGGAAATTAAAAATTGGGGGTAATGGTGGCTGCAAATATTCTCATCTCGTTTTCTATATTGAACATGATCTAGTTGGTCAAACTTACTATCATGGTGAAATTAAAAAGTGGGTACAATGTTGGCAGCATGTATTCCCCTCTGTTTGCATTTGATTTTCTTGTTTTCCATTTTAAACATGATTTAGTAGCGCAAACATCCAGTCATAATGAAATTAGAAAGTGGGTGCAGTGGTGGCAGCAAGTATTACCTAGCCCCTCTGTCTTGTTTTCCATTTTGAGCATGATCTAGTTTGGCACTCTTACAATCATGGTGGAATTAAAAATTTGGCACCATGGTGGCAGCTAGCATTCCCCTTTTTGTGTGCATTTAAGTTTTCTTGTTTTCCATTTTGAATATGATTTAGTTGGGCAAACTTACAATCATGGCGAAATAAAAAGTGAGTGCAATGCTCGCATCAAGTATTCCCCTGTCTTGTTTTCATTTCGAACACGATCTAGTTGGGAAAACATATAATTATGGCCAAATTAAAAAGTGGGTGCAGTCGTGGCAGCAAGTATTACACTCTGTGTGCATTTAGGTTTTCTTGTTTTCTGTTTTGAACATGAATAGTTGGGCAATTTCCAATGATGGCAGAATTAAAAGTCGGAGTAATGGTGGCAGCAAGTATTCTTCTTTGTTTTGTTTTCCATTTTGAACATGATTTAGCTGAGCAAACTTACAATCATGGCGAAATTAAAAAGTGGGTGTAATGATGGCAACAAGTATTCCCCTCGGTCTGCATTTAAGTTTTCATGTTTTCCATTTTGAACATGGTTCAGTTGGGAAAGCTTCTAATAACGGTGAAATAAAAATTGGGTGCAATGGTGGCAGTAAATATTCCCTGTCTTGGTTTCCTTTTTGAACATGACCTAGCTGGGAAAACTGAGAATCATGGCCAAATTAAGTGAGTGCAATGGTGGCAGCTAGTATTCCCTTCTGTATGCATTTGAGTTTTCTTGCCTTTCACTTTGAACATGATTCAGCTGGGCAAACTTACAATCATGGTGAATTAAAAAAAGTGGGTGAAATGGTGGCAGCAAGCACCCCTTCCGTGTGCATTTAAGTTTTCTTGTTTTCCATTTTGAGCATAATTTCGTTGCACAAACTACAATCATGGTGAAATTCAGAAGAGGTTGCAATGGTGGCAGCAAGTATTCCCCTCTGTGTGCATTTAAGTTTTCTTGTTTTCCATTTTGAAACATAATTTAGTCGGGAAAACTTCCAATCTTGGTGAAATTCAAAAATGGGTGCAATAGTGGCAGCAGCTATTCCCCTCCATTTGCATTTAGTTTTCTTGTTTTCCATTTTGAACATGGTTTAGATGGGCAAACTTCCAATCATGGCAAAATTAAAATGTGGGTGCAATGGTGGCTCAAGCATTCCCCTTTGCATGCATTAGATGGGCAAACTTCCAATCATGGCAAAATTAAAATGTGGGTGCAATGGTGGCTGCAAGTATTCTCCTCTGCATGCAATTAAGTTTTCTTGTTTTCCATTTTGAACATAATTTTGTTGGGCAAACTTACAATCATGGTGAAATCAAAAAGTGGGTGCAATGGGGCAGCAAGTATTCCCTTCTAGATTATTGATTTTGCATGGCAAAGTTCATGGCTCAAACTTAATTCTGTGCTCATTTTTAGGCACTCATGTTCTTGCTGTGGCTTGGGAGGTCTGCACTGGCTGCTTATCAATTTTCGATAGTTGTGCTCCAAGATTAGGAAACAGTCCACACTAGGGCAAATTGTGATCATAAAACAGTCTGTACTGAAAGTAATTGTGATTTGCAAACAGCTAACACTGAATCGAATTGTAGTATTGGGTTTTCCGTAAAGCTTTGAAGAAATCTTCAACAGTTTAACAAATGGGAAGCCAAGGAATTTTTCTAATTGTCACAAGGAGACAGTCTACACAGAACCAAATTATAAAAAGAATCTGTAGTGACAATAAAAAGCAATTAGCCACAGGGGGGCGGACTAGCATGTGAGTAATAAGACCACGAAGGACCTCTGGAAGGAGTATTTTTGTTGTTATTTTCTTAAGGTCCCAATCAAGAGTGTGCGATGGACCTTTCATCATTTTTTCCAGTGTAATCATAATTATCATTTTCTTGGGTCTTTATAATTTTGCAACTATATCTTGTTCTTGCCCTAAGCTTGATTAAAAGATTACCAAAATGTACAAAAGTATATTTCTTAAGACTAATACAAAAGTCTAATACAAAGCAAGTGAAAGTGTTCAACACAAGCTAGGTTTGTTAACCTTTTTTGCTTTGGTGTGTTAGAAAACATAAAGTAGAGGATCGACAATGAATTCTCCAACAAATCCTAATCCAATAAACAAGCTGAAAATAGCAGTGCCACAAAAGACTTCAGGAGAGTGCAACACAAGTGGAGCAATTTGGTGTAGGTGCCCTTAGGAAAAAGAATTATTGAACTCACTCGAATGTGATGACGTTACAAATGAGAGAAGTGGTGCTAGGGTTAAGGTTCTAGCCCCAAGGAGAAGGTTAGGCCGACCTTACTTTAAATTACAATAAAATATAAATTGGATAAATGGTGTAACTACCCACTACTACTCGCAGGTTGGCTCATTAAGATCCTCAACTATCCACAAAGTGGGCTGGCACATGGCCACAAGTGGAAATTAGCCAAAATATCTTAACTTGGTGGTCTATCTATCCTAATTAGACTATGAGCAAACTTGAAAATATGATCCAGCAAGGTAGTAAAGAAACTTTCATCCCTCCCTTAACCCAATTGAAGACAACAATAGACAAGCAGTAGGGTTGATTTCCTTTTTAACTTTGATGATCAAGCAAGGAGGAGGAAGTAGAGAGGGTGAATTAGCTCTCTAGGTGGGTAAGAGCCGTTAACTAGGTTAGATGTAAACTAAGCAATGCTCTTGAACTATTAATAGACAAACAATGGGCAACAAATCCAAAGAAGGTTAAGCCTCCTTGGTATACTTGTATTCACAATATTCTTTTGCAAAAACAAACCAATGTTTTCTAATCTCTATAAATATTTGATAAAAGGCAACAAACAAACATGCAAACAAATAAACCTACACTAAATGCAAGTATGAGTATATGATGCATGTTTTCCCTCAATAGAATTATTCCCTCGAAGTCAAAGGATTGGAATAAGTGTGAAGTATTCTCTTCAGGTGAAAGGACGAGAAGAAGAATGATTGAAGTGTGAAGAGGGGATGCTCCAAATCCACTATGAGATGCAGTCTCCAAGCCCAAATTAAAGGGGAAGACCAAACCAACAAGTCAAGGCTATGAACAACAACTACACCACCTCTTTGAGTAACAAAGGTGACAGAAACATGAAACCAATGGAGATGCAAGACCATTTGAGGGCCATAGTACAAACTAATCTACAAGAGCGTAGAGTGTAATTCCCATCAAATTCGGAGAGAATTCAATGGACTGAATAAATAGAGGCAGCAACCTATTTATGAACATTTAGTCATTATGCAAACATGGCCCATCATAATTAATATTGATATTTAATTTTTATATATGTTTATATATCTCATTATGTTATTTATTTTTTATATAACATATTTCATTAAAGTCCAAGTTAGGCTAGTGCTCCACAAGCCATTAATAATTTGATCATGACAAAGCATCTCCTAGGTGAACTGTCTTCAAATCCCCTAGGGCACTTCATCTAGGAGCCCCTCATTCTTAATAATCTTCAATTAACATGCATGAGAGGCCCTTCTGCCTAGTGCCTCCCTCTTCAAGTGGAAAATTTAGGTACTTTAGTTAATTAGTGTGATTAGTTCTATTTCCTTGTTGACTTTAATTAATCACACAAAAACCTTAGAACCCAAAGTTAGACACTTTAGTTAATCCTTCACTTAAAAATTAAAATTATTAACACTTTAAAGCTTAGGGAGACCCTAAGTCGATGGGTTCCCATTCCATAAAATACTTAAGTGTTAATTAATTGCCTTATTACCTTATTCAAGTATCCTTTAAGCATCATTTAGAGGGACTACATCATCTTATGAGCATTGTTTTACTTATTAGGAACATAATACTTCACCAATAATCACCATGAAGGCATGAGAACACGTCACATCACACCTCCCAACCAACTGCCATGGCCACCACTTAACCATGAAGAAGCACCATCTCTAAGTTAAGAACACAAATGTACCCCTTGCCCATCCAACTGTCTAGCCATGAAGAAATGCAAGCTTGATTCTTGTGAAAAATTTCACAAGTGATGTGATAACAATCACATGTGTGATCCTCATACAATAGGAGGGGTAATGGAATCCAACCATGCATGTACCTTTCTTATCTATGTTTGGGGTGTAAGGTTGCCCAACAATGCTCAAGTAGGCTAGTGAAAGATCCAAGTGCAGTTGATGTGGCCAAAAGTGATCAACTGGTACATGAGATCAAGAAAGACTTCCTAATGGCACAAGGGTAATCAAATGAGAACCTCAGACTAGGTTAGGGACCCAAAATCTTCTCTTTGACGTTTGAACCAATGTTGCACGACTTGGACTTGACAAAGACTTGGTTGGCATATGACTAGGCAACCCGAGAAAGACTCGAGAAAGACTCAGTAAGACACGACAAATAGAAAAAAACTTAAAATATGGTAAATTTTGGACACAAAAAAGAAGTTTAATGTAGTTGGTGAATGTAGCTTCCTCAACAGCGGTGGCAGATGCGAGAGGGGTCCTTTTTGATCCAGGAGGAAACAAGGTTTTATCTATCTCATGGGGTATGGTAAAGAGGACAAACAACTAGGCTGAATGGGAAGCCTTAATGCACGGTTTACAAGCTTTGAAACATTTAAAGGTAGACTCGTGTCAAATTTTTGGGGACTCATGGATTGCTATACAAAGGGTGAGAAAGCTTTAGGAAAATAGAGAAGGAATAGGAAGGGCGTAAAGGAGAACCTTGGCTCATGTTAAAAACCTTTCTTATCTCCAATTCTTTCCTATAAATCATCATAATAATGTAGAAGTAGACTGCTTTGCCAATATTGGATGCAGACTCCCAGAAGTTGAGATCTTGGTTGATGACTATCAAGATCACTAAATGGACCCTGTGTTTCCTAAGCTAATAAAGTCTAGCTCTAATACATCTGAGGAGCTAAAGGATTATTGTTCCCTCCATAAAACTTATAGGGCTTTGATTGAAGTTCTTGATCAGCCCAAGGATATGTATTATTGGACAAGTAGGGGGAGGAAAATATTCATCATGCACTTTAATGACGTCCCGACAATCTATGAAATCACCCCCATCAAATTTAAGAGGCCTGTTCAGACCCATGTGATAGTGTTTATGGCGGGCTTCAGTTCTGATAGCTTGCACGAGTTGGATCCTTTCCCTCATGGAAGGATCAAGAAGTTGGGCATTTGTATTTCTAGGGTCAATACAAGCTCAAGCCACGGAAATCCTGCTGTTGTTTTTCTGTTAAGATCTCTCCCCCTCAACACCAGAAGTTTCTCAGTGTGGAGCCGTGAGTTCGGAGCAATGAACGACAATCCAAATGAACCATTGAAAGGAGAGATGACGCCTGGGGAGTATCAGGAAGTTAAGGGTTACATGGTAGAGTATAAGAAACTTCTTCTCTATGAATATGAGGCTGCCGCTGCAATTCTTGAAGGTCAACGTCACACCGAGCTGGAGATTATGCGCTTCGACACCAGGTTGGACGATGTTGAAACGAGCTCCAGAGTAATGGAAGGAGAGATGGAAGATATTAACAGGACTCTACAGAGGATGGAGTAGTCACAAGCAAAAAACTTTGGAGGGATGCAGAATTTTCTTGTTAGCATGAGAAGCATGCTACAAGAGAACCTCAGGGACAACGATGAGCGGGTAGAACTCCGTTTCAATCAGCTCAAGGACTCTCTTGAAACAATGCAAGTGGAAATAAACGACCTCTTGGTAGACATGAATGATATACCAAGGAATTTGGATGACCTTGAACAACAAGATTGTGCCTCTCCAGTGGAAGGACACTCCTCAACGCTTCAGGATGCAGAGAACTCACAAGATGTAGTGATACCACCAGATGTAAATAAGGAATGAAGGCTCGGTTCCCTCCTTTTTTAGTCTTCTGAATGTTTTTTGTCTCTTATTATGTAACCAATACGTCAGGATCTACTCTATAAGAGGAAGTAGCATAGGATATCTTCAGTCTAGTAGCTCTATTTTTGAAGTAGTCTTTTTCAACGATGGGTATACAGAGAACTCTACAGTCTCTGATTTTGTTAAGATGGGATCTATGAACTCCTTCTGTATTTAGCTCTTTTTATATAAATACAAACCCTTTCACGTTTCTGTTAAAAAAAATGTAGCTGCCTCAAGAACCATTTTGGCTTCCTATAGATGCCAAACCAAATTTAATTCTAGATAGGTAATATGCCATGTGGCTGGGTATCTTATCCACAAGGCATATTTCCTATCAAATTAAATCTTAAAATTAAAAATTAAAAACAATAAAATCAAATTATAAAAAAATAAAATAAAAAAATGAAAAAACAAACAAAAACTAACCTGGAAATTGATGACTGCTACCTCCTTCAGACAACCGACCTCCTTTAGACCAGTGAAGCACCAATGAATGAGCAAACAATGACCTCTTCAGAATGCGACCTCCTTCAGACAACGCACTCCTCCACGACTGATGAATGAGTAGTAGCACCAATGAGCAACCTCCTCCTCATGGGACCATGAATGGATGAATGAGCGACCTCCTTCTCCTTCTCAGCGACCATGACTGGATGAATGAGCGACCACGATTGATGATGAAAGAGCAATTGTGTTGGCCCTTTACAACATCTTTCACGTTGTTTTTCCTTCCAAAAATGATCAAGCCAGACTGCATAACTGTTGACTCCGCGGGGATGCTTTACATGCTTGCCGAGTCCGTGTCGAGTCTGTGCAAGTTTTCTTGAGTCCTTGCGAGTTGTCCGAGTTCTGCGAGTATGCCGGGTATGGGCCGATTCTTTTCCTGTTACTCGGTCTAGAGTTTGACTCATTGAGACTTGCGAGTCTCTCGCGAGTGGTGCTTCACTGGTTTGAACCTTAAGAGGGGCTGGGGCACTTAAAGGTGTTATTTTTTGTAGCTCGGTAGGTACTTCTATGTTGGGGGTGTCTAGCAACATAGAAGGAGCCAAGGTGATTCCTAGACATATATTGTAAAGGTGGATTTATAACACCTCATGTAAATGGTATTAGGGCTCCATGATATTATGTGTCCCATGGTATCGGGTGCATCGTATTTGCATGAATGTGAGATTATAATTGAAGCTTTAGAGTATGAGTTCATTATCACAGTTGCAAGAGACGTGTTTCCTCTTGTAGTGAGCAATCCATCTCTAAGTTTGAGATCACCGTTTTTCCAGGGGTGAGTTACTTCTTTGTTGTCTATTGCAGTGTAGCAAGAATCGCGGTTTAAACCGTGATTTTTCAATTTAAATTTGGATTGGACCCTAAACGAGCTGAGTTAAACTTTCTCGAGTTTGACTCGGGTTGACCAACGATTACAGTGTTATCCACTAAGTTGCACTTAGAGGATTTCGAGTGAGCCACTAAGGATCAGAACAAGTCAGTTGTTCCTACTTAGTGCTCATACTTTCCAAGGATTCATCAGGACCAAGTGTTGGTCCCTTTTTGTATTTTTTACATGTTCATACCTTGCGGGGATATTTTAATAAAGGACTTAGCATGATGAAAGTAATGTAAAAGGTTTGGCTTTCCTAAGACTTAGTCATCAATACTTTACTCTAGGGTTTTTTTTCCTTGGGAATTGTATGTCGTTTTTTAATGACTTATATAATTTTTGAGTTTTTCACCCATTCCTCCAAAGCTAGAGTAAGTGTCTTGGTGGGTAAGCCTTAGGAGATTATTAAAACCTAGGTATCAATGTATATTACCATGCTAATCATTGTTTTTGAGTCATATGAACATGTATCAAGTCCCCCTAGGATTTTTGTTTAAGTTTCGAAAAAATTAATTTTTCCCATAAACTTAGGCTATTTTTAATAGTTTAATTGGGAAAACTAAAAGTGTGGTCTAGAGTTCAATTTGGGCACGGGGGTGCTCGTTTTCTAACTCAAAGCACCCATTTTACACCTATACCCACTTTCCTAAGTTTTTAAGTGACTTATTTTTCACTTAATTAATTTTTAGTCGAAAAACCCAAAAAAGACCCAAAAAATATAAAAAATAAGATATCCGACAACTCATAAAATAAAAGAAATATGCCAAAAGTGAATTTTTTGAGTTGGTGAAGCAAAAAGGAAACATTCCAATGGTTTCTAAAACATTCGTGAGTGTTTTTCTCATTAGAAATAGGCAAGACGATTTTGCTAAAAGAGAGGGCGCTTTTCCCCATGAAGAGGGTGCAACTCCCAAGGAAAGAATTAAAAAGTATGACGTTAAAGTGGAATGTAGAGTTTGGTTTCTAAATGAAAGGTGATTTGTAGCCTTTACCAACTCATTGCCACTCAGTTCCTCCTCATTCCAAGCTCATCAAGTGCGCCCCCCCCTCTCTTGCTCTCTCATTTTTCTATTTAAGCGGGTACTTGCTCTTCATTATCATGAAGCAAGGAACCTCTACTCCTGTAATGTATTGTTGCTCTATATTTTGAATAAAGTTGAGACTTTGAGGTCCGAACTGTGCAAGAGTTTCATGAATGTAAATGTCATGTTAAATTGAGGTGATATTTAGTTAGTTATTGCTTTCATTTCTTTCAAGTTTGCTGATCTATCTGGCTTGGAAGGTCATAGTTGGCCATATAGCAAGCATTTGTAGTTTCAAGTTGATTGTTTATGCTTTTATTATTAGAGATCTAGGAGTAGCAGACTGTAGTTGGTAATACTTATGCTCTCTTAATTTCTTTTAGTAAAACATATTGGATTTTGATCTCACTTGTGTTAAGGATTTTTAGCTTCCAGATCATCTCAGGTGAAGGAGAAGTGGGAGCTCGGTTGCATTCATTTTCTTTTCATCCTTTTATTTGGATCTAACACTTCTTGCAATTTCATGCATCTCTACATCCTCATAGAAATTCAAGCTGGAGCTTGACAACCTCTCTTCTTCTTTTAAAAAATTATTCTCTTTGGGTACTTTTAGCAAGCAAGCTTAGATTTCTTTTAAAAGAATTTATCATAAATTTATTAGCTTGTTATCTTACTAGATCTAAAAGTGCTTCGAATTCGCAATCTTAAGCTTAGATCTAGTAACTAGTTTATGTTCTTAGTACTTAAAGTAGCATAAATCTCTATATTTTTCGCAAGTAACTACGTTGTATTTTTACACTAATCTACTAACTTACAAACAATTAGCTTGTTGGTTTTTGCATTTTGTTGACAGGACAAGAGGAAGTGCTAGCAAAATTTCAAAGTTTTTAGCCTCCCAAAGCACACCTCCAAATCCCCCCTCTTCAATCCCCTTCTTCCAACAAGCCACTGTAAGCTTTTTGATCAATTTATAAGGTCAAAAGGCAGCCACTTATTTAATTATCAACATTATAATAATTTAATAAAAGAGCAACTGGGATTATGGCTCCCACACCCTCCCCCTATTTTGGGGGAAAGACTGTATCTATCCCAATGTTATTAGAACCAGACCGGTCATCGAATCGACAGAGCCCAAAATGTGAACCGGACCGGAACCGAAAAAAAACCGGTAGACAAAAAAATACATAAAATATTCATATTTTGTGAANTATGAATTCAAACCATTAATACACAAATATGCAAAGTTTCTCATATATATAGCAAGTACAGGTGCAAATAACCAAAATATCATCGAGTGCAATACATCACTAAAGTTTTGATCCAAAATACATCACTAAAGTTCTGAACCAAAATACATCATTGAAGTTTAGAACCAAAATTTGAGTTCTATGGGTCCTCGGACGACTGCCATACGACACTGTACAGACCAGACCGGTTCCGTACAGAACCGGTTAAAACAGGCCGGTTCGGCGGTTTTGGTCCGGTTCCGACCGGTTTAGGGCTGGTTCAGGCTCAAAATCTGGCCCAAGCGGTTCAGGGCCCTGACCGGACCGGAAAACCTTGTAAACTGGTCGGACCGACCGGTTTTGCTTGAACCTGACCGGTTTCGATAACACTGATCTGTCCTTGAAGTGGTTTGATTTTTTTAGAGTAGATTTAATTATTCTAGATCAATTCAAGTTTATTTCAAGTTTACAATTTCGTTTAAAGTAATCAAATACTAACTCGACATTTCATTGTCGTAGTAATTAGTCTCACAAATTTCTTTGATTTTCTGTTTACACAAGCACACAATCCGTCCGAAAAGGGCTGTATCTTTTTGTACTTTGCTTTCATAAATTGGAATAAACATTTGCCTATTCTGTGTATGCTCTACCCCTTGCAGCTTTGTCTGAGACTTGGGGATATCATAAGCGGAATTGTGCATTTATTAATTTTTTTTCACATCTAATTAATCAACTCATTTTAATAAAAGCAACAACCCAAAACATTACAAAAATCCGGTGTAACGACTTTGAGAAGTAGTGGGAAAATTCTTCAGGGAAAGCGGGAACAACTAGAAAGCAACCGTGGGGTCCCGTTAGGCTACATCCTTGTTGGTGTAGTGTTGAACACCCCCCCCACGACTCCATCTAGCCCACATTTTCTTGTGCGGAGCCACTTTTCCCAAAATACGGACATATTCCCAGTACCATTCGGTATATCAAGAATCCTTTTCCTTTTAATTACTCATCATTTTAATAATTAAAATTGACAAAGTACACAACAAAATATTCTCCCTTTTTAACAACATTCATTGTTTTGTGACTCCATATTGGCACTGGTTGAATTCCTACATTCTCTATTTGCTTACAGTCATGTTGTGATTATTGATATATCTTGTTATGCTGATGAATTAAGTTCTATAACTTTGCAAAGTGTGTTGTCAATAATTTATTCATTTCTAACTTCTATAACAACCCTATCCTTAAAACAATTAAAATACTTAAGAGCCTTAGAGACTCTTTGTAGGGACTACCCCCCTTGGCTTCGTTAGGAGTTAAGCCTAAATGAAGGAGTTAGATCAGGTGATAATACCTGACTCGAGACTTGCCCCCAAGGGCGCACCAAGCAGCTTGAATATTTTTGCTGCATTTTACCCCTAGGTGCATAAGATGCGGCAACACAGAGTGTGAGCAGCAAGCAATGAGAAGTAGCGATCTAGACTCACGCAGTTGGTAATGATTTCCAATTGTGGCTTTATCCAATTGCATTCAAAATTTCAAAGCTTTTCCCTCTAGGTGACTTGCAAACATTGAGTATGCATTTTGTACCACTCAACTGCTTGCTAACCCTATTGTTTGCATTCCTGTGACCAACGTTAGCATTCTAGCGGCCGACGTTTGCATTCCAGTAAGCGACTTGTAGGGTTTAGCCTCCAATCATTCCCCGCAACTTGTTATCATGATGGTGGCTAGAATTTCATGTCAGGGACCATGTATCACTATTCATTTACCTCCTGACAGTTTTATAACTCTAGATAATATATGATACTATGATGGCTTTAACAATGTTAAATTGGTTTTATTATTATTTTTGGTTTAGATGAAGGATACTTAGGAATTTAGGATAGCAAGGTTCTAAATGATAATTAGAAAATCGTTTTTAATGTATATATTAAATATAGGTTATAATATATTATATACTTTAGGATACTCATATATTATTATTTTTTTTGTATTTACCGACGTTTTTCCGATCCGATTCAAACTCTTTGCTCTTTTACCTTGCCGATTTCGATTCTGGTAACTATGGTCTATTGGATCCAAGGTGGATTTGTGGCATCTTCAGTGTGTTTTTGTCTCAAAATGCCATAGGATGTAGCTGGAGGTCTTTCCAAGGAGTTTTGGTCCAGATCTGGAGGACTGATGTAGTGTTGTTATAAACAAATCTTGCAATAAGACAAACATTTGCTGGTTTTCCCCAAAGGACTGGGGTTTCTTGGGTAAATCCTTCTGTATCTTGTGTGGATGCTATTTGTTTCTGCTGTACATTTATGCATTTATATGGTTGTTTAGACAATGTATTTTCAATTTTATTGTTTAGTTTTGCAATATAGTTATTTGCTAAGTTGTAATTGAAGAAAACATTAAAGGAGCTGTGAATCAAGGGTTTAAACATAAATTTCACAAAAGGAAGGGACTTCAACACTTGTGAGTTCACCACAAAAATGTGTAGGAGTCCTTGTGATCGTCTTAGGGTGGGCATTGTATAGCTAATGCATGTTGCAAAAATCTATACAATATTAATTCAAACTACAAATTCCATACACTATAGGAAGTATGTCATGAATAATTAGTTTTGGTAGTATTTTTCTATTTCTTACACCATCAAGACTAGTGTTCATGCTCAATCTTCATTTGATACTTCAATAAAAGATTGTTTAAAACATAACGTTTGAAAGCTAAACCTTAAAAAACCTATTGGTTTCGCACTTCAATTAGGACCAAAAAGCTCAAATTTTCATGGATCATATAAAGAAAAACATCTTAAAAAAACAATGAACAACCCTTTAACAAAAAAGATTCTATAAGGAAAAAAACCTCAAAATAAAAACAATGAAACAATCCTTTAACAAGCCTTCCCCTCTAATAAAATGTTTCCTATAAAGGAAAATTGCATGTAGATACTATGTATCTCCTCAACTTAATTAAATCATAATAAACAAGGAACACCAAAAGAACAACTTAAGGAGTTGGGAAACAAAAGATAGAATTAAACAATACCAAATATAACAAAGATAGTATGTAAGAAAAACAATATAACAAAGGAAGAAAGAAGTAAGGCACGACGTGCTCTTGGAGGCCCTTGGATATGATTAGGGTTATTACTAGGATGTGCATATTCCTAGCTTTGCAATAATACTAGACCTCATATTGCACCAATAAAGCACACCAAATGATACTAAATAGTAAATACCATCAACATTCATGTAAAGACCATTCAAAAAGTTTTGAAATTTTTTAAAGGAGAAGAGCTATGGAACAAGAAGATTGTTCTTGCCAGAATCAGGGAGAATTAAAATTATACCAAGTCACAGTTATATGCCTAGCTGACCACGATGAAGTTACACAAAGCTTGTCCATTTAATGTAATAAAGGAAAATGTGAACCCATGGACATGTTTTTGGGATGGAGCACTATAGTCCTGAAATTTTTACTTTCAAGAGTTTTAATGACATAATTTTCACCTCTATCCTAGAGGTTTCCTGAATCTTAATCATGTGAATTTCAGACTTAGGGCTGTTATGAAATACAAACAAAACAACAATGACAACATACAAAATTTCAATACTTAACAACCTGAATCATCAAGGCAATCCAAGTGACAAATTTAACAAGCCCAATCATCAAGGCAACCTGAGAGAAAAGATACCAAAGTGTTCCAATGTAATGTCCTCTTCCTTTTAGGCCTTGAGGCCCATACCGCTAACCTATGTGATTCCTGTGGGTTCGAGCGGTTACTGATAGCTAGGGAATCAGATCAGGACTGATGCCATCCATAGAAGATTTAGGGCATCCTCACTGGGTCAAGAAGGACCACCTGGGCCAAAGGCCACCTTCATGCATGACCATGCTCCATGCATGACCATGCTCTTTTAGGTCTCCATCCGCATGCATGCAAGTCAACGGCAAATTAGAAGATAAAGTGACCTAATTAGGTCAAAGATTAGGTTTTGCGCAGTTGAACTTTATAAATAGAGGGTAAAGCAAGAGGAGACCTCACTTATGATTATTATTATTTTGGGAGCACTTGGATAGCAGCACAGCAGTTGGGGTTGGAGACAGAGTCTTCAGCTAACAGGATTTCAGCAGTGAAACATCTGTCC
>LPNX011208091.1:269523-290626 GCA_001517045.1 Pseudotsuga menziesii | reverse complement strand
CTTGGAACAGAAGGAACTGAATGAGCGACAACAGAAATGGGTCAGCAAGGTACAAGCCTATGATTTCGAGATTGAGTATGTGAAAGGTAAGAATAATGTAGTCGCTGATGCATTATCCAGGTGACCATCCCCATTATCTCTCAATAGTATATCCACGGATTGGAGGGCACTTCTCTTGGTGGTGTACTCCAAAAATAAATTCGCCTGCGAATTATTGGATGGGCAAATTCAGGATGACAGGTACAGGATTGTGGATGACATCATCTACTACAAGGACAGAATATACCTCGTCCCAGAATCCACATTGAGGAAGATCATCCAGGCGGCCCACGATTCTCCTTTATCAGGGCATCAAGGGTTCTTAAAAACCTACAGGCAGATCAGAGAGAGGTTTTCATGGAAGGGCCTCAAGGGGGAGATTATGCAGCATGTCCGGGAATGTAGCATCTGTCAGTAGAACAAGGTTGAGAACACACATCCAGCAGGACTACTCCGGCCACTACCGATTCCAGAATAGAAGTGGGAGAGCATCTCCATGGACTTCATTACAGGCTTGCCCAAGGTCCAAGGGCGAGATTGTTTATATGTAGTAGTTGACAGACTGACCAAGTTTGCACATTTCTTCTCGACACCATCAGACTACTCGGCAGCTCAGGTGGCGGAGTTATTTTTCAGGGAGGTTTTCAGGTTACACGGGTTGCCTAAGACCATTGTCAGTGATCGGGATAGCAGGTTCACAGGTGCCTTTTGGCAGGAACTGTTCAGATTGGTGGGGACCGAACTGGCTACTAGTACGAGTTATCACCCCCAGAGTGACGGGCAAACAGAAATAGTCAACAAGTGGATCGAAGGTTATCTCAGGAACTACGTAGCAGGGCAGCATCGAACATGGATCAAATGGCTACACCTGGGAGAGTATTGCTACAACACTACTTATCACATGTCTATTAGGATGACTCCTTTTAAGGCATTATATGGTTATGAGGCCTTGGACTATGCAGATTTGGCATTTGGAGATAGCAGGGCTCCTAAGGCTAAGGATTGGATACAAGACAGTCAAGACATCCTGAAAGTATTGAAAGAGAATTTACGGACAGCCCAGAATCAACAGAAGATGTATGCCGACAAACACAGGATTGAGCGGAGCTTTGAGGTAGGGGATTTAGTCTACTTAAGGCTCCAGCCTTACAGACAGTCGTCACTTAAAAAGAAAGGAGCAGAGAAATTAAAACTCTGCTTCTATGGACCATACAAAATAATTCGGAAGGTGGGAGAGGTGGCATGTGAGCTAGAGCTGCCCAGAGAAAGCAAAATCCACAATGTGTTCCATGTGTCCAGCCTGAAGAAGACCCTTGGGCAACACATTGCTCCATCTACTGAATTGCCCCCTTTAGATGATGAAGGACTGCTGATACTGATTCCTGAACGGATCATACAGACCAGAGAGAGGAAGCTCAGGAACAGAGTGATCAAGGAATATTTGGTTCAATGGAAAGAACTACCGCTAGAGGATGCCACGTGGGAAGGTGAACAGGTATTGCAGCATCCCAGTTTGAAGTTGCTTGAGGACAAGCAATCTCGAGCAGGGAGGATTGTAATGTCCTCTTCCTTTTAGGCCTTGAGGCCCATATCGCTAACCTATGTGATTCCTGTGGGTTCGAGCGGTTACTGATAGCTAGGGAATCAGATCAGGACTGATGCCATCCATAGAAGATCTAGGGCATTCTCACTGGGTCAAGAAGGACCACCTGGGCCAAAGGCCACCTTCATGCATGACCATGCTCCATGCATGACCATGCTCTTTTAGGTCTCCATCCGCATGCATGCAAGTCAACGGCAAATTAGAAGATAAAGTGACCTAATTAGGTCAAAGATTAGGTTTTGCGCAGTTGAACTTTATAAATAGAGGGTAAAGCAAGAGGAGACCTCACTTATGATTATTATTATTTTGGGAGCACTTGGATAGCAGCACAGCGTGCAGCACAATAGTTGGGGTTGGAGACGGAGTCTTCAGCTAACAGGATTTCGGCAGTGAAACATTTGTCCTAGTCTTATTACGGGTAAGCCATACTGGTTCACCACTTGTTCTTCAGTTCATTCATCAGTTATATAGCGCAGGGTATAGATTGTTGCAGTGGCACGGTGCAGCCGTAAGAGGGGGTTTTCAGCCAGAAAGCCCTAATCAGTTGTAGGGCCTCCAGCTCTCAGTTCCTTCAGAAACTCAAGCACCAGTCTTATCACCAGCTACATACTCCGGCACTCCGCGATTATCAGCTCCATCTGAGCTCATCCGAAGGAGTTACCAGCATTTCCGAACCACTAGGGGCGTGAGCAGCTGCCTCAGAGAACCAAGACGCTATCCTACTTAGAGGGTTTAGAACTGCAATATATTCCAGCCAATCTCTCCGGCACAGCAAGGCTATCAGCCCTGCAAATCGGCGGATCCATCAGACAACTCCTTCCTTGAGGGCGTCACCTTTTTCCCTGGTTGGGCGTATTGCTTCTGGGGCATTCACCGAAGGCAGGAGAGATCAGTTCCTCTCCGATCCAGTTCTCAGTGCTTGCAGACTTTATCTGAAGCAATCCAGCTCGTTATCAGTGGTAAGTGTGCATTCTATCTCACAAACCCTAACCCTAATTTTTCCTATAAAATAGGGATTTTTGCCTGGCAGTTTGTAAGCCCAGTTGTATCCGCATAATTGTTTAGAAATAG
Source organism: Pseudotsuga menziesii (assembly GCA_001517045.1). Taxonomy (NCBI): domain Eukaryota; kingdom Viridiplantae; phylum Streptophyta; class Pinopsida; order Pinales; family Pinaceae; genus Pseudotsuga; species Pseudotsuga menziesii. Next base: position 287,913 of record LPNX011208091.1, on the reverse strand, counting down.
AAAATATCGGGATTTGGGATATTACATCCAATAAGTTTCATCCCTCTACGACTATCTTATCATGCATAAACCAGATCTGAAGACACTTAATTACAATTGTAAATAAAACAACAAAACAACCGTTATATTCTTCACTTACAATGTTAAATCACTTAACATAATCAACCTTAACTTATGTCAAATCAGTGAGACAAATAATAAACCATCGAGAATAAAGATGGCTGAAAATCAAATATGCAATTTAAACTAGTATTAGGCAGTTGGAAACTTCATTAATGTGCAAAAGATGGAGATCATGTACGATTCTCATTAATAGCCTTATCACAAGGCTAGTACGATTCTCTAGCTCTTCAAAATCCTAGCTAGGGAAAACCAAGAAAACCCTAGCTCAACCAAGGAGATCCAACAAGCATGCATCACATAAGCATGTCCTCGGAGGTGAGATGTCTCCTCTTCGTCTTCACTTCAACAAGTCCAAACATAATCTCCAAATCTCCAAGGGTTGAAACCCTAACCTTAGACTTGAGGATGCTCCAAGAGGATCAAGAAATTGTAGTGATTTTGAGAGAGAGAGAGAGTACATAAGAAAATCCAAGAGAGAGAGGAAGACAAGTGTGCTTCTCTTGATCACATCTCTACACAAGAATAAACAAGAATATTGGGTGAGTGAAGGACTCTCTCCTTTCTCTATATATATGAGAGGTAAGAGAGACCAACAATATATATGTGGGTCAATGCCCTTACAAGCTATGTCATAGGGTTTGCTGAACCTAAACCTCCATGTTCGAAGTTTGGTCAACCTAAAAAATTGCAAAATTAGTTGGGGTTCGATGAACTTGATGTTGAACCACATACCGAACTTGAAAAAGAACTAGTTCCACTATTAGGTTCACCGTTCGCCTAACCTCATAAAATTGAACCTCAACGACTAGTTTAGACATGTTTTTTACGGGGTTTTTGCCTTTCCGGATAGGGTTTCGACCAAAAGAATCAAACCAACAACAAACACACTCTCGAGCATTGATTTGTCATTTCCGTGAGGTCTATAATAGTGCTGGATTCGCGACTGGCAATTTTTGTGCTGGTTAAGAGACTTATGGCTATTGGCTTGTAGTTTGAAGTTTGAAGCGAACCCTGTGACACAACCTAGAGGTATAACGAATAGGAGGCGGAGTTGCGGTGTTGCTAACTCCTAGCCATTGTGTTATTAAGATATTGGAGGCAGAGCCATGATCTGAGCCTCGGCCCCCTTTGCCTCAGCCACCAAGTGATGGATGTTTATTTTTAATTTCGCAAATCTAGGGTATATTCCTAGATTTGCGAAGTTGTTGAGCATGTGATATATTTCTTTTATTGATGTAAAGTAGGCTCATGTAGTATTTGTTATGATTTAGCACGCAATGCTGCACAACATTCCATGGACCCATCTTGGATCACATCTCCTTTTTAACATGCTTAAAGTAGTGCACACTCTTGATGGTATGTTATAATGGATATAGCAAGCATCAAGAGAGTATCCATGTGTGTGTTGCGTTGAAGCATTGGCTAAAGATGTCTACGCAGCTGTATGAACTATTGTTATTGCATTAAATAGATTTGATTATGCAATGTTGCTAACCATCTGACGAGATTTGACTTGTAGGGAATGCTATGGCCTACAAGAAAAGGATGACGAAACTTGTTCTAAAGTACAAGTTATCCCGTTGATATTCAGATGGATTGGAAGCGAAAAGCCTTTAGAAGCATGACTCTTAGCCCAGAAAGAAGGATGACTTTCGGTGGAAATAGTTAATTGGAAGTCATGACTATTTAGCTGTAACAACAAACAAATGAGAACCAAATACATCTAGATATATGTGGATACATGACCCACATGCCTAGATGATGTCATGTAGAGATTAGTGATTGGAAGCGGAAGGCTTCAACGAATGTTGGTCTCTCTACTATAGTTGTTCTTCTCTTCGATGATTATGGAAAGCAGTTACTTTCTAGTTAGAGTCACGACAGATGTATTATCACCAACCTTGTAGTTGCCTATGTGAAGTGGATCCAGAATGGATGGTAGAGGGACAAACAACTTAGGAGGTGGAACCAAGACTGCCTAGACTCCCAAAAGGATGGTTGTCACGCCAATCAAGGCAGCCTTCACTTTATGTTATCTTAGCCCAAGACAACAAAGGGGGAGACCCGGATCTGCTCCCGATAGGAGATATTAGACCTAGACACCAGATCAGATCAATTAGACTTGAGGTACGTAAGGTGTAAGGTAATTGGAGAGCTTAGATCTATGGAAGGTGTCACTTAAGTGTGCCAAGGCTTTGGAAAAGGGTTTTAGACAAATGGGGGTTGATCCAAAGTGGAACACAGGTGAGGTGGCTAGCGCTAGGGTTTTGAGAGGCAGATCCTCAGATCTAGGAAAATTCAGAGACCATCAGCTTAATGTTGGATGGGAAACAGGATGGGGATGACCTGATCTACAAACCCAAGTTGGAAAAATGTCGGAAAAATCAGATCTGGGAAAAAGTCAGAAAAATGATGAGGAATGCTAGGATCCCGAAAGACAGTTTCTTAGATCTAGGGCCACCTGTCAGCCTCTAGCTCAGCGTTGGAGGTGATTTGGAGTGAGGAGGACCCGATTTACAAACCCAAGTTGTTATGTTTCCGGAAAAATCAGATCTCGGAAAAAGTAAAAAATTCAGTGAGGGGCGCTAGGGTTTGAGAAGGCAGTTTCTCAGATCTAGGGAAAACCAGGCAGAATTAGCTCAATGTTAGGGGTGAATTGGTGAGAGGGAGGCCTGATCTACCAAACCCAACAGTGGTTTGTCCACAGATCGAGCGGTTTATTTTTTAGTATTTTTGGTTTTTTATTATTTATGGATTTTTTAGAAAAATGAAGAAAAGCATGCGTCAATGGGTTGAGATCCGAAAGAAAAGAGCTAACCTGCAGATCTTACATGGAAATCCTTGTAGATGCCTTGAAGGTGATGATCCTTGGTATCCCGATCAATTTGAGAAGACCTGTGTGATTTCTAAGCCCAACGTTTTGCTCCAAGTGACCAATGCGCCCTCTCTCCTGCCCAACAAACGTCAACAATATCAGATTTGCCGTATCACGAAAGAAAAGCAAGATCTACAGAAAAGTAACAAGATGTAATCATAGATCAGAATGAAACTAATGAAAACCCCTTGATACAAGATGGAGCCAATCCAAGCGAGTTGAGGATCCCCTGCAAAAACGCCCAAGATGAAGTTGCCCTCCTGTAGACAAGACAAAGATCCCGAAAAAATATATAGATCTCACACAAATTTCCCGAATGCTAGGAAGCAAAAGACTTTCCAATCACCATCTAAGAACACCAGATGCAAAGGAGGTCCAAAAAATATCCACAAGAAAGTTTTTCTATTAATCAGATCCAGGAGCCAAAGACCCCCTACAAATGAGAAGCTCTCTCCTTTAAATAGAAATGAGAGAACCAAAATCCTAACCACTTTCAAAACGAGCGGCTAAGATTAAAAGATATAAATGTTCTAATCAATGGTTGAGATGAGTTCAACATACAATACATGGATCAATATAACCATAAAGTACCAAAGTGGACTAGATCACCCATAAAGAGGGTACCCCTCTCAACAAGAAATAAATGAAGCACATGGTGGGTCCATGGAGTGTTAACTAACTCCCTCTGGGTACCCCATGGCACAATAAAATAATATAATATTTTAATTTTTTGACTTTGTGCCTCCTTGAGGAAATCGCGAGCCTCCCAAAAGCTCCAGAAAATAATATATATAAAAATGCCCGAGAAATAGGTGTGGGCCCAATCAGGTGCTGCAACTGCTGGAGAAGGTGTGTAGGACATCACTCTCATTATCATGACTCATCCCATGTCATTTCCTTGCGTCAGTAGCCCAAATCGATTTCTTCAATAGCCATTTAATCATTTTTTAATTTGCCTCGAGAAATGTGAACCTGCCAAAACAACCTCCTAGGGTGCCTGCGTTGTCCAACTGAGGCCACTAGGCTCTCTGGGATGGGGGTATTATGGTGCACTCAAGTGGCTGCACCCCCTATGCCCCATACAACGCCCTAGGAGATCCAATAAAAACATCTCCCTGCTTAGACACATCATCCTGTGAAGCCAAACTGCATCAGAAGGGTAAAATGAGCCTGGCCATCTCTGCAAGTGCCCGGAACTGAAAATAAGCTATCTCATTAGACTCAGAGAGTCCAAATCCATCTAGGGTGTATACTCATACCCTTTTCAGGTCTCTGCCTAATCATCAACAATATCCAATAGACAATATAATCACCTGTAAATGACCAGATACCAATAATATAACTTAGACTATCATCCATCCGCTGCAAGTGTTATAAGGCTAAGACATGCTCTACAAATCATTTAAGAAACAATCATAACAAGTAGCAGTCAACTCACTGGCGTTACATCAACCAAATACATATATAGGGTTTTTTATTATTATTACTTAGACCGGACTTTCAAGACTATACTCACTTCATAGTTGTAGTCAATTTGCTAGTGAAGGGTGAAGGCTGAAATTGACAAGGCTAGCGCAAAGGATGACTACCAACTTAACATCATGACACTTTGGATATGGAAAGGGAATACTCACTATAACCACATGCCGGACAAACAACAACACAAGGAATGACAGTGCCTCGCAAATGGTTGAGTTGTTCAGAGAGTGCTTATTCAACTTAGGCATCATGTCTACATTAAGTTTGATCCAGTTTCATTAGGACCATCAATTTTATTTCCATGGACTTTTTGGCATATATGATCATTTGGGACTTCACCAGTCCTTAAAAGCATAGCTAATCGCAGCTTTCATCCAGGACATATTCAAATTTATAAGGTCAGCAATATTTGGATATAGCATATATTTAACCATTGCTTTTGGGACCTTTCCTTATACCCTTCACGGGGTATTTTAGCATTTCATTGCTCTTGCCCTTTGCTCACATATGTTAAAAAACACATTTTAGAATTTACATTTTCCATGGGCGCATATATAAATATTTCCAATACAAGTAGTACATGAGCTTTCAGTTTTAGCCAACAACATCTCAAGTGACTAGGAGGAGTTCTGCACAGTGCCAAACATCGGGACAACCGACCAGAATGATTTAGACATACAATCCAACTCACCAAAGGCAAGTTTTGTCACCAACTTAGAGTCGAGACACAATATAAACAGGGAGGTTTGTCCAACAAAGGTTCTGGTGGGGAAAGGTCCTCCATGCCACAAGTCAAGTAGTAAGTCGAGTTAAAAACAAAACTGGAAGGAAATGGATGGGTCGAGACAATGAATCAATGAAGTGAACACTAGCAAGCCAGAGTATGGCAGGAATGACTACCTCTATTCTCCTTAGGGAGGGTAAAACCAATGAGTATAGATCAGGAACTTCCAAGTCTAAGTAGGGACATCAATACATAATACAAATACATCCAAGTCCATATATTTATGACCGCCAGATCATGATACTAAATGCTAGTATATGTCACAAAGATGAGTATAAGAGCAATGATAACCATAACACAATATAATAAATCCTAAGTCATAATCATGCAAATAATCCATTTGAACTATCATCTGTCCAATGAGAAAACACTAACACCAATCTGGGCATCACTAACTGCGCTGCAAATGACTGAATGGCTACATTAGTCCTCGAATCTGAGTGTCCTGAGACTTAGTCCTGACATGGGAGAGTATAATAGTCCACTAACAAAATAATGATCCGTCAAAACTGCTCATCTCAGCATCTCATATGTAAGAGATCTGGCTGAAAAATGTACTGTATCTGAAAAATAGAATATGGTAACCTGGCTACTATATATGTGATAACAAGATGGATCCTGGAGGACAACTGAATCAATTTTTGAGGAGATAGAGGGAGTTAGTCCTTGAGATAAGGATCCTGGCCTATTTATGGATTGCGTGGCAGAATTCTGATGAAGTCTTCCTAAGTTAAGGAAGAGCACAGTTGAGATCTTGAGTAGATCAAGCATGATGATTGTGAGTACATGGCTACACTAATGGCGATGCTGTTTTGATCCATACAAGACAGTTGAAGGATCCTTGATGTATCAGGTCGTCAACAAGATGGATACTTACATTGTATCTATGGATGCTCCTGAAAGGAAGTAGGATGCTTAGCAACAGAGGGAGCATAACACTCTAGCACAGAGGGAGGACTCGTGGACACCTTGAGATGTGGTGGGGAAACTAACCTCTTGATACTCTCTCTCAGGTACATGAATTCAGACATGTGATTTATTATGTATTTGTATTTTATATCTAGAATAGGGTAGGACATAAATGTCTGTCTTGATATACTTGATGCCTCTACTAGCTGACATGTGTGCAGGACTATAGTCTCTCTCAGAGAACTCTATGAGCAGTATTCTCTCGATCACTCTGTGAGGAGTGAGGAAATCTCTTAGATATCCTTAAAAATGGATGGAGAGGCTGGTGCACATTGGTACTTGTATGACAAAGGATGTGACTGTACTCTACTCCTTGACACTTTGTGATGGAGTGGGGAGATTGGTTCCATGATTATACCCCTCACCAAGAGGGAAGGATGAGTTCTATGTGAACTCTTTGTCCTATGTGAACACCTGGGAACAATGATGGTGATTCTTTGTGAACACCTGAGTTCTAGGAGAACACTTGTGGACAAGTGATTCCATGTGAACACTTGTGAACAATGACAATGATTCTTTGTGAACATCTGAGTTCTAGGTGAGCACTATGGAAAGTGATTCTACACCTATGAACTATGACGATGATCCTGTGTGAACACCTGAGTTCTACGTGAACATTTGTGGGTGAGAATTTGATGTGGACACTTGTGAACTGTGATGGTGATTCTGTGTGAACTTCTGAGTTCTAGGTGGACACCTGTGAGCCATGTAGTGGTACTTGGCTCCGACACTACTAAGTTATGATAGACATAGCTCTAACACCAGTGAGTCATGGTACATGGCTCAGTAGCTCATTGGGCAAGTCATGCCGGAATACCTGACTCCGAGATTGGTAGGTTATGATATGCATAGCTTCGATACCAGTAAGTCATGGTACATGACTCCGTATGCCCACATGACTAGAGACATAGTCAAGACCTTCGAGGACTATCAGAGACTTATCCTAAGGATGGAGTAATAGTCAAGGTCTCTAAGGATTATGTGCATAGTCAAGACCTCTGAGGACTATTAAAGACTCATCCTAGTGATGGAGGAATAGTCCAGGTCTTTGAGGACTATGTGTGACTATCCGAGGCTCATCCTAGGGATGGAGTAATAGCCATAGTTGGTTCTTCGTGAATTCTAGTTGGTTCTACTTGAATCGAGTTCCTTGGGAATTCCAATTGGTTTTGTGCAAACTGAGTTCTGTGCAAACTCTAGTTGGTTTTTTATGAACATGTGTGGGCTCCAGAAGTACTTCACATCCATCATGAAACATGGCTGGCTTTGTGGAAGACGTGTGATCTTGCATCCAGTATGAAAAAGGAATGGCTTTGTAGTGGTACACCCAACATGAAACAGGGTTGGTTGCTGTACAAATAAAACAACCCTTGTGGTTGGGAGATTTATGGGTTGTAGCCCATACAAATGCGATAAAAGTCTCACATAAAAGTTATGGCCCTTGTGAGCCATCATATGATTGTAGTCCTTATGGATGTTATGAGGAGGTTGTAGCCCATGATGTGGCGAAGACTCGCCAGCAGTGATAGTCCTAGTGAGCTCTTTGGGTTTTGCTGATGCACACATGACTTCCCCATGTACTAGGAAGAGTTGTGGAGCTAGTGCATGTTCTCCGATGAACTGGATTGAACTGACACACTAAGATTGATTGATAGACACTTCTCGATGAATTGAGATTTTGTTGGAAGCCCTTCCTTATGATATAGAGATGTTCGAGATAACTGTGGTGTACTGTTGATATCTAGATGAGTTTCGGTTGATAACACTGATGATGCCTCCTTGGCTAAGAGGGAGTATTGTTGTAGTAGCTACGTGAGGCATCACCTCACTAGTCGGCCTAGTAATTAAGTAAATAAATAATTAAATGAAATTTTATATTGCACAAATAACAAGTCGGTCCCAGTTAAACAGTTAGGTCGGCCCCAGTCAAAATCACCCAGAAATTAGTATAAATAGGAGGGGCGCCTCCTCATTTGGATACACAGCAATGAGCAAGTTCGCTCTAGGTAAAGAAGTTCGCTACTATAGCTAGGAGACTATGTTTTCTGGGGTTCTCCACTTTGGAGAAGGTTTTCTTATCTTTCTTGGGGTTTGTGCTACTTTTATTTGGATGTACTACTATCTCTGAACGATTTATCTCTATTGGAAGGTGCGAGCTTAGGGGAGACAATATCTTTGTCTATGGTTGGAGGTGATTGCTTATCATCGTGGTTAAATGAGCTCCATATTGTTTTGTTTCTGTGCTTTGTCTTTCTTTTAGTGATCTTAGTTATGCAACTATCAAATTCTAACACTTTCATGTAACATGTGGGATTACATGATCCTTGATAGCATGAAGGATCACATCAAAAGTTGAATTACTGAATATGATCTTCTTTCTCGGGTCGATGAGAAGGACAAGACGATCAAGGACTTGCTTGACCTCAATAAGGGTCTTATAAAAAAATCAACAAGTTTAGAAGTACTGATGGTAGTTTGAAATATTGCATTAATAAGTTAGGAAGTTTGTGTTTTAAGAGGTATTTTGACCTTGTTGAGAGCTTGACATCTCATAGATGAGTTAGACAAAATTAATATGGGTCATTGTCAAGACCTCATTAGTGATTGTTGTAATAAGCAATAATTAGTTATTTGTTTAGAATAAGAGGTTAAAAGTCTTTCTCAGCAAAATATTAATGTTGATGAGTATTCTCGAGATGTTTTTGATGATATTGCTAGTGGTGATCATGTTTGTAGGAAGGATTACATTGATGATGTGCCTTCATCTCATACTTTGTTGGCTACTAAAGGAAGGCTTGTCTTGAGTTTGAGAAACATACTAGAGGTATTGAGTCCTAGTTGTGCCAAATGTGATATATGGGTGGTGGACTTGGGAAGAGTTGACAAGGTATTGTTGCTCCAATAGAGCTTGAGATGAGACCCTTGAGAACATGACTTAAATATGTTCAGACTCCTTTTCCAAATGGAGGTCAATCTAACATTGATTTGTAGGAAGGATATTCTCTACCCATTGCTGAAGTGTTATTCCATTGAGTTGCAAAGAACACAACTTGCACCAAGTGATGATTTGGTTGATGATAGTATGCCTAAGTTGGTGATAGTCGACAATTTTATTGATTTGTAGAGACACGTTGTGCCTATGGTTGCATCTTTCACCTTCTTTTTAGTAGGAACATGACTCTTTTGCTATATTGACATCCCCATCATAGAGACAAGAGGAATTCATCTAAGAGTTGAGATTTTGGTATGGTAGCGGTGATGCTTATAAATCTATGCAAAAGAGGCATAAAAGGAAGAATTTTGGACCAATGTTGACTACTAGGATTTATTGTGGCTGGACCATAGATTGGTCATGGTAGCATTTAAACAGGTTGTTAAGCACTTCATACTAGTGTAGTCAGACTTTCCAGAGACTCCCTAAGACTGTCGAGTTTGCACGAGTCTGCTCTAGGATGAGTGCTTGCCTAAGACTCGTCGACTATACTCTCCACTCACCATACTTGCCCCATACTTGCTGTATTCACTATAGATGTGTGAGTTCAACCCCAAGGCGAATTTCACACATGTGAGGCTCGTTTGACTAGTCAACATCAATTTGGAAGAAAATTTTGGAGGCAAATCAAGGGTTCTAGTGGTTAGAAGTCTTTAGGAAAGCATTTCTCCACTCATTCTCTCATTCTCTCATTCCATTTTACAGCTGTGCACTCTCACTGCGAGGAGGTGAGCTCATCATCAATTAGGAGGGCGATTGAAGGAGGCTTCAACATCAAGATTCAATAGTGATCATTGGCTGGAGGTTTAGGTAAGGGGTTTTCTATGTTTTTAATATTTTTTATTTTTTATTTGTAATGCCTGTAGTTTGGGATGGCAGCTGCCATCCAACCTACAGACCCCACAATGACAACCTATATACAGGCTATAAAAAATTAAAATTTATTTTTTTAATAATTACAAATTGTAATTTACAATTTTAAATTTTAGCCCTGTAGGCTAACTCCACCATACATTTTGCGAGTCCAGATGTTTATCAATGGCACCTTAGGCCAAACCTAAATGGCCTCTTGATAAAGCACAAGAATAACGTGTTGGTTCATCCAAGGTGACAACCATTAAGTAAAGTGCAACTACTATTCGACTACTATGTTTTGGGGCATAAACAATTTGAAGTGCTACTTATTCAGAGTTGTGCGCAAAGATGTCTATGTTTATGGTGGTTTTCCCAAAGAAGCCACAACCAAAATGCAGGTTGGAAGCTATCAAAGAACATAATGCCAAGTGATCTAGGATGAAGTTTGAAACTACAAGGATGGGTAGATGCCAGATGGGACCTCTAGGTAGTTTTTGATTGAGTGCTACACCAAGTCCAAGTATCACTTTTCCTTTCTTCTTTCCTCGCACAACCCCAAGATATCAACCATACATGGATAATTATAATGAAAGAAAAAGGAAGGAGGCATATATGGCAATGACGATGTTTTGGTACATTGGAAACCTCTCATTTTTTCTTGCAAGGTCTCCTTTTTATTAGCCCATGGTAGGTGCAATTGCAAGTGTTGGCCTCGGATACAAAGGCCCCTCTTATAGTCCACTTAGGAGGAAAGATCTAGATGAGGAGTTGGAATGTGTCAAGGCATAATTGGAGGGCATTAAAAGCTCATGGGAGAGTACATGTTGCATAATCTTGTTGGATGGGTGGACATATCAAAAGAGTAGTGTTACAAACTAGGTTGCATCTAGTCGGACTTTCAGTGAGCCGCCAAAGATGAACAAGCTTTTTTTCAAACTCAGAGCTCAGATGTCCATCATGACTTCTTGGCCCTTTTTTTTTGTACATGTTCAGACTCCCTTGGGGAAATTGTAATAAAAGTGCTAGCATTAAAGCTGTATGTAAAAGACTCGGCTTCCTAGAATTAGACATCAATTTGGCTAGCCTAGAGTGTTTTTTTCCCTCGATAATTATTGGTTGTTTAACAAACGACTAATAATTTTCGAGTTTTTCACTCATACCTCCAAAGTTGGGGTAGTCATCTTGGTGGTTAGGCCTTAAGAGGTTATTAGAGTCTAAGTGTTAATGTATATGAGCATGCTAGGCATAAATATTGAGTCGTATGAACATGTGCTAGGCCCCCCTAGGTTTTTGTTCAATTTCGAGAAAATAAAATTTTCCGCTTTTTAAAGCCATTTTTAATGGTTTAATTAAAAAACTTGTAAATGGCATTAAAACTTGATTTGGAGGCGGAACTTGATTTGGAGTCTGACTACACTGGTCTTCATACACTACAACCTTCAGATGCTCACAAAACAATTGCAGGCAAAGGATTTGGATCCATTTTATTGAATAAGATTGATCTAGTCTTTGATTGGGTTGTGGAGGATGAATCTCCAATCAATAATATGAGTTGGCTTGATGAAGAGACTGAGGATCCCTCTAGTGCACCTTTTCTGAAATGGAAACACTAAATACACTTGCATCATAGTTGTTGTTTCAGTCTAGCAATGTTGGCACTAGCTCCTCTATGCCCTATTCTAGGAATTCTACTTCCCATGGTCATGCATTGAGACCAAGATTGGACTTGGAGATTATCTATTTTAATTTTCTAATGATGTAGTTGAACTTGGTACTATTTGTGAATTTGTTCAAGGAATCATATTTCAACTCACTATTTTGCATACAAATATAGTGTCAAATGTTGTATTATCATTTTTTATGAGATAATTGTTGATCACCAAGCCAACTAGGTGGCTAACTGTGTACCATGAAGACAAGTAAAGTGTACCTAACAAAATTTTCAAGCTCCAGAAGGCTCAGCAGGGCAATATTGCCCCTTTCTTCTTCATGAAATTTTTGCACCCCTGCGGGGGATTTTGTAAGGATATGTTAGCATGGTGGTCAATTTTGTGTAAAACTTAGTTACCTAGGACTTTATCATTAGGGAAGTCCTTTCATTGAGTGTTTTGTTTCCTTGGATAATTAAATTTGTTCTTTTGCAATTTTAATTATTTGTTTTTCACTCAAAATTCCTCCAAAGTGGTGAAAGGCATTCTAATGATCGATATTGTGGGGTGATTAAGGACTAGGAGTGTTGTATATTGCCATGCTAAACATTATCCAGAGTCTTGTGAAATTTCATTAAGTTTTACCTAGTTTTTTTAATTATTTGTAATTAAAAAATGTCCCTTGGCATAAAATGTTGTAATGTAAAAGAGGGATAAGTGGTCCTTAGTGATGTTGTATAGGGGTATGGGTACCCAAATTTAATGGCATGATACCCCCTACACCCCTGGACCAAGTTTTGAGTCAAGTCAATAAGTTTTGATAGGGTTTTGGTCAAGTTTTCCTAAGTCAGAGTGAGGAAACTTTCCCTATGTCAAAATTAAAGCATTTGGGGGGATTTTTTTTATGTTAAGGACTTAGTGGGAACAAGACAAGATAAAAGGGGCCCTTAGGTACCCTCATTCTCCCTTTTTCCCCTTTCTTTCACAAGGGGGCGTTTTTTCTCTCTCATGGGGGTGCACTTCTTCATGGAGAGTGTGTGGACAAGTAGAGGTGTAATATCCCAAATACTGATATTCTCTAATGTTCTATTGTAGTGCTGACTCGCACACTCAATCTTATACAAAGATACGAAATAACTGTGCATGCAAACTTGCCATGCAAAAATGCCTTAAAATGTAGTTGAATTAGGGCTAGGGACTAGGGTTTGCAGAGAGAAATTAACACTTACCATTGATATCCCGACTGATAATGACTCCAGAGATAGCTGCATGCATAAAGATCTGGATAGGTGGGCTAGTAGTGCTTCTTTCCTCCGGTGTTACTGCCCCGCTGTACCGTAAGCACCCTCTAGACTGAAGGTGACGTTTTTGTAGGAGGAGAGGTCAGATACCCTCGGAACTTTGCAGAGCTGATGGTCTTTCCCACCTGAAGAGAATGGCCGAAGCATGCTGAAGATTTGGCCTCTCTAAGTGCCCTAGCGAATTGAACGGGCAGTTTGGTGCTCACGCCCTCAAATCCCTGTGATCTGCTGATAGCTCCTCAGAATGAGCAAACGAAGAACTGGGAACCACACAATGCAATGGAATAACCCTGCTGAAGAAGAAGAAGCTGACATGCGGGAGATAAACTAGAAATCAGAGACCCAGTGAATACTTTGGGGTATACAGCTAAATCCCCAGCTGCAAAACGTGAACCTGCAAATCAATAATCCTTCTGAGTGTGCTAGATCCTAAACATTGATGTATACGATGAATGCCGTTGATAAACCTGGATGGTCTATCCCGAAGAGACTAGGGCAGATATCTCATTGCCGAACCCTCGCTAGCCGAAGACGCCATCTTCAACCCTAATTGTCGTGGCTGCACACGGTGCTGCTGCTCAAATCTCCAAATCAATCAACAGTAATTATAGATATATCCTTTAGCCCCATAACCCTTCTTAAATACATCCTTATGCACTTTTAGGGTTTGCATGTCACTTTTAGGGTTTATCCTCACTTTTGCATGCATGCAATTCTAATTTCAAGTTGACTTTAATACTGAAGAAATAAGGCCTGCATGCTTCGCTTGCTTTATGATAATAACTCTGATGGCCCTCTTTACTATACTGATGACTGAATAATTGTCCTAATGTGCTTCCGGTATTAAAGGTCCTCGGTCAATTCCCTATTAATAAAAAATAGAACATTACAGTCCTCCCTCACCAAAGATTGCTTGTCCTCAAGCAATGCCAATGCAACTCCACATTCAATCAAACTGAACCAACTGAATCCAGGCATGATCCTAGGGTCCCAAATTATCTTAGGATATCTGTAGCATCCTCTGCTCAAAGCATTGCACTGCACGGTACCATCACAAGATATCCCATGGAAGCCTCCTAGAAGTAGAGTAACTAACCACGGTGTAAACGAGGTACCATCAAACGAGACCTCCTGAAAGCATCCTCTAGCAATCACTGAGCTGCCAGTCACTGTAATCCTAGGGTCCCAAATCAATCTGAGAATTGCAGAGGTCAAAATGCATCCACCGCTACCCTGCGTAGTATCGACACAAGGAGCATCCTGTAGACTCCCAAGTAACCCCATCCGTAAACATTGTATCCATCCCTCATAAGGTCTCCCACCTGGATCCCAATGCAAACTTGTGCATCTTTCATCCCAAATATTGCAAGGCTGTTGTGGGACTATACCCCTGGCTAGGAATGGCTTCCCAAGAATCGCCCACTCAATAGGACACCACCCCTTAATCTCATTAGACCCCCAAAAAGCATCTTGTCCATAAGCACCATCACAAGGAATAATCGTACCAAGATGACATTCCGCCCTTCTGATTTCAATTGGAATGCTCATATACTTCTGCCCAATTTCTCGATCCTAGCCAAGTTGTAAAAACCATCCGTCATTATGCAAATGTGGACTCAAGCTACTGCAAGCCTTGTCTATGTACTCTTGAAGAGGACTGCTTTGAAATGCAATAGTATGTTTCTTCTGCTGCCCCATCAAGTAATCCAACTGCTCTTCAATATTAGAAAGCCTGACTGCTAACTCGGTACATACAACTCGAAGAACTGTAAGCTCAACATCTTGATGTACTATGGTGTCTCGGAGTATCTTGGTCCTCTCTTTCATCGCTAGAATGATTTCTTTAACCTGTTCAATCTTCTTTCGGTGACTATCATCTGGAAGCTCTATCTCATGCATGTATAAACTCTCCCTAACCTCCATGTGTGACTGCTCACTGTCTTGACTGCTGTGCTTATTGCCTTGCACCTCATGTATTTTGCTTGTCATAACTGTCTGGATTCCTGCTGCAGGTGATGAAGAGTGTACCAACTTTAACTCATCACACGGCTTGTCCACAATCTGACTAGCGAATGTGCTTGTGTCGCTAGACTCATAGGATGGCTCTAATGCTATCTCCTCATGCACATCCTCATCATGTACTGTTAACTCCAAATGAAACTCACCGACAATTTGTACTTCATGCTCATCTTTCTTCCCTCCCCCAACTATGCCTTTAAGGAGATCCTCATCCAAATCCTTGGGCTGGCTCCCAAACTTGATGGTGTAATAATCTTGAAAGGACAATGCTGCACATACCTCATCACCTAAGGCTAGATACTCCTGATATTGAGGCAAGTGTTGAAGTACTGCTAACCTCTGCAAATTTCTAGTCAAGATCCTTCTCATTGTCTTCATGTTCTCACAAGCTGGCAAAGAAAAACCCTTTTTTCTTTTCTTTTTCTGACACACACTTCACCAACATCACTGACATGCATTTGCATGTACAAGCATGCATCAACATGCACTTTTATTCAATTTCTCTGTGCCCACAGCTGGCAAGGATCATGCTCTGATACCACTGTAATATCCCAAATACTGATATTCTCTAATGTTCTATTGTAGTGTTGACTCACACACTCAATCTTATACAAAGATATAAAATAATTGTGCATGCAAACTTGCCATGCAAAAATGCCCTAAAATGTAGTTGAATTAGGGCTAGGTTTTGCAGAGAGAAATTAACACTTACCACTGATATCCCGACTGATAATGACTCCAGAGATAGCTGCATGCATAAAGATCCGAATAGGTGGGCCAGTAGTGTTTCTTTCCTCCGGTGTTACCGCCCCGCTGTACCCTAAGCACCCTCCAGATTGAAGGTGATGTTTTTGTAGGAGGAGAGGTCAGATACCCTCGAAAATTTACAGAGCTGATGGCCTTCCCCTCCTGAAGAGAATGGCTGGAGCATGCGAAAGATTTGGCCTCTCTAAGTGCCCTAGTGAATTGAACTGGCAGTTTGGTGCTCACGCCCTCAAATCCCTCTGATCTGTTGATAGCTCCTCAGAATGAGCAAACGGAGAACTGAGAACCACATAATGCAATGGAATGACCCTACTGAAGAAGAAGAAGCTGACATGCAGGAGATAAACTAGAAATCAGAAACCCAATGAATACTTTGCGGTATCCAGCTAAATCCCCAGATGCAAAACGTGAACCTGCAAATCAATAATCCTTCTGAGTGTGCTGGATCCTGAACACTGATGTATACAGTGAATGCCGTTGATAAACCTGGATGGTCTATCTCGAAGAGACTAGGGCAGATATCTCACTGTCGAACCCTCGCTAGCCAAAGACGCCGTCTTCAACCCCAACTGCCGTGACTGCACACGGTGCTGCTGCTCAAAGCTCCAAATCAATCAACAATAATCATAGATATATCCTTTAGTCCCATAACCCTTCTTAAACACATCCTTATGCACTTTTAGGGTTTGCATGTCACTTTTAGGGTTTATGCTCACTTTTGCATGCATGCAATTCTAATTTCAAGCTGACTTTAATACTGAAGAAATAAGGCCTGCATGCTCCGCATGCTTTATGATAATAACTCTGATGGCCCTCTTTACTATACTAATGACTGAATAATTGTCCTAATGTGCTCCCGGTATTAAAGGTCCTTGGTCAATTCCCTATTTATCAAAAACAAAACATTACAAGAGGGGGCCACAAGAGGGGGTCCCACCTTCACTATGAGGGCACCCCTCTCCTTTTGACTTAAATGTGGGCCTATGGGGGAGGGATATGAATTTTTTTCTCTCTTTTCTCCCATGGTTTTTTCTCTCTCATGGAGGCGCCCCACTTGGTCTTTCGCATGTGAGACAAGTGTCAAGAATTGAAGGGGTCTCTCTCCCTCTCTTTTCCTTTAAAATGAGGCCTCTCCTCCTCATTTGGGTTACAACTTCTTGCTACCCACACTTTCTCATTCTTTCTTGCCCACTTGCTCTTATTGTGCTCAAAGAGGAGCAAGCTATTGTAATTTCCAGCCATTGTTATTTTGTTAATGAGAAGAAATCTTTGGAGGAGATTGGTGTTCTTGGCTCTTGTGTGATGTATCATTGTGCATTTCAAGTTTTACAAGCATTTGTGGATCTCAAGCAAATTATTTTGCTTGAGAATAATATTGTGAGATTTCTATTACATGTTATGTGAGTTGTCTACTTAGCATGTGAGAAGTTCACGAGTTTCTAGTTTGAATTAGTGATTTCTCACCCCCATTTGCATTGTGAAGCTAGATTTTGTCACAGGTTATCAAGGCTTGGAGAATGGGATTTCCGGGTGGGATACCCCTTTTTCCAACAACAAAGAAGAACCCAGCTCCATCTTTTATTTAACCTTTTTGTTGTTGTTGCAGATTTGAGCTTTATGGCTCTCTAAACAGTCATTTCCAGCATTACATCTTGGCTGATTTTTATCCTTAAGTTGCATATTTTTTACATACAAAAGTTTGAAGTGTTTTAAACTAATATCCAACATTTTTTGTAGATTATTTGCTTGCTGTTTTGTGCAAGTTTTTCACATTACAAGGGGGGATTCTGCGAAAATTTGGCTAGAAAAAAAGAGCAGAAATTTCCAAGTTAAAACCACTTCAAAGCCTCTTGCCTAAAGTGGTCAAAACCACACTCTTTCTACTTCCATACTCTCTAGTTCTTCTCTAAAAAATGTTATTTATTTGTAAAGGCCAAGAGAGTCTCTTGTGCCTGGTTCCATTTTTATTTTAAGTCAAAATTGTATTTTACTTTAAATTTTCAGCCATCCATTGCATGCAAAGGTAGTTGTGCTTGCCCACCCTTGCATTGCAAGTAAAGAGGGGCTAGGAGTTTGCTGCTCAATTTAATTTTCAGCATTTCAGTTCTCTTATTTTGCCCCATCTCTTCCTTTTGGAAGAGGATTGTGTGGCTAGATTGACTGTTTATTTCATTATTTTATTTACTATTTGCTGCCATCCATTGCTTGTAGAGAAAGTTGGGTTTACTCACCCTTGCATTGCAAGAGAGGAAGGGCTAGGATTCAGTTCACTTTCCTTTAAGAATTTGTTACATTTGTTTTTCCCCACCTCTTCTTTTCGAAAGGGGGTGTGAGGCTTGTTCACAGTTCAATCGTTTCATTGTAATTTAAATTTGTTTCCCACACCTTGCATGTGTAGTGGCTTTGCCTTCCTGCAAAATCGTGTTGACTAGTTTAGTTTAATTTTTAGTGACAATATTCATTCTTTCTAAAGTAATAAATCTTGCCTCACTTTTGCTCCGTATTCCCTCCCCTCATCGGTTCGTCCGATCCTGGGTGAAAAGAAAGGGCAAAAGATTGAGTCGGCTAGTTTAAATAGG
>LPNX011208091.1:94767-267065 GCA_001517045.1 Pseudotsuga menziesii | reverse complement strand
ACTAGATCGGGGTAGTCACACCACCGGTTCCAGAACATAATCAAAGAAGAACAACTCTAATAAAACTTACTAAAATTTACCAAGAGACACTGCAAAACGTTCTACGAACATTTGTCTTCTGTTTATTTTTGCCTTGCTGTTCAAGGTTTCACTACAAGCACTTTCAAGTTCATTTTACTGCAAGCACTCCAACACTTTACTTTCAGCTTCATTTACTTTCAGCTTTGCAAATTGTTCATGTGGTGAATGCTTAACTACTTAAAGTATTTCTATTTTCTTTTAATTTACTGCTGGCTTAATAATCTGTACTTAAAGCATTTTTCTGCTATATTGTAAATCTTGTTCATTGTCTACATTGGTGAATCATCTGTATATTGCTTAATACTTGATTCCTTATTGTTCATAATTGTATTATTCATTTATCTCATTCTTATTCTTTTAAGTTTGTAACTTGTAAATATTTTGACTCCATTATCTAGGCACTGGTCTTGTTTCATATAAGGTCTTAGCCTCTTCTTAAGAAAAGATCCCTTTAATTAATCATTAATTAATTAATAAACCTGGAACATAGTTTTCCCATAGGGACTACCCCCCTTGGCTCTGTTGGGATCTTGCCTAAACGGAGGAGTTGCGGACTGTGGTGACAGTGGTCCCCAGCTCTCACTTGCCCCCAAGGACACACATAGCAGGTTGTGACTTTCCTGTGTCATAAAGTGTGTATTAGGCGGCAACAGGCACTTTAACAACTTATTTTGAAATTGAGAAAATAAGGATTAGTTGTGGCGCTAGAGGGGTAGAGGCTGAAGGGAGCCTCGTGGCACTTTGTGTCCTCCTGTTGAGCACCCTGCTAGTCTATGGAGATGATTTGTGGAGCTAGAAGGGAACCTTGTGTTTTCTTGTTGAGCACAAAACAGTTTCTCTAAATCGAAGGATAAGGGTTAGAGGTAGTCACATTAGGCATATTTTACTTTTCTTATCTCAAACACTAATTCCCTAAGCCAAAGTGAGACTTAAAATTAATTAAAATTTATAGGACCATTTTCAAGCAAGTCATTTTAATTTTCAAGTTCATTTCATTTCAAGTCAAGTTATATCTACAAGCAAGTTATTTCTTTCATTTTTGAATGTTTTAAAGTCTGGAAGTAAATTGTTGCAGATCCATTGTGTATCATGTGTACTTTATTTTCGTTAAACAAGCATTGATTTATTGTAAATTTTAAGCCCAATAGATAAGGCACTGGTATAGTCAATAATTGATTGTTTCATTCTTTTAGCATTATTTGGTTGAGTTTCAAGTAGGTTTGATTGTCATCAATTTATTTGTTGCATATTGCATGGTTGCTTGTCATTCAACCCCTTAGACAACTTAATTAAAATCTAACTCTTAAATCAATCCTAATAAAATCTTTAAAATGCTTAGTAAGTAGAGACTACCCCCCTTGGCTCCTTTAGGAGTTTGGCCTAAATGGAGGAGTTGGGAATCGAGGTGATAGTGGGTCCTCAACTCATAGCTTGCCCCCAAGGACACACTAAATGGGTTGGAGACCTCTCCTCGTTTGGAGGTGTGTATTTGGCGGTAACAACGATCTAATGAATTTCTGCATTGAATGTGGTTTTATAAATTATATGGATTACAAATGTCATGAGTATATTATTTGTGTACAAAATTTACTATATTTTGAGTCCAACGGTCTTACAAAATAAAACCACATTCAATGTCACCATAGTAAGTTGTCATTAAGGGGTGGTATTGAGATAATGTGAGCTTCATAGATCCTCCAAGTTGTGTTTAAGGGGGGGTATGTGAGTTTATTTTTTATAAACCCAGCTTGAGGGGTTCATTGGACCTTTGGGATTGCTTGATCACTCCATTTATGGTGAACCATATTACATGTAATTGCGGTCCTAGATGCTAGGGTCTTATGGGAAAACCCTAAACCTATTTATTTGCTAGGTTCTACTCTCATTTGATGCACAAAGTCCACAATTCATTTGCTCTCTTTTGGATCTTCTTATGACCCATTGTTTAATAGTGTTTCTGAGCACCCCATTCCAATTTGATACTTTGGGCTCATCATATGAGGGTTTTATGATTTTGTTAGCTGATTCTGAGGTTGAGTTATATGTATATAGTGACAGATAAATTTCTTGTAGAAGTTCATGCCACATGCCATTCCTTCAACACTTTGACCTTATCCAGCGCTACAAGAACATGGGATTCATCAATGAGAAAAGCATGTCCAAATATTGGCTTTTTCGTTCTTTACGTGAAGTTTATACTGTTTGAGCAAGTCCAAGATAACACAAACTTGCTACAGATGATCTTCTTTGTTAGAAAGTTAACTCTGAAGGTCCTCTTTATAGCTTTGGTGTTGTGTGATAAAGAGGACATAAGAATTTGTCCCTTGTGTATTTATGTATAAAGTTGAGTTATATATAAATAAATGATGTTTTGTACTTTATTGTATTGGGTCTCACTTAAAAGTTATTTAATAATTAAAGTGAGTTTTTATTAAATAAGGGTACATTAAATGATGACCCTAGATTTTGTAAAAGCATCTCAACCATAGATTAGGTGGTTAGATGGGTAGTTACATTTTTTAAAGTATAAAACTAGGGTAAAGGACAAATTAAAGACACCATCAATGAAGAGAGAGAGGAGATTGAGACTGAAGGGGAGAGAAAATACCCTAGAGTGGGCACGATTCCCAATGCAAGGAGCAACATCCATACAACAACTTTAATTGTAGTTTGTTATATTTGTACAACAACACGTGTGCGCACAAATCTCGAGGTAGATCCGTACAACAGTCTGACAAACCGTACAACATTAATTGCAGGCTGGGCACGATTCTTGAGGCAACATTAATTGCAAAAAGTACAGTCCATACATCCACATGGAAGAAAAGTACAGTTTCGTACAACACACATGTGAATCCGTACAACAGACCATACATGAGGTTGTTTGCACGAAAAACAAGGTAATTTGTTGATGAAGTTATTTTAGGTATTTTGCCGGTGAGGGTTGGAAGAAAATTTTTCAAGTGTTGGAAAAAATTTCCGAGAATTCTCCTTTAATATAATTTTCTCTTTCTAGGGTTTTCCCCAGGAGTTGGGGTTTTGCCCGGTCTTTGACCAAAATTTCTGTGTATTCATGTGTGAATGATTGCTTTAGTATTGGGAGTTTTTTGATCATGGTGTTTTATATTTCAAATTAAAGAGGTAATTTTTAATCATAAACCCTAGTTAAATCAAGTGTTTCACTTAATGTGTAGATGAAAATTTTTATATTCATGTCATTGAATTTCTTCATGGTATCAGGGCGAGGTTGAAGTAGTATTCAAAGTTGTGAATCACAGAAGAGTTGTGTTGTCTTTCCAGTTTACGATTTGTTGTGAGTTGTTTTCGAAATGATGAGCATTAGGTATGAAGATAGGTTGGATGGCATATCCAACTATCTACCTTGGAAAGTTAGAATGTCTGCGGTGCTCAAAGAATGGAAGATATGGAACTTTGCAAACACCAAAATGACGAAGCCTACTGACAAGGTTGACTTAGAAGAACCTGAAGCCCTAGAAGCAAGAGCTTAGAGAGTGATCCGAGGTGGTGTAAATGATCATCTTATTCCACATTTGGCAGAGAAAAAGACTGCTAATGACGTGGGATATCTTGAAGCAGTTGTTCGAAGCAAAGAATGAGAATCAGAAGATGGCGCTGAAGGACAAGTTGCACAATGTGAAGATGACCAAAGATGAAAGTGTAACCTCCTACCTAACTCGAGTGGCTCAGGTCAAAGATGGGTTAATAGCAGTAGGAAAAACTGTCTCAGATTTAGAGTTGGTGAGGATAGCCCTAAAGGGTTTCACTAAGAAATGGGAAGTTTTTGTCAAGTGTATTGTTGGTAGAGAGAAACTTCCGGACTGGTCCAGGCTTTGGGATGATTTTACCCAAGAGGAGATTCGAGAGGGAGCTCTGGGTAGTCAAGTCAGTGAAGAGGTGGAGCATAATGTAGCCCTTGCAGCAAAGACAAACAACAAGAAGAAAGACATCAGTCAGATCAGGTGCTACCATTGTGGGCAGATGGGACACTATTCCTCGAAATGTCTTGAGAAAAATATTGTGAAAGAGAAGACTGAAAGAGATATGGCAGCATCTGCAGCAGTAGAAGATCATGCCATGAAATTTGATCAAGAGTTTTCTCTTGTCTCAATTGATTCCAGTGTAGGAAGTTCAGCCTTTGAGAATGTCTGGGTTGTTGACAGTGGTGCAACCAGACATATGACTGGAGTCTATGATTTCTTTCAGATGATCACAACATTGGGGCCAGGACATTTCATCCAGACAGATATTGATAGTCCTCAGATAGCTATACGAGGGGTTGGAACAATCAGGTTCCAGCTAGACCTTGGTGAAATCCTGGAAATACATGGGGTGTCGTTTGTACCTGGGATGAGAGTTAGCAAACCTTCAGTTCATCCTTTGAGGATGACGGCTATAGAATGATGGTTAGGTCTGGCCATGTCTTCTTGTATCGGAGAGATGAGTCAGTTGGGACCACTATTTTATTGGGAGATCGCAGTGACAGACTCTATGTCCTGAGAGGGCATATAGTATGACCAGGAGCAGGAGTAGGAGGATGGCTATCAGAGTTAGAGAATGAGGATGGTGTTGCATCTGATAGATATGGTTCTGAAGAGGAGAGTGACTCTCTCCAGAGCACTGGCAGGAGGCTCAGCCAGTCCAGTGATGGTACATACGAGCACTTGAATGAGGCTCAGTTTGTGTCTTAGGATTCAGAGTTTTAGTTCGAGGTAGAGCACCTGTTTCCGAGATTGATTCAGAGATGGAGATAGTGCTGGTGACCTTCCTCGTTAAGAGGGAGTGTTAGAAAGTTAACTCTGAAGGTCCTCTTTATAGTTTTGGTGTTTTTGTGATAAAGAGGACATAAGAATTTGTCCCTTATGTATTTATGTATAAAGTTGAGTTATATATAAATAAATGATGTTTTGTACTTTATTGTATTGGGTCTCACTTAAAAGTTATTTAATAATTAAAGTGAGTTATTATTAAATAAGGGTGCATTAAATGATGACCCTAGATTTTATAAAAGCATCTCAACCATAGATTAGGTTGTTAGATGGGTAGTTACATTTTTAAAGTATAAAACTAGGGTAAAGGACAAATTAAAGACACCATCAATGAAGAGAGAGAGAGAGAGGAGATTGAGACTGAAGGAGTGAGAAAATATCTTAGAGTGGGCACAATTCCCAATGCAAAGAGCAACTTCTGTACACCAGCATTAATTGCAGCCTGTCAGATCCGTACAGCAGCACATGTGGGCACAAATCCCGAGGCAGATCCATACAGCAGTCAGATAGGCTGTACAACATTTATTGCAGGCTGGGCATGATTCCCGAGGCAACATTAATTGCAGAAAGTACAGTCCATACAGTCATGTGGCAGAAAAGTACAGTTTCATACAGCACACATGTGAGGCCGTACGACAGACCGTACATCAGGTTGTTTGCTCGGAAATCGAGGTAATTTGCTGATGAAGTTATTTTGGGTATTTTGCCTCCGAGGGTTGGAAGAAAAAAATTCATGTGTTATTGGAAAAAATTCTGAGAATTCTCCTTTAATAATAATTTTCTCTCTTTTGGGGTTTTCTCTAGGAGTTGGGGTTTTGCCCGGTGTTTGACCAAAATTTCTGTGTATTCAAGTGTGAATGATTGCTTCAGTATTGGGAAGTTCTTGATCATGATGGTTTATATTTCAAATTAAAGAAGTGATTTTTAATCATAAACCCTAGTTAAATCAAGTGTTTGATTAAATGTGTAAATGAAAAATTCCATATTAATGTCATTGAATTTCTTCATTCTTAGGTTCTACTGCAAATCATAATAGCATCTAGGTAACAACAATAAGCTGCTGACTGTGGGGTCTGTAGATGCCGTTGATGGGTTGAACGGATGGTTTGTGTGTTAGTGATTTCAAATGATATGAACAATCATTTGTTGAGTTGGAATCCAGCATAGATGTATTTTTCAGTATATATTGGGGCTTTATGGAAAACTGGAGGCAATTGAAAGCCAAATCAAGTTTGGTGAAGTATTTGGCTCCTTTTAACTGATAGATGAAATCATCAATCTCAGGCAGTGGGTAACAGTTCGTGTCTGTCACCTTATTCACCTGCCTACATAGTTCCCAGCAAGAAACAACAAAAATGGAGATGGT
Source organism: Pseudotsuga menziesii (assembly GCA_001517045.1). NCBI lineage: Eukaryota > Viridiplantae > Streptophyta > Pinopsida > Pinales > Pinaceae > Pseudotsuga > Pseudotsuga menziesii. The sequence continues at coordinate 260,831 of LPNX011208091.1, read as the reverse complement.
AGATTATAAAAAAATATTTCTAAATTAATATTTACATATTTTCTCAATATTCAAAGAAAATGTTTATAACTTTTCCCTGTTTGATCTCTCTCTCTCTCTCTCAAATTTTGTCTGTTTCCAAAAATTGTAACAATTATGGAAAAAGTAGGCAATTCGAATTTTAGGTAACCTAGCATTATTATAATATAAATTCAATATATACACTATTATATATAATATATAACCACACACCTTTCTTTTTCTGAGTTTTAATAGGATACAGGACAGAATCTGGACAGATTATCTGGTACAGATTCCAAGATTCCAATGAATCTTGTATGGGATCTGTACCAGATACATATCCTCTATGGATTGGGGTCATATACATACTGGATATGGGTTTATATAGGACCTGATAACAGGATTTGGGGGGTGTTGGACAAACAAAATAATTAATCAAAAGAAAATGAAGTTATTACAAGCTTTACTGTAAACAACGGCATCAATAATTGCCTCTATCTCAGAATTATTATCGTCGAATAGAGTCAATATATATTGTCAGGATGAACTATTAGGCTTGCTTTGTTGTTGTGGCTATCATTTAGACTCTAGAGCTTCACCTTGACAATTGCTATGAGTGATGTTAATAGCAGTTTAAGCAAAATGGTGCAAAGTCGAACAAATCTCTTTGATTTACCAACCTGGTGGTTTATGAAAATTAACCCTGCTAGCTAGTTTGAATAAATATTTTCATCATTAAAACATAAAAAATATATCCTCGTTGTTATGATGGATGTTTCAATTTACTTTGATGTACTGTACATTCGTTCTGATTCTATGCTTTTAATATATGGAAACTTGGAAAGTCCTTGGAAATGTATGCTGTTATCGGTTTCTGGTCTAACATTTCAAACAAACAGTGAATTTGTATATTGTGTTGTGAAGATGATAAAATATGTGTCACCTTGTTATTTTTCAGCGGTGCATACCAGTGTTTCTGGATGAGGAGATTGTTCACCAGTATTACAATGGATACTGCAACAATGTTCTTTGGCCCCTTCTTCACTATCTTGGGCTTCCTCAAGAGGATAGACTTGCAGCTACCCGTAGCTTGCAGTCTCAATTTGAAGCCTATAAGAAGGCTAATCAGATGTTTGCTGATGTGGTATATAAACACTACAAAGAAGGAGATGTGGTCTGGTGTCACGATTATCATCTCATGTTCCTTCCAAAATGTTTGAAAGATTTTGACAGTCATATGAAGGTTGGATGGTTCCTGCATACTCCTTTTCCTTCTTCAGAGATTTACCGGACACTGCCCTCACGGGATGAGCTGCTCAAGGCAGTTCTTGCAGCTGATTTAGTTGGGTAAGCTGATAAGCCATGTCTGAATAATTCACTGCTATAGATCCTTTGTTATCATGGGAATGCTAGTTGCGACTATTTACTAGATTGTATCCAGTGTTTCCATATATTAAATTCTTAGACACTATTCTAGCATATAACACTCCCAAAATATATTTCTTGGTCATTTGTTGGACATTAATAAAGTTATGTTATGTTAGATTGAAATGATTGCTATCTTTTTCATTTAACTTATGGATTTTGTGTGACATACGGATGGCTTTCAGAGAGAACTCAGAGGCATGTCTTGCCTGTAATGATTGTTTCTCTATCTTTCCCTGTATATGAATTGTAAAATATTTTCAGTAGATCATTTTATTGTTTTATATTGATCATCTTTTTCAGTCTTATTTTATATTGGGATATACAATACTGAATTATATATTTGTGGCTGATGTGCAACCCTTACAATTGAAAAAAAGGAGAAGGGAAAAACTGCAGTGCATACCATTATTGAACTCAAGGCCAAGTTGTTAGCTTGTTTGATGGACCTCTGCTTTCCACATTTTTACACTTTTCTAATTGTAGATATTTTTCTAACTTAAACACCTGTTTTAGTGGTTTATGAATTTCTGCATGAGTTTACAAACTAGAAATGGGATCAACTGGATTGAAATGTTCTAATATGATTCTTTCCACTATATTTGCAAGTTTGTAGATTATCATTTGTGATAAACTAAGAAAGTATTCTTCTCATCTAGGATGTCTATAATTGTGCATTATCTATGTGACCATGTGGCCACTCCTCTTACTGTTCCCTGCACCTGGCATCGAGGGACTGCAACCCTTCCTCATTTTCAGCACAGATTTTGTCAACAGATTCCTATCACTAGGTTTCTCCCCTTCTTGATAGATTTGCTATCCTTGGATGCTAGGTGAGCTACAAGAGGTTCCCAATGTCTCCTCCTAGAATAACAGAAATGAGTTGTGTTGGCCCTAGTCACTCTTTAATATGACATATCAGGTTCAGCATTTGCACATACATAATGGTTGACAGGGATAATGGCTCATGTTTTGACTCTGATGCTGAGTAGGATGTTGCTCTTCCTTGGAATCCATAATCCTAGCTACATTCTGGAGGCATTTTATGATACAACATTGCTGGCAATGTGCTTTCCTCTGATTCACTATCTATTTCATTGTCTAGGGTTTACCCTTTTCAGTTTACCCACTTTTTTATGATATTGTCTACTCTTTCATTCTTTTTTGTAACCTAGGTTTTAGATTGTTTCGGAGATGCTCTACACTCGTTGTCAATTGTTTTTCTTCCAATTCCCATTAACATATTTTGGACACTTGTGGACTTCAATAATTTGTTTATTTGTGGTACTTTATGTTGATGTTTGTAGCTCAGACAGGAACTTCTGCTCAGGTTGTCAAACATGCGTGAAGTCGTCCAAGTTAAATCTATTTTGTAATTCACTTTATTAAAGTGAAAGTCTTATATTCTGTTGACGATTAAAGTACATCTTAATACATTATTGATTTCGACTAATCTCAACTGTTGATCTCACTGAGAGATTAGGGTTGCATCTAAAGTATAAAGGCAGGTCAAAGTAGAGGGTAAAGACACATTCATTCTTTGCTTGAATATAGGTTGGTTGGAAAGTGAAGAAACACATTTGAGGAGCATAGTTAGAGTGCTAGAGAGGACCCCAGATCAACAATTTGGTAGATTTCAACAAGCAAGCCGAAGGTACAGCAAATTCGTACAGTTGTACGGATCCCTATATCTGTACTGTCGTATGGACAAATCCGTACATCCGTATAAAATAAGTCCATACAACCATACAAACAACCATGCAACAGATCAACAAGTTTCAGGATTTCATAGTCAGCTGCATGTTATAGTCATCTGATCCTATTAGTATAGATGCATGTATGAGTATAGATCGGCAGCTGTACAAGTTTCAGGCTTGTGAGCTTTGATCTTTAATGAAAAGCTGGTTTGAAGGAGTAGAGTGTGTGTGCAAAGTGTTTATGCTTCCGTTGTTCATTTTTAGCTGTGTGGTTATTGAATGTTCAAAAATATATTTTTTTGTTGTTAAATAAGTTCAGATTTGACTTATTTAATCAAGAGAAACATAGGACAACAGTCACTTAGGGCTTGAAAATTCACATGGTTTCAGAGCTACTCTCAGATTGGGACTCTTAGGGGTGTATAGTGGGTAGATCAGCTGTGGGCAATAAAGGACCAACAACGAGGGTTTCATTATTTTTTTCTTTTCAGATTTGGGAGTTTGTACTTTAGAATCTAGATCTCAGATATGGCATCAAGTAGCCTCAGGTTCGAGGATAGAATGGTGGATGTGGTGGCTTCATCGATACATCCACAACTTTTGGCATCTCACAAGAAGAAAGAAGTGAGAGCCAAGCAGATGATCATGGATGCTATAAAGGATCATATGATTCCCCATATATCTGAGAATAAGAAGGCGAAGGACATGTTCGATGCCCTATTTAGCCTTTACCAGAGTAATAACATTAAGTGGAAGATGATATTGCATAATAAGATCAGATATGTTGAGATCACTAGATCATACACTGTTACTAGTTACTTGATGAAGGTTATACATATTCCTGATTAACTTGTGGCAGTTGGGGAGAAGGTTGAAGACGAAGAGTTGGTAAACAAGGAACTGAATGGTTTCCCATGTCAATGGGAAACATTTGTAAAAGGTATTTTTGCACAGGAAAACCTTCCCTCATGTGAAAGAATGGGATGACTGTATCTAGGAGGAGACTTGAATGGAGTCAAAGGCCAACGGAAAAGGAGGTGGCAGTGACCATGCCCCCTTTTTCAGGCAAAGAAGGGCAGAGGTATAAAGGACCCAACAAGGGTAAGGCAAGGAGTGAGGAGTCAACCTTCACAGCCAAGGAAGAAGGACTTGAGTAAAATCAAGTGCTTCATATGTCATAGAATGACCATTATGCATCATAGTTTCCGAAGAAGGGTAAAGGAAAGCAACAACACTAGGTAGCAGCCTTAGTTGAAACTTAGATGAATGAGTTTGCCTCCAAGTTCGAGACGGATATCTCGATGGTAGCTTACCTCTATTCTAGTACAGTTCTAAAGAACGCATGGTATGTGGACAATGGAGCATCGAGGCATATGACATCAACTTGAGAGCTATTTTCAAATCTAAAGGAGCATGTCTTAGGAGTGCAGGTCGAGCTTGGTGGTGATGCTAAGTATCCTGTAGCGGAGTTGGTACCAATCCTTTTCAACTCTAGGCAAGTAATTCTTTAGACATTGATGATTTGTCAGTTGTTCCAGGTCTCAGTAAGAATTTGATTTCAATTTTGGTCATGGAAGATAAGGGCTATGCAGTAGAGTTCAAGAACCAACAAGTCCTCGTAAGATCGAAGGAGTCTAGCCCAAGATCAACTCAACTAATTGGGGTTAGAGAAGGAAAATTGTGTAGGTTACAGGGTGAACTTGTTCTAGCCCTAATTCATAGCACAAAGAACTTGTATGAGTTATGACACAAGAGGATGGAGCACCTACGTCACCGGGCATTGCCTATTTTGAGGGAGATTGTCACAAGTCTTCTGGAGTTTAGGATTGAGCAAGAGGGTGTGCACTTGGAAACCATGCCAAGGCTTCTTTACCATGTAGTGAGCACAAATCCAAGGGGATCATAGATCTAGTACATTTGGATGTATGTGGTGACGGGATTTTTATTTTTCTTCTAATTAATTAGAGAAACAACTAAGAAGTGTGAATTAATTGTCAATCTGGGGTTCATAGGGAACTTGCGAGTTACTGTGCACTCTATGTGCAGAGCACAATCTCCTCTTACATTGGTTTATCTACCGTCAAGTTGTAGTTCAATAACCTTACTTACAAACAGTAGTATGAACAGTTACATAGTCTTGGCAAGGAACTAGCCAGCGAAACAATTCCAGAAACTAAGTTGCATGAAAGTAAATCACAAGACTGGAAAGCAAATTCACATTATGCTGGAAAGTAAATTCTAAAACTAAATTCATACTTTGTGGGAAAAGTAAATTCTAAAACTAATTCACACTTTGCGGGAAAAGTAATTACCAAACTAATTCACACTTTGTGGGAAAAGTAAATCCTAAATTAAATCACACTTTGCGGAAAAGTAAATTCTAAAACCAAATCACATTATGCAGAAAAGTAAATTCTAAATCTAAGTTCAAACCACATTTGATAGAAAGGTAAATTGCCGAAATAAAATCTAAAAGCCATCCTTGCCAAATACAAGTGACTGTTTATGATCCAAGGTAGTAAATAAGATTATTGCATTAAGCACATTCATTTTAAAAATAAGCATTTAAATCACTAGTCTATGGATTAAAATCGAATAAAATAAACCACATAATGAGAAATACAAAATTATCTAATTAAAACAAAGAAGCAAATTGAAACTACATGATCATAAAATAAATAAAATCACATTGCAAAAAGAAAATGATAAAACTAAGATCAATATTGAATCAATATGAAATTGAAGGTATTCCATCATTATTTGGACTATTGCTCTAAGAGTCCTCCTTTAGAGTGGAGAAGGAACTCTTATTTATGCATGATTTCTTCATAACAAATAATAAATGAGGATCCAAAATATCTGTAACAAATTTCTAAAAATTTGGATCTCAAATCTAATTCAAAACTAATCCCAAGATCTTTACCAAAATGATCAGATCTAATCTTTATCCAAGATTCTTTTCATATCCAAGAGGTTAATGATGCTCCTTGATCCATAGAATGACAAATGTTTGAAGAGAAATTCGAATTATTTACTATTTTGCAGGTCCTGTAGGAGTTTTCGCAGCTAGTAGAGTTTTCGCAGTTGCATGTAGAGTTTTCGTAGCTGCCTATATAGTTTCCGCAACTTCATGTAGAATTTCCATAGTTTCGTATAGAGTTTCCGTAGTTTCCTATATAGTTTCCGCTACTTCCGGTAGAATTTCCACAACTGCCTGTAGAGTTTCCACATCTGCACACAAAGTTTCCACAACTACTTGTATAGTTTCCGCAACTTCCTATAGAAATTCTGCAGCTGCACACAAAGGTTCCGCAACTGCTTGTTGAGTTTCTGCAGCTGCCTATAGAGGTTCCACGGTTGCTTGTAGAGTTTTCGTAGCTGTTACAGAACTCCCTCAAGGATTTTATAACTGCTACCCAATATACAATTAAATATTCAAAGCAAAGACATTGTACATTAATTCCCCTAATGTTAGAAAAAATCAAATGAAATACTAAGACATGTACTAGAAAAACACCTTGAGCATAAAATCATGCAGATGAGCATTAGAAAGGATTAGTACACGATTGTGGATAAGAAAACTGTATTATGGATAAGGTGAAATGATGATAAAACATGCCAAATCCAAGGCCCTTCATGTGGATCGTTGCCAGTAGCATCAATCACAAGAAGCATGCACTGTGTTTCCTTCATTGATGGCTTCTCTCACAAAACATGGATCTACTTCTTGAAGACCAAGGATGAAGTTATTATCAAGTTTCAGGAGAATAAGGCTTTTGTGGAGAACTAGATAGAGAAGAAGATCAAGGTTTTGAGATCGGACAATGGGGGTGAGTATACCTCCAATGGTTTCTAGGATTTCAGCAAGGAGGCAAGAATCAAGAGGGAGTTCACTGTTCTATACAACCCACAATACAATCAGGTTGCAGAATGGAAGAACCTATCCATCATAGGGATTGTTAAGGCCATGATACATAACCTGGATTTGCTGATGTTTCTATGGGCATTAGCATGCAATGCAATAGTCTACATTTGGAATAGGTGTCATCACAGGGTTTTGGGGTGGAAGACACTGGAGGAGGCATTCACATGTGTGAAGTTGAAGGTGATTCGTTTTCACATTTTGGTTGTCCAGTATACATCCATATATTAGTGGAGAAAAGGACCAAGTTGGAGCCCTCTAACAAGAAGGGCTGGTTTGTTGGATATATTGAGAATTCAAAGGCTTACAAGATCTATTTTCCAAGGGAGAGAAAGACAATTGTAAGTAGGGATGTAAAGTTTGAGGAAGAGTTTGCATCTAGGAAGTCTCATGAGCTACTACCAGTGCTATTTGATGAGGAGAAGGAAGCTTTGAAGATTGAGCTAGGTTCAACAATGACTTCCAGTCCGAGGCAACAACCTTCAGATGTAGAGGAGGAGCCACTCCTACCAGTTATGTCAGGAGACCTCGATTGTTCAAGAGACATTGAGCGATGGTCAAGAGCATATTGATATTCCTTGGATCTCATTCAGAGAATGCAGACCTCTGAAGAACTTTCTGAACTATGTGGCATTGATGAAAAACATCATAGATTTTGAGCCCTTCAGTGTTCAGGAGGTCGTCGAACAACAAGTTTGGAGGGATGCCATGGAGGAAGAGTACATCTCCAAGGTTCCATCATGAAGAATGATTTTTGGGGCATTGTGCCTAGATTGGAGGGAAGTCGATGGTGACTTTTAGATGGATTTATAAGATTTAAGCATGCGATAGATGGTAGCATAGAGAAGTACAAAGCAAAGTTTGTGGTAAGAGGATTCTCCTAGAAAGAGGGAGTGGATTATGAGGAGACATTTGCTCTAGTTGCCAGGTACACTTCCATTAGAGCAGTGATGTCTTTACTCTCCATCATGGGATGGAGGATACATTAGATGGATGTGAAGATAACTTTTCCTAATGGGATTGTTGCCGCCTAATACACACTTTATGACACGGGGAAGTCTCCAACCTGCTTTGTGTGTCTGTGGGGGCAAGTTAGTGCTGGCGACCACTGTCACCATAGTCTACCAACTCCTCCATTTAGGCCAAATCCCAACAGAGCCAAGGGGGGTAGTCCCTACAGGAAAGTTTATTAACAATTTAGTTAAAGGGATTTTATTTGATTAAGGTTACAAGGTTACAAGATCAATGCCTAAAGTAAATGGAGTAAAAAAGATTACAAGTTACAAACTTACAAAAAGAATTAAGAATGATTATCCATAGTTGTCTAAGCTAAGCAAGATCTATGTTATGACATATATAGTAGCCGAGCTACCATATTCTATTTTTCAGATTCAGTACATTTTTCAGCTAGATCCCCTACATATGAGATGCTGAAATGAGCATCTATGATGGATCATTATTTATCTGATGGACTATAGTACTCTCCCATGCCAGGATTGAGTCTCAGGACACTCAGATTTGAGGACTGATGTAGCCATTTAGCCATGTGCAGAGCAGTTAGCAGTGCCCAGATTTGCATCAACGTTTTCTCTTTGGACAGATATTGATTTAGATGGATTATTTGCATGATCATGACTCAGCTTATAGTATATTGTGTTATGGTTATCATTGCTCTTATACCCATTTTTGCGACATGTGTTAGCATTTAGTATCATGATCTGGCAGTCATATAAATATGTGGACTTGGATGTATCTATATTATGTATTGATGTTGCTACTCAAAATTGGAAGTTCTTGATCTATACTCATTGGTTTACCCCTCCTTAGGGAGAATAGAGGTAGTCATTCCCACCATACTTTGGCTTGCTAGTGTCAGTTTCATTATTCATTGTCTCCACCCATCCATTACCTTCCAGTTGTGTTTCAGCCCGACTTACTACTTGACTTGTGGCATGGAGGACCTTTCCCCGCTAGAGCCTTTGTTGGACAAGCCTCCCTGTTTATTTGTGTCTCGGCTCTGAGTTGCCTAGGATGTGTTTGCTTACTTGAAACAAGTAGCGCTGCCATCAATACAATGTATTTGGAAATAAAATGAATATCTTATAAAAAAACCCATTCAGGAAAAGTAGTGTTTTTTAACATACGTGAATGCAAGGCTAGCCTAATGAAATTGGCTTTGAAAAATATTGCACTGAAATATCTTAAACATTCATGAAAAGTAGTGTTTTTCAACATACATGAATGCATAATGCCTAAATGATTAAAATCCGTATAAAAAATACGTGGACAAAGGCTATGGAAAATCAAAGGCCCAAAAAGCAATGGTTTCTAAACGTTATATCTAAAGATTTCTGGCCCTACTTGTATTGAGTTGGATTGTGAGCATTTGTCAAGGTGAGTAAGCACCTCTGAAGTACTTCACCCATTTGTGAGACACTGCCATCCCATTTGTTGTTGTTTGTCCGGCATATGGCTATAGTGAGTATCCCCTTTCCATATCCAAAGTGTCACAGTGTTGAGTGGGACGTCATCCTTTGGCCTAACCTTATGAATTTTAGCCTTCACCCTTCACTAGCAAATTGACTACAACTATGAAGTGAGTATAGTCTTGAAAGTCTAGTCTAAGTTATAATAAATAAAACCCTATATATGTATTTGCTTGATGTACCGGTAGTGAAGTGATTGCTATTTGTTATGATTGTTCCTTAAATAATTTGTAGAGCATGTTTTAGCCTTTTAACACTTGCAGCAGATGGATGTCAGCCTGAGTTACATTATTGGTATCTGGTCATTTACAGGTTATTATTTTGTCTATTTGATATTGTAGATGATCAGGCAGAGACCTTGAGAGGGTATGAGTATATACCTTAGATGGATTTGGACTTTCTGAGTCCAGTGAGACAACTTGTTTTCAGTTACGGGTACTTACAGAGATGATTAGGCTCATTTTACCCTTCTGGTGCAGTTTTGCTTCACTAGAGGGCATGTTTGAACAGGGAGATGATTTTGTTGGATCTCCTAGGGCGCTGTATGGGGCATAGGGGGTCCAACCTCTTGATTGTACCATAGTACCCCCCTCCTAGAGAGCCCGGTGGGCTCAGTTGGATAACGCAGACACCCTAGGAGGCAGTTTTTGGCACTTCACATTTCCCGAGGCATATAAAAAAATTTAAAATGGCTACTGAAGAATTCGATTTGGGCTATTGAGGCAAGGAAATGGCATGGGATGAGTTCTGATGATGAGGGTGATGTCTTCCACTTCTTCTCTAGCAGTTGCAACACTTGGATGGAACCACATCTATTTTCCGAGCATATTATATGATTTTCTGGAGCATTTGGAGGCTCACGATTTCCTCAAGGAGGCACAATTTCACATTTAAAAAATTATATTATTTTTATTGTGCTATGGGGATACCCAAAGGGAGTTAGTTAACACTCCCTGGACCCACCATGTGCTTCATTTATTTTTTGTTGAGTGGGATCCCCTCTCCTAGGGTGATTTAGTCCACTTTTATATAATATTATGGCATTGATCCATGTATTGAATGTTGAGCTCATCTCAACCGTTGATTAGAACATTTGTATCTTTTAATCTTAGCCACCCATTTGAAAAGTGGTTAGGATTTTGGTTCTCTCATTCCTATTTAAAGGAGAGAGCTTCTCATTTGTAAGGGGTCTTTGGCTCCTGGATCTGGATAAGAAAAACTTTTCTTGTGGATATTTTTGGATCTGCTTTGCATCTGGTGTTCTTAGATGGTGATTAGAAAGTATTTTGCTTCCTAGCATTCGAGAAACTTTTGTGAGATCTATATTTTTCCGGGAATCATTGTCTTGTCTACAGGAGGGCGACTTCAGCTTGGGCATTTTTGCAGGGCCTCCTCAACTCGCTTGGATTGGCTTTGCTCGTATCAAGGGGTTTTCATTAGTGTCATTGTGATCTATGACTTCTTGCTATTTTTCTGTAGCATTTGCTTTTTTCTCGTGATGCAACAAATCTGATATGGTTGGTTGACGTTTGTTGTGTAGGAGAGAGGGCGCATTGGCTTCTTGGGGCAAAACGTTGGACATAGAACTCACTCGAAGCTTCTCAAATTGATCGGGACAGCAGGGATCATCATCATCTGTAATGTCCCCTTCCAACTAAACCACCCTGAGAACAACCGTTAACCTATTTGATTCCCATAGGTTCGAGTGGGTACTGACAGTTAGGGAATCAACTGAAGACTGATGCCATCTATAGAAAATCTAGGGCATCAATATGTTATCACCATTAGGTCAAAGAGGGCCATCGACATGCATGACATCAAAGTATTATTTAATGATGCATGCACCCATTTAAGTCTCCATGTGCATGCATGCAAGTCAACTGCAAATTAGAAGTTAAAGTGACCTAATTAGGTCAAAGTTAGGGTTTTCGCAGTTGAAAGTTATAAAAGAAAGATAAAGTGAATGGAGACTTTACTTTTGATGATTATTGATTTTGGAGCTCTTGAGCTGCACAACGTGCGGCATAGCAGTTAGGGTTGGAGACGATGTCTTCAACTAGCGGGGGTTCGACAATGAGATATCTGCCCTAGTCTCATCTAGGGTAAGCCATACAGGTTCACCATTCGCTCTTCAATTTATTCATAGTTATCCAGTATACAACAGAGATTGTTGCAGGGGCACGTGTGCAGCCGTAAGGGGTTTCCAGCCGGAAAGCCCAAATCATTCGCTAGGTCTTCAGATCTCAGTTTACCTTCGAAACCCAGGCACCATTCTCATCATCGGTATCTTACTCCAGTACCCGATGATTATCAGATTTGATCGTGCTCATCTTGAGCAGTTATCATCTAGTTCGGGATCAGGGGGGCGTGAGCAGCTGCACCTCTAGAACAATTCGCTAGCCTGCCTAGAGACCTCAGAATTTTCGCATGTGACAGGCATTCTCTTTGGCACGGGAAGGCTATCAGTCCTGCAAATCATCAGCTTCATCGGACACCTCCTTCACTGAAAACGTCACCCTTAACTGATTTGGGGTTCATGCTGCTGGGGTATCACTAGAAGCAGAAGATACCAGGTCATCTCCGATTCAGCGCTTGATGCATGCATATTCTCTCAGGAGCATTCCAGCCAGCTTATCAGTGGTAATGTTCATTCTAACCTATAAACCCTAACCCTAATTTTTGCTATAAAATATGGAATTTTGCATGCCCGGTTGTTTCAGTATATTTGCATAGAATTAGAAAATATCGGGATTTGGGATATTACAGTGGTATCAGAGCTATCTTCTTAGCCAGCTGTGGGCTTAAGAAATGAGAAGTAGATGAATACAGAAGATGACACTTTTGTAACCTATAGGAAAAGAAGGAGTAGGTACATAGAGGAATTTGAGGATATCCAACTAGAAGATACCAACTCAGACATGGAACCAACAGGTATACACTCTGATAGGGGAAAAGGAATAAGAGAAGATGAGGACAGGATGGAGTTTTGCAACCTAGTAGCTGCATTACAAGACTTAGCCAAAGGGCAAAAGGATGTACTTAATGCAATCAACAAATTATCGGCGAAACCAGAACCAGGTAACAGCAGTACACCTCCTTCACCGGTAGATAGAGGGTCTACAAGCAGCAGTGGGAAGGTTGCATACACCAATATACATAATACACCCCACATATATACTAGACCTTCCAACAGGCTTACTATGCCTCACTTCTTGGCGGATGCAGTAGGAGGTCTAGTCATGCAGGTAGAGCCTAGTGAACCCTTTGAGACTTACTTACAGGAATACAAAACTTAGGAGATGAATTCCATTCAGCCATGACTTTCTCAGATTTTTGCAACATGAAAAGCAGGAACATGCAAAGAGGGTTCAATAGAGCACTCAATCATAATTTTGAGTTGCAACGCACACTGGGAAGATTGACTATCCCCAACTTTGATGGGACATCCAGTTGTTCAGCTAGGATTTGGGTACAAAAGTTAGACACCTACTTCCAACTTAACCCCATGACAGAGACAGATGCAATCAAGTTGGTTACTTTACATTTAGACGGGGAAGCACATGAGTGGTGGTACCATGGACTGGTGACATTGGGTCACAACACTATTACTTCCTACAGTGACTTTACTCAAAGGCTCATAGAGCGCTTTGATAAGAAGGACCCAGAGATTCATTTCAAAGATCTTGCGCAGCTCAAGTAGACAGGCAGTGCCGAGACGTTTATATCCGAATTGCAGAGAATTTCAGTTATGGTATCTGACATATCAGAGAGTTGGTTGATTATGCTATTTACGGAGGCACTATCCAAGCCACTCCGCGGATGGGTGAAGGCCTACAGGCCAATTACTTTGCAAGATGCTATCAGTAGGACTTTGGACCTACAAGATTCTGTACCAAAGAACAAGCAGCCACAAAAAACTACCAATCTCCTGGAAAACAAGGAAAAACCTACCCCTCTTCCAGAAAATAGGGAAAGGATAATCCCACAGAGGGAATGGTTGAATGAGGACACACGACTAGACTTGAGAAGGAAGAACTTATGTTTTGCTTGCAAAGAACGTTGTGTACCAGGCCACAGATGTATGGGTAAAGGGAAAGTACACCTCATATAGGTACTTCCAGATAGCAGTGAGGAAGATGAGTCGGAGCAGAAACCGAAGGGAGAACTACACAGTACAGAATTGGAACAATTGCCACAGAGAGTCACTATTGCTACCCTCACAGGAGTCCCCACCTTCCATACTATCAGGATCAGGGGAAGCATCTAGGGACAGCGTGCCATTGCTTTGATTGATGGTGGGGCCACCCACAACTTTATAGATGCCTCTTGGGTAGAGAGAAAAAGATTTCCCACTGAGGACTTTGAGGGCTTTACCGTTGTCATGGCTGGCAAATCACAGGATGAAATGCAGACAGAGGATACCTCAGTTACAGGTACAGCTTGGGAATTATACATTGGTAGAAGACTTTTATGTGGTAGATGTGCTAGACATGAGCATTGTTTTGGGAGTACAATGGCTGTACTCAATTGGGAAATACTCAACCAACTACCAAACATTAGAGATGGAGTTTTTGGCACCAGATGGGAAGAGGGTAGTCCTAAGGGGAATGCCCAATGAAGCTTCAGGGTTAGCCACAACAAAGGGGATGACCAACATATTCAGACATGAGGACAAGACTCGCACAAGGAAATGGCCAACTCCAATACATAAGAAGTCAAGGAAGGAATAGTGGTGTGCGAAGGGCTTTCTAGGTAGACCTCCAGACAAAGGTAGGATGAGTCCTAGGGGATTTGGACAAGGAGCCAAAACTAGCATGTTCGATCCTCACTGGTATCCCAGACGATACAAGGAGGGAATACAGAGCAGGGGTGAAAGGAAACACCAATTCGAAGGAAAAGAAGGGCCACCCAACAACGGAATAAACTGGTTGATTAAAATGGACACGAAGAGACAGGGACAAATGATTCGGTATATTGGTTGGAGATTGCTTGAGGACAAGCAATTTTGAGAGGGGAGGACTGTAATGCCCCCTTCCAACTAAACCACCCTGAGAACACCCGTTAACCTATCTAATTCCCATAGGTTCGAGCGGGTACTGACAGTTAGGGAATCAACTGAAGACTGATGCCATCTACAAAAAATCTAGGGCATCAATATGTTATCACCATTAGGTCAAAGAGGGCCATCGGAGCCAAAGGCCATTGACATGCATGACATCTAAGCATTATTTAATGATGCATGCACCCATTTAAGTCTCCATGCGTATGCATGCAAGTCAACTGCAAATTAGAAGTTAAAGCGACCTAATTAGGTCAAAGTTAGGGTTTTCGCAGTTGAAAGTTATAAAAGAAAGATAAAGTGAATGGAGACTTTACTTTTGCTGATTATTGATTTTGTAGCTCTTGAGTAGTAGCACAACGTGCGGCACAGCAGTTGGGGTTGGAGACAGTGTCTTCAACTAGCGGGGTTTCGACAGTGAGATATCTGCCCTAGTCTCATCCAGGGTAAGCCATACAGGTTCACCATTCGCTCTTCAATTTATTCATAGTTATCCAGTATACAACAGAGATTGTTGCAGGGGCACGTGTGCAGCCGTAAGGGGTTTCCAGCCGGAAAGCCCAAATCATTCGCTGGGTCTTTAGATCTCAGTTTACCTTTGAAACCCATGCACCATTCTCATCATCGGTATCTTACTCTAGTACCCGGTGATTATCAGATCCGATCGTGCTCATCCTGAGCAGTTATCATCCAGTTCGGGATCAAGGGGCATGAGCAGCTGCACCTCTAGAACAATTCGCTAGCCTGCCTAGAGACCTCAGAATTTTCCGCATGTGATAGGCATTGTCTCCGGCACGGGAAGGCTTCCAGTCCTACAAATCATCAGCTTCATTGGACACCTCCTTCATTGAAAACATCACCCTTAGCTGATTTGGGGTTCGTGCTGCTGGGGTATCATCGGAAGCAGAAGATATCATGTCATCTCCGATTCAACTCTTGATGCATGCATATTCTCTCAGGAGCATTCTAGCCAGCTTATCAGTGGTAAGTGTTCATTCTAACCTACAAACCCTAACCCTAATTTTTGCTATAAAATAGGGAATTTTGCATGGCAGTTTGCATGCCCGGTTGTTTTAGTATATTTGCATAGAATTAGAAAATATCGGTATTTGGGATATTACATCATCGAGGCATCTACAAGGTTTTCTAGGTAAGATCCACAGGTTAGTAATCTTCTTCTAGATCTCAATCCATTGGCATCTGTCTTCTTAAATTTTCACCTTAAAACCCTAAATAATAAAAACCAAAACTATTGAAAAATCAGACCGCTTGATCTTGGGACAAACTATTTCTGGGTTTCATAGATTGGGTCTTGTCCTAAAGGAATCACCCTCAATGCTGAGCTAGAAGTGGCTGGTTTGCCCTAGATCTGAAAAACTGACTTCCTAGACCTAGCGCTACCCCCTGTGCTACTAGTTCCTTCCTTGATCTGACTTTTTTTGGCAAACTGCTTTCTTGGGTTTGTAGATCATGCAAATTCCAAGGTCGGTCTCCTCCAACGCTGGACAGATAGTGACTCCATTGCCCTAGATCTAACAGGCACTGATCTCCAACCCTAGCGCTATCCCCTCTTTGGCCTCTTTTTCCTGGTGACTCGGGTACTTTGACATTGTCATATCTTCTTTCGAGTCTATCCATTGGTAGTAGATAGATCCAATCCTGTCCTTTCCCTCCTTGCATTGGTCACGTTTCCCAAGGCAGCGGATATCTTCACCTGTTGCTAGTACCTCAACTTGAGATCTAGTATTTACCACATAGGTCACCTGTGTCCCAACTTGGCTTGAATCTCATACTTCCTAAAGCCCTGATCCAAAGCCTTGGCTCACCCAGTGACATCATCCATAGATCTAGGGTTTCCATTACCTTACACCTTACGTACCTCAAGTCCATTTGATATGATCTGGTGTCTAGGTTTGATCTCTCTTGTCGGAAGTAGATCCAGGTCTTCCCCTTTATTGTCTTGGGCTAAGATAACATAAAGTGAAGATTGCCTCGATTGGCGTGACAACCATCCATTTGGGAGTCGAGGCAATCTTGGTTCCAACTTCCACCTTCTAAGTTGCTGGTCCCTCTACCATCCATCCTGGATCCACCTCACATAGGCAACTACAAGGTTGGTGATAACATTTTGGCACCATTGCCGGGGAGTTAGAGGCCTACCTTGGTTCAACATACCTCACCTTTCCTTACGACATATCTTTTTTCGGTGAATTACTTGTGTGGTTCACATGGCGACTCCACCCTGCGACTCTACTGAGGACCGCACCCAACGTATTAACCTTAAGTTCTTAGAACGTCCTGTAAATGTTGAAGAGATCCTCACAACTTACACGAGGAACCACAGACAAACTAAGGAAAGCTCTTCAAACTCCTTTTGGAAGATTTCTAGTCCTACTGCCTTCTCGAGTCATCTTTTAGGGTCTCCTTCAGCCTCATCTAGTCCAATGGCTAGAACAAAAACTAGTGGAAATCAAAATGTTCCTCCACAAAACCCTAGGATTTTTGGAAGGAAGGCCAAGGCATCACCTTTAGATTTTTCCCTGATCCAGGGAGCACCCCATGACATGCCTGATAAATACTTCGAAAAGGTTCGCAAGTTTGATGGAGTGTCAACTACCTCCATTGAAGATCACATTGACAAAGTCTGGGATCATATGGAAGCATACAGAGCAGTTGATGAAGATGTATTTATGAGGGGCCTTCTGCACTCTCTGGAAGGAGATGTGCGGAAGTGGTTTGATAGATTACCTGCCTCATCCATCAACGGATATGACAATTTTGTCACAAAACTTAATAGTGATTGGTCTCACAAGTTAGATGGGAAATTCCTCTTGCATCAATTGTTTGACATCAAGAAGAGGGAAAATGAAACAGTCCATGAATTTAACCTAAGATTTGACAAGACTGTAGGAAATATCCCAGATGAAATTAGACCAAAGGACCAAGCAATTGTTATTCATTATTTGAATGCTTTTGACGGTTGTTTAGAGTATAACCTAAAGGATAAGAACCCCAATGACTTGAAGATTGCTCAATCCAATGCAAAGATGGCTGAGCAAAATGCAACATCTATGGGTAAACAAAACTTTTTCAATAATTTTGCCCCATCCACTTCCAGATCTGACCCTAAGCTCCGAAAGCATAAGGAACCTGTGAATGAGCCAAAGGACTCGAAGGACACGTTAGAAACCATGCAAGAGATGATGAGACAACTATCTGTCTTGACAAAAAACGTCGCTAGTCTTCATGATCCTGAAAGACATAGAAACCCTTACGGCCCTAAGCCCTACTGGAACAATAATAGGAGGTTTGAGGGAGATAGAAGACGACTCGAATATCTAGAAAGCTTTGAGAGGAAGAATGTTAATTGGTGTGATGAAAACGAAGAAGAACCCTCTAACACCAGTTATCCTGATGATCAACCAAACAACATCAACTTTATTAATGATTTATCTTTTGATGATGGGTTTGGAAGAATTCTTTTAGAAGAAGAGCCATGGGAACAAGAAGAAGAGCCATGGGGGCAAGAAGAGGAGTTTGTTGATGAACTCGGTCCCTCATGTTGTGCCATAGATATACCTGAAACAAAAGAGCAACCACAGATCAGAATCTATAAGCGAAGAGATGATCCCCAACCTTCTTTCCTTGACAAACACAAAGCAGTCTATGAAGATAAAAAGGAAGAAGAAGATCTTGCCTTAGAAGACTTTAGCTTGAATATTGATATAACGAAAGAGCTAAGCAAGATAATGTGTAATATCCCTGTCACTGAGCTAATGAAGGTGCCCTTAGTAAGAAGCCAAGTAGAGGAGTTCTTTGATGGCATTGGCCATGAAATAGATCTCGAGGTTGTCTTAGAGTCCTGTCACATAGAAAGCCCTAGTGGGATGCAACCTAGCAAAGATGAAAATGATCCACCTGTTGACATCCAGTCTGCAATTTATGAAAGAAAGAACAGTGGTCACCCTCCCTTTTACCTAACCTTACACATTCAGAAAATGCTCCTGCATAATTGCATGTTGGATTTTGGAGCAGTTATGAATGTAATGCCCTTACATGTCATGAAGGAAATGAGATTGGAAGTGACTAGGCCTTATGGGAATGTCTGTGGCATAGACTTTAGGCGAGTGCCATCCTATGGTTTAATAAAAAACCTTAGAGCTGATCTCTTTGCATGCTTAGACATCTCCACCATGATGGATGTGGTTGTTATTGACTTGCCCCCAACATATGGAATGCTTTTATCTAGGAAGTGGGCAACTAGTCTAGGTGGATACCTCATGATGGATTTATCGTATCTTTGTGTCCCAAACTCTGATGGTGCTTTGATTAGGATTAACAGAGAACCGTGTTACGAAAAACATCTGGAAACTTTTGAGGAAGGGAATAAAAACACATATGGAGATTAATTGTTGAATAATGCTAAAGCTAATAGTGTGGAAGATGAGACTTGGGAATATGGGCAACCTGAGAACATGTTCATGGCGATGGAAGATTTTGATTCTTTTTCTGAAGAAGATCAAATAGTTGAGCTTTCCAGGAGAATTAACTTGGAGATGCTTAGGAATGAATGCTCGGAGGAATTAGAGGAATTGAGAAGAAGTGAAAATCAACCTCAGGGTCAAGAACAAAATAATGCAAATCCTACACTTGAAGTTGATGAAATAGTTCCTCGTAGAGTAAATGAATGGTTTACCTTGATTGACCATAATAGAGAAAGGGAAAGCCAGGGGCTTGAACCTATTTAGCGATGGGCAAACCATCAGGAGTTATCCACTGTAGTAGAGACTGGTGACGAAGCAAATAGCTCCCATTACTCTGATGTTGCTAGGTCTTTATCTCATTTATCTTTAGAAGACGAGAATCTAACTCAAGTCCATGATAACTCCTTAAGCTGGGAAGAGGATGCCTTCATTAATGATGCACCTGAAGGAGATTTTAATCTTAACAATCTTGCCATACTTCAGACTCTTTCAGTTTCTCCAAGCAATGCCTTATCTGCATATCCTCTCATTCCTAATTTCCTTCTTCCTCTTGAGTCATCTAGTCATCACACTCATGGACTATCTCACATTCCTATTTCTTCAGCAGCTTGGTCTGAAGTAGTCCTAACTGAATTAGAAAATATGCACATTTATGTTCCTATAGGGGAAGGCTCTAGCCATAATACTGTTATATCCCATCTGCCTCATCCCTTGGAAGAAGATAGAGACTTCTAGACTGTGGACTTAGTTGGTAGGGTAGCTATTCCCATTGATGGTGGTCCACCCAGATTTGATGCGGTTCCTTCCAGGAGGAGCTCAAGGATTTTCACCCCGCAACTATAAAACCTTGTTGATGTCCATCCCATGCCTGTGCGTAACATTGAAGTTGTTCCTGAATCAGTGAATAGGAATAGATTTCCCACGGGAAGTCAAGTCCTTATCCTGAACCACTTACTGCATATCCGATTAGGGCAAGCTGATGACCTTTGGGTTGGACCTTTTTCTGTTGAGCGTTGCATAGGTGACATGTGCTTTCTTGTTACTGGTACTAGATGACAAATCTTACTTCCTATCAACCAAAGGGATTTAAGGGGTTACATCCCTGACCTCACTTAGTTTGAGTCATATCTTGCCTAGTAGGGTAGAGTAGGTAGAACCTGAATAAGCCTTTCCCGGCAGTAGTGTAGTTTAGAGTTTTGTATCTTTGCCTGAAGCTCGCCTTTTGAAGCTCTTAGTTTAGTCTTGAGTTCATTTTCTTTCTCTGTACAATAAAAATCAAACTTTTCTTAAAAGTTATGGTTATAGATTAGATTTATTTTCTGCTTTTCCATTTCACGCATTTTTATTTTCAATACTTTATTTTATCCACATATTGTTCTGACGACCGGTCTGTGAGTTTGGTATAGCTTTGGATATTTTGCAGGTAGTTGGTGACATTTTGGCAGTAGTTGCAGAGCTGGAAGGATTGATCGACGATGCTAGTAGCAGAGTGCGAGGAACAAAGATTCTGAGGTTCTCAAGCGCTCTATTCAGCATAACACTTGTCCTAGCTGGAGCCAGATGTTATCACATATATTGTAGCCGGGCTACCATATTCTATATTTCAGATTCAGTACATTTTTCAGCTAGATCCCCTACATTTGAGATGCGGAGATGAGCATCTATGATGGATCATTATTTATTTGATGGACTATAGTACTCTCCCATGCTAGGACTGAGTCTCAGGACACTTAGATTTGAGGACTGATGTAGCCATTTAGCCATGTGCAGAGCAGTTAGCAGTGCCCAGATTTGCATCAATGTTTTTTCATTGGACAGATATTGATTCAGATGGATTATTTGCATGATTGTGACACAGCTTATAGTATATTGTGTTATGGTTATCATTGCTCTTTTACTCATTTTCGTGACATGTGTTAGCATTTAGTATCATGATCTGGCGCTCATATAAATATGTGCACTTGGATGTATCTATATTATGTATTGATGTCCCTACTCAAAATTGAAAGTTCTTGATTTATACTCATTGGTTTTACCCTCCTTAGGGAGAATAGAGGTAGTCATTCCCACCATACTTTGGCTTGCTAGTGTCGGTTTCATTATTCATTGTCTCCACCCATCCATTACCTTCCAATTGTGTTTCAGCCCGACTTACTACTTGACTTGTGGCATGGAGGACCTTTCCTCGCTAGAGCCTTTGTTGGACAAGCCTCCCTGTTTATTTGTGTCCCGGCTCTGAGTTTCCTAGGGTGTGTTTGCTTACCTGAAACAAGTAGCGCTGCCATCAATACAATGTATTTGGAAATAAAATGAATATCTTATAAAAAAACCCATTCAGGAAAAGTAGTGTTTTTCAACATACGTGAATGCAAGGCTAGCCTAATGAATTGGCTCTGAAAAATATTGCAATGGAATATCTTAAAACATTCATGAAAAGTAGTGTTTTTCAACATACATGAATGCATAAAGCTTAAATAATAAAAGTTCGTATAAAAATACGTAGACAAAGGCTATGGAAAACCAAAGGCCCCAAAAAACAATGGTTCCTAAAAGTTCTATCTAAAGATTGCTGGCCTTACTTGTATTGAGTTGGATTGTGAGCATTTGTCAAGGTGAGTAAGCACCTTTGAAGTAGTTCACCCATTTGTGAGGCACTGCCATCCCCTGTGTGATTGTTTGTCCAACACATGTTTATAGTGAGTATTCCCTTTCTATATCCAAAGTGTCACAGTGTTGAGTGGGTAGTCATCCTTTGCCTAACCTTATGAATTTTAGCCTTCACCCTTCACTAGCAAAATGACTACAACTATGAAGTGAATATAGTCTTGAAAGTCTGGTCTGAGTTATAATAAATAAAGCCCTATATATGTATTTGGTTGATGTACCGGTAGTGAAATAATTTCTATTTGTTATGATTGTAACTTAAATAATTTGTAGAGCATGTTTTAGCCTTTTAACACTTGCAATAGATGGATGTCATCCTGAGTTACATTATTGGTATCTGGTCATTTACAGGTTATTATTTTGTCTATTTGATATTGTAGATGATCAGGAAGAGACCTTGCAAGGGTATGAGTATACACCTTAGATGGATTTGGACTTTCTGAGTCCAGTGAGCCAGCTTGTTTTCAGTTACGGGTACTTATAGAGATGATCATGCTCATTTTACCCTTCTGGTGCAGTTTTGCTTCACTAGAGGGCAGGTCTGAACAGGGAGATGATTTTGTTGGATCTCCTAGGGCGCTGTATGGGGCATAGGGGGTTTAGCCACTTGATTGTACCATAGTACCCCCTCCGAGAGAGCTTGGTGGGCTCAGTTGGATAAAGTAGACACCCTAGGAGGCAGTTTTTGGCACTTCACTTTTCCCGAGGTAGATAAAAAATAATTAAAATGGCTACTGAAGAATTCGATTTGGGCTATTGAGGCAAGGAAATGGCATGGGATGAGTTCTGATGATGAGGGTGATGTCTTCCACTTCTTCTCTAGCAGTTGCAGCACTGGGATGGGCCCACATCTATTTTTCGAGCATATTATATTATTTTCTGAAGCTTTTGGAGGCTCACGATTTCCTCAAGGAGGCACAATTTCACATTTAAAAAATTATATTATTTTTATTGTGGCATGGGGACACCCAAAGGGAGTTAATTAACACTCCCTGGACCCACCATGTGCTTCATTTAGTTTTTGTTGAGTGGGATCCCCTTTCCTAGGGTGATTTAGTCCACTTTTATATTATATTATGGCATTGATCCATGCATTGTATGTTGAGTTCATCTCAGCCGTTGATTAGAACATTTGTATCTTTTAATCTTAGCCACCCATTTGAAAATGGTTAGGATTTTGGTTCTCTAATTCCTATTTAAAGGAGAGAGCTTCTCATTTGTAAGGGGTCTTTGGCTCTTGGATCTGGATAATAGAAAAACTTTTCTTGTGGATATTTTTGGATCCCCTTTGCCTCTGGTGTTCTTAAATGGTGATTAGAAAGTCTTTTGCTTCCTAGCATTCGAGAAATTTTTGTGAGATCTATATTTTTTCGGGAATCATTGTCTTGTCTACAAGAGGGGCGACTTCAGCGTGGGCATTTTTGCAGGGGCTTTTCAACTCGCTTGTATTGGCTTCGCTCGTATCAGGGTTTTTTCATTAGTGTCATTGTGATCTATGATTTCTTCTTGCTATTTTTCTGTAGCATTTGCTTTTTTCTCATGATGCAACAAATCGGATATGGTTGACGTTCGTTGTGCAGGAGAGAGGGCGCATTGGCTTCTTGGGGCAAAACGTTGGACATAGAACTCACTCGAAGCTTCTCAAATTGATCGGGACAACATGGATCATCATGATCGAGGCATCTACAAGGTTTTTCTAGGTAAGATCCATAGGTTAGTAATCTTCTTCTAGATCTCAATCCATTGGCATCTGTCTTCTTAATTTTTCACCTTAAAACCCTAAATAATAAAAAACCAAAAATATTGAAAAATTAGACCGCTTGATCTCAGGGCAAACTAGTTCTGGGTTTCATAGATCGGGTCTTGCCCTAAATGAATCACCCTCAATGCTGAGCTAGAAGTGGCTGGTTTGCCCTAGATCTGAAAAACTGACTTCCTAGCCCTAGTGCTAACCTCTGTGCTGCCAGTTCCTCCCCTGATTTGACTTTTTCCGACAAACTGCTTTCTTGGGTTTGTAGATCGGGCAAATTCCCAGGTGGGTCTCCTCCAACGCTAGACAGATAGTGACTCCATTGCCCTAGATTTGATAGGCACTGATCTCCAACCCTAGCGCTATCCCCTCTTTGGCCTCTTTTTGCTGTGTTTTGACTTTTTCCTGGTGACTCGGGATCTTTGACATTGTCATATTTTCTTTCACATCTATCCATCGGTACTAGATAGCCCCAAACCTGTCCCTGCCCTCCCTGCATTGGTCACGTCTCCCAGGGCAGCGGATATCTTCACCTGTTGCTAGTACCTCAACCCCAGATCTAGTATTTACCTCATAGGTCACCTCTGTCTCAGCTTGGCTTGAATCTGATACTTCCTAAAGCCCTGATCCAAAGCCTTGGCTCACCTAGTGACATCATCCATAGATCTAGGGTTTCCATTACCTTACACCTTACGCACCTCAAGTCCATTTGATTTGGTTTGGTGTCTAGGTTTGATCTCTCCTATCGGGAGTAGATCCAGGTCTCCCCCTTTGTTGTCTTGGGCTAAGCGAAGACTGGCTTGATTAGCGTGACAACCATCCATTTGGGAGTCGAGGCAATCTTGGTTCCACCTCCTTAGTTGCTGGTCCCTCTACCATCCATCTTGGATCCACCTCACATAGGCAACTACAAGGTTGGTGACAACAATCTACAATATTAACAATATGAACAATGTAAATGAATTACACAATATGAACAAGTGCTAAAGAATGGTTAAAGAAATATACAAAGATACCTAAAAGGAAACAAGATATACACCAAATGAACAAGTTATTATGCCAAAGATCAAACGACAGATTGCTTTCAAGTTACAAGATTAAACAATGTTTTACTCAAGCACGCCACAATACTTTAAAGATATTATACTTGAAAGTGCAAGGTACTGAAATGAAATTGAGATGCTTGCAAGATGTACTTGTAAAATGAAAGCCTTGAAAAACAAGGACTTTGAAGCAAATACAGAAACATAAATGTGGGTAAGACGTTTTGCAATGTCTCTTGGTTCACTTTAATAAATTTTATTAAAGTTGAAGTCTTTGATTAAGTTTTAGATCCGGTGGTGTGACTACCCCAACTTCGTATCCTTCAAATCAAAGTGGGAGTGCTGGGCTCTCAACAAAGTGGAAACACGTCCACCCGTAGATCCACAGGTCAAACCGCAAGTGCCCGGTGCTCATCAAGGAGGACGCGAACGCCGTGAGTCCCCCAATGGTCTCTCACCCCGCGTAGCTTCCAAGGTCACCCATTTTTAGTTGAAGAGAACGATATGGAAGTGGATGCCTATTACTAAAACTTATTCAACCACCCGTTGTTTCTCAAAAAACCCCGGAGGGCGATGACTGAGTAGAGGAGGAGGGGCCAAATAAGTTGGTTAATTTCCAATTTATAAAAGCAAGTACAAAAGTAAATTATAGATTACTTACAATAAATAAAGTGCTTCAAGTAAATTACAATTTAAACAATCAACAGAGTCAACCTATGCTTTATCCCTTATGGGAGGTGCCGGTACTTGATCTCTGGACAATAGAATAAATTTATTTTGCAGAAACTTAAAGATTTGCAGGAAATAAATGTGAGCTGATTAGATTTCCCTAAAGCCCATAAGCCTTTCCGCTTTTCATACCCTTGATTCGAGTTCCCTAAAGGGAGATTACGGAGGGCAGAGGATACACGGATAGTTTAGGTTGTATATTCCTTCAAAATAGTAAACTAGGTGACAAAAAGTAAAGATCTAACTAAATGTTTTGTTTGGAAAAGAAATGTTTGGAAGTAAACTAATCTAAACAAAATATACTAACCACACATCAATCTCCTTAAAGGAGAAAGTGGGTAAAAAAACATGAAAAATATTAGATCTACTTGAAAATGAAAGCACAACTAGTGATCTACTTCCTACCTAATTACAATATGATTACAAATTACTTTGAAAGCTTTTAGAGAATACCCACAAGGAGACTCTCCCGGGGCTTACAAATAGCTAGAAAATAGAGTAAGGAGATAAGGGTTTGAACCCTTTTGAAACCGGTTGCAAGTTGAGGTGTTTTTGATGTGATTTGGGCAGAACCTCTCCTTGTAAACTGTGAAAACTGCTAAAAACCAGCAAGCAAAGCTTGCTGGAAAATGACAGGAAACTCAAAAGGAAGTTAGAAAATGTTAGCATAAAAATACATTAATTTTACTGTAAAAATATGGGTTTTAAAAAATCAGAAAATTGAATATTAGAGGGCTGAAAATTGCATTTCCAGCCACCTAAAACACAGTAAGAAATCAGATCTGAAATATATAATAAAATTATAACATGGATTTATAAAGGAAAACTAGATTTTGCTACCAAACAATAACAAAAATACTAGTTCCTAAAACATAAAACAAGATTAGGGATTAGGGCCTTGGAGGGAGAACTTTTCCAAGCTTGGATCCCTGCAAATAGTTTAGCTAAAGCTGCAAAACTCACACATAAAGATGAGAATACCTAAATCATGCAAAAACCTTTGCAAAATCTTACAATGTTAATCACAAGTGCAAATAGAAAAACTTATACCAACAAGTCTCTCCACAAAAACCTTTGTGGAGAGCTTTTATGATAAATAATGCAACAATAACCAACCATAAACAATTACCTCACTCTTGAAGCCACAAAATGGGTGCACCAACAAACGTATCCTCCAAAGATTGATGTATTATAAACCCCAATAGGGCAACAACATTACAATAGCCAAAGAAAACTTAAGAGAGAATAATAGAGAAGAGAGGCAGAAGAGAGAGTATTTTGGCAGCATAACCATGCTCCAAAGAATCATGAGAAAATGAGAGGAGAGGCCTTTCTTTTAAAGTTGAAAAGATCCCAAACCCACTCCCAAATCAAGGGTCCAAAACATAGAGCTAAACTCTAGCTCTCCTCCACCCTTAGATCTAGGTTTGTTGACTTTGCAAGCCATCCACCAATCAAAAGCAAGGGCACGTCTTCAAATCAATGGTAAAAAATATAGATCCATGTCACAATGAAGCTTAATCCTTTGATCTAGGGTTTCCATGACTAGGCACCCACCCTGGGAGTAGTTCCTTTGACTCAAATTTTGTTTTATTTTTATTTTAATTTTAATTTTTACTTTTTATCTTTTATTTTTGAATCTTATATATTTAATCTTATATTTTTTATCTTTTATTTGGGGCCTCCTTTGACTCAATTTTTGATTTTTGATTTTTTGATTTTTTATCTTTTATTTTTTATTTATATCTTTTTATTTTTTATTTTTTTATTTTTTATCCTTTATTTTTTATTTTTTAGTTTTTGGAAAAAACAAGAGGGGCACCCCACTTAGGAGATCAAAAATTTATTTTGACCATGGGGGGGGAGGTTTATTTAAAAATAAAAATTGACTATGCCTAGCCACCCCCCAAACTTAATTACCATGGCCTTATTTGATTTTTTTCTTGAAAATCAAATAATTTAATTTTTCACCCTAGGAAATTAAATTAATTTCCTTGGAAAAAATACCATGTCTTAACCAAAATTGGTCTAACTTCTTAACCCCTTGTCAGAATGACATGGGACTTGAACCAATAGCTGAGGGGGTGTCATAACATTTTCATTTGCATTCATAGCCCCTATTACAAAATGCCAAGGTTCGAGAGATTACATTATTACATCAAAACTTAATTAATTAACCACCAAATGGTAAAGTTAAATAATTAGGAAAAAATAAAAAAATTAAAATTAAAATCGTAATGAAATTGTGCAAGACTACAAGATATGGCTAGCATGGTCATAGACAACAACTTAAAACCTTAGCCACCTCATGGGGTTGATTATCAGAACGCCAATTCACCACTTTGGAGGATTGGTGAGTGAAAAGCCCAACCAATTAAAATTGTTAATTAACAAAATTAACTAGAAGGGGAAAAAACACTCAGTGAAGAGGACTTCCCTGATAATAAAGTCCATGGTGACATTCTTAGAGGAATGACCCATGCTGAAATATAAAGTTACATTAATTATCCCACGCAGGGGAGCGGACATTTCGTGTACAAAAGGGGCAGAATTTCCCTGCTGAAAAAAATCCCTAAGATTTTTCCATGGTCCAAATTGTACAATATGTACATCGGCTATGTACATGATGTTGCCACCTAGTCGATATAGGTGGGCAATAGGGATAATTGAGGAAGAAGTGTACATCGAACAACCTTAGGGATTTGAGGTCAATGGGAAGGAGTCCCATGCATGTAGGCTGAAAAAGGGGTCCTTTATAGACTCAAGTAGGCACTGAGAGCATGGTATTCCAAGATCGATGGATACCTGCAGAGCATGGGCTTCACCAAAAGTGAACTAGATCCCAATTTATATTTCCTTTATGTTGAGGTTGATCTGCTCATTTTGGTGCTGCATGTAGTTGACTCGTTTCTCACAAGTTTGGAGAAGCCCTTTGTAGGGTGCAAGTAGATATGGTAGTTGAGTTCGAGATGAAGGACATTGGCTTGATGCATTACTTCATGGGGTTGGAGATTTGGTAGAGACTAGGGTAGATTTTCTTTGGAGGATTGCAGCCCCAAGGCCACTCCTATGATCACAGATTTGAAGAAGGTAACTACTTTAGATTCAGATATGGTGGATCCCATGTTGCATAGGCAACTAATAGGTGCTTTGATGTATCTGGTCAACACTAGGCCCAATATATGTTTTGTAGTGAACACCTTGAGCTAGTTCATGGTGGAGTCGAGGCAAGAGCATTGGGTAGTAGCAAAACATGTGCTTAGATATTTGAGGGGCACATTAGAGTATGGACTGAGATATCTTGGAGATGGTGAGGTGAAGTTGCGAGGGTACAAAATTAGATTGCAGGAGTGCATCAAACAAGAAGAGCACCTTAGGGTGTTGCTTCAGCTTGGGATCAATGATGATATCTTGGTTCAGTCGGAAGTAGACTTCTGTGGCACTTAGCTCAACAGAGGCTGAGTATATGGCAGTGAGTGCAACTAGTTGTGAGGCCATTTGGCTTCACAAGTTGTTAGCAGGTCTATTTGATTAGAAGTTGGATCACACAATGATTTATTGTGATAACCAGAGTTGTATTAAACTCTTTGACAGTACAATTTTTCATGTACAATTATTAGTTCATTCGAGACATGTTTCAAAAGGGAGTAGTGAAGCTCCAATATTGTACCCACAAATCAACAGGTTGTATATATCCTGACCAAGCCCTTAGCAAAAAAGAAGTTTGAAGCATTATGAGACAAACTTGGATTAGTGCAGAATTCCTTCCTCGCTAAGAGAAAGTGTTGATGTTTGTACCTCGGACATGAACTTTTGCACAGATTTAGTGTAAAAGGTGCGTGAAGTCATCTAAGTCAAATCTAATTTGTAGTTCACTTCATTAAAGTGAAAGTCTTATATTTTGATATAGAGTCTAATAAAGTGCATTTTATTGCATTAGTGATTTAGATAATCTCAACCGTCGATCTCACCTGGAGATTAGGGTTTTGGTATATTAGGTTTGCAGCTAAAGTATAAAGGAAAGTCAAAGTAGAGAGTAAACACACATTCATTCTTTGCTTGAAGATAGGTTGGTCGAAAAGTGAACAATCAACAAGCATGTTGAAGGTACAACAGATCCGTACAGTCATACGGACTAGTACAATAAATCCATACAATTGTAGCGATCCATACGAAATTCCATACCATCGTACTGATAGATCCATACATATGTATAGAACAAGTCCATATAGCCATATGAACAATTGTGCAACAAATAGACAAGTTTCAGGCTTTTTCTTGATTTTCGAGGGCATATTTTCTTATTCAGGTGCATGTTTTACTTTGTTTGAGTGTATTGTATAGCTGCATGTTATTGGCAGCTGTGGAGGTTTCCTTGTAAGCATCAATCTTTAATGAAAAGTTTATTTAAGGAGTAAAGTGTGTGTGCAAAGTGTTTATACAACCGCTGTTCATTTTCAGCTATATGTGTGATTGATGCATGTTCAGAAATATTTATTTTTGTTGTTAAATAAGTTTAGATCTGATTCAGTTAAACAAGAGAAACATAGGACAACAATTACCTAGGGCTTGAAAAACCTCACTTAATGCTCTCTTCTCTAGAGTGTGTATATGGCTAACTGTCATCCTCTTGATTGTACATAGACTTTAAATAGTTAGTATCATGTCCAACACATTATTATTGGTACTGAATTATAGCCTACAGGATTTATCGTTGATAATCGAATATGCATTTGGGAAAAATATTTTTACCCCTAATTGGTTGAAGACATATCAATTATACAAGTCATTTTTATGAAAGAATGCTTGAGTACCCAATGCTACTTCCGAGTTGCCTTTAACTAGTTACAATATATTTATTTGCAGCACAATTAGGCTATATTTCAATATTTTACTTAGTTGAAGCATGTTATTTCTAACCCTATTAGGAGGAATAGTAAGGATAGAGTATTGGTCATGGGATTGTCTTGATTACTTAATATGTTTTTAATTTATTGACACCAAAGCTTATTTCTTTTTGTTGGTCCATGAAACTTCTTGCCGCCCTTCACGCACCTTGGGGTTAGCTTGGCAGAAATCTTCAAGCCGCTAGGTGCGTCCTTGGGGCAAGTCTTGAGTCAAGTGCTGTCACTTGAAACTTGACTCCTTCGTTTAAGGAAATTCCTAACGAAGCCAAGGGGGGTAGACCCTAAAGGTTACTAAGGTTGATTAAGCTATAGGTTGTGAATGTGTAAATTGTTTAGTACTTTTAGAAAGTACTAAAACAAGACTTTGCAATATAAATTTAAATCAGCAACAAATAATGAACATAACCATTCAACACATGAATTTACTTAATTAAAAGGAAAGTACGATGTTGCAAGAAAAACCAGTGCCAAAATGGAGTCGTAGTAAAAAAGTGTTGTTGTGCTGAATGTATTGCAAATTGTTCTTGGTTAGTTTTATGAATTAGAAGAGGAGTTGATTAAAAGGGAGGGGGACTCCCAATATACCGAGTAGATATGGGGAATATGTCTAGACTCACCAACTATGGCTCCACATGAGAAAATGTGGGCTAGATCGAAGTTGCGAGGGTGTGTCCAACACTACACCAAACAAGGGTGTAGCTTGATGGGGCCCTGTGGTCGCTATCTAGTTGTTCCTGCTTTCTCTATAGACGTTGGATTTTCATCTTTTGGGAAGGTTAATTGCAAGATGTATGAGACTAATTACTATTGACTCAGAAACATTTTTGTGATCATCCAACACATACTCAGGTTCCCCCTTTATGTGAAGGCGAGAGAGGAATTCGGGTATTCAGAGTCGGGATCTAATTACTTAACTACGAGTATCTTTTTCCATTTGCTACTTTGGTAGAGCGTAGTGGGTTAGTATCCGTTTACTTTGCAAGAAATAATTGAAATTTGCTCAAAATGTAAAGTATACAAAAGTAAATGAAATGATTCCTACGTCCAGAGTGAGTTTGTGGCCCACTGTTGAGACGTGACCAACAAATGGTAAATTTTAACTCTAATTAAGTTAATTTAGCGAAAGAAACAATAGAAGCAAAGTTACGACATGAAAAGTGGCATTGACACAAATCCCCCAGTGGGGATGGGGTGTGGGCTTTTAATAGCCCACTTGCTTCAATTTTTTATTATGATTTTTACAATGTCTTTTATAGAGAAGAAGTCCTCTTTTGCTTTATAAGATTGGAGGAAAGAGGCTACAATTTAATGGAAGAAGTAAAATAAGGGAGAAGAGGTTTCTAGGTGGTCTTGAATCGCTTGTACCTTGTCAAAATTGTGCCCAAAATGCCTCTAAACCTGCTATCAAAATACAAAAACCAGCAAACTAATTAGTGGCAAAATATCCCAAAATCACTTTGAAAGTGATTTCGTCAAGTTAGAAAAAAATGCTCAAAATACCATGTCAAAAACTAGATTTAAGAAAACAAAGAGCCAAGAAGAGTAGGCTAGTAATACCCTTCTTAGGATCTTGGGCAGCCTTTAAGAGGCATCCAATGAAGCACTAAAATGCTAGATTTAACTTTTAAAATCAAAAGAAACTAATTACTATAACAAGATTTAGATTTAACTAGAAGGACTTGCAAAATAGTAAAAGCTTCTAAGTTAGATCTTCTTGAAATGATAAGAAAATGTAAACTTTAAGATCCAAGCGAGCTATTCTTGTAAACTAGATCTAGAGATTGATTTTAGCTTTTAAAAGGAAGTAGATCTAATGAAAACAAAAACAAAGTAACCGATAACAAAGAAGAGTTTTGTTTGAAGAGAGAAAGAGAGGTAGAAATAGGCCCGTTGCTGGAAAGATCAACCAAGTGGCTTCTTAGTGGGACGCCGAGGGAGAATGTTTTGAAGATCTTGAAGATGGAATTGAGTCAAGCTAGATCCAAATCCTTCTCAAGCTTGATAACCTGAAAGCTAATTAAAGAACTTGCAAAACTCGTGAGATCTGGAGATATATATGAAGAGAGTTTAAAACAACATTCAAATAAACCTATTAAACATGTAAGATTTAGATCTCTAAGCATACATATGCAAAATAGAAAAAGCAAGTAAGCTTACTTACGAATTTCTATTCCTATTGATTTGGAGAAATCCTTTAAGGCCAGATACACAAGTGAGAAAGCAAGAAATTGATAAACAAGGTTACCTCAATGAAAGCATGACATTCTTGATCCACACATTGTAGCAACACACATCTTAGCCTCCAAAGCTTTTCTTTATTCTCAAGCAAAACAAAATTATTACAACATTGCAATAGCAAGCCTTCTCTTATCCAACTCAAACTAGTTTGGAATGTTAAAGATAATGCAACTGCAAGAGCTATTCTCTAGGAGGATGGCACTAGTCAGTTAACTAGGGTTCTTGGTCAGTTAACCAGGTAGTGTAAGTCCCTAGTAGGTACCTGAGGGCCCCCAACAGTCTACTGGGGTTCTTCGTCTGGGACCACGCAGGTTAGAGCCATGGAAAAGTCCCTACCATGTGGCTAGGGCTCCTATCTGTCTCTAGGGAATTCTGGTTAGGGACCAGACAGTTTCTTGGTCATAAGAACCAAGCAAATCCTGCAGGAAATGACAGAGACATCCTGGTTTGGGACCAGGCAGATTCTTGGACTAAGACCAAGCAGGTCTTGCAGGTGTATTCTTGGTCAGTTTACTAGGTAGATCTTGGTCAGTTAACCAAGATGAATATGTGTGATGCCCTTCTTTCCTAGATGATTGAGCTAGGTTGTTTCATTAAGGGGCTGGCCACCGCTTGATGAAGTCATTAGCACTTGACCTTTAGGAGCAGTTAGTGTTGATTTTTCCTAAGCAGCATTGAGAGCCATTCTCTTGGAGAATGGAGACATCTGGTCAAGGCACCAAGATGTGAAACTAGTCCAACATTGGTGGAACTCAACCTTGAGCTGAGTAGCCATTCTTTGAATGGAGACATCTGGTCAAGTACGAGGATGTGGAACCAATCCAACACTGGGAGAACTCATCCTTGAGCTAAGTAGCCATTCTTTTAATGGAGGCACCTGGTCAGTTACCAGGAAGAGGAACCAGTCTAAGCATTGGGGGAACTCAGCCTAGAGCTGAGTGGCCATTCTTTGAATGGAGGTACCTGATGAATCAGTCCAGTACTGGGGGACCCAGCCTACGGCTGAGAGCCCTTCTCCGGGAGAAGGGAGGCGCTTGGTTAGTTACCAGGACATCACTAGAAGCCCTAGACCGAGTCTGGGCATGTGAGGCACTCCTATCCTTGATCTGTGGGATTTGTGATCTTCTCTAGGGATTAGCTACCCCTGGTTAAGACACCTAGTACCCGATCTTGGTGGCACAAGGAGTTTGAGATAAAAGCATTAGTAATTCTCCCTATTTATGATGATGTACTTTGAGTGGGTATGAAGGACCCCTATGACCACTTGCATTGACCACAGAGCACTTGAAGAAGGCTAAAGGGTAAAAGTAAAAAATACACAAGGACCCTTGGACCACTAAGGAGTCAAAGTGAAAACATAAAAAAGGTCATTAGTACCTTAAAGAAAAAGTAAAAAGGGTAAAAGAATAAAACCCTATTATTTTATTCTTTTGTGTATGGTCCACATCCAAGTGACTAAAAGCCTATAAAAGAAGATCAACTCCATTTCATTTTACACACACGTCTTCATTATCATATGACTGCTCCCTTGAAGGGTGAAGAATTCGCTGGTCTTCTACAGTTGGTGGTGATCTCTATTGTTGTGCCCTAGCATGGCAGTTTTGGCTAGCTAAGGCATCACGTCTTCAAACCCTAAACAACTAGGGCATCCCTCTATCCATTCATGACCAACAGAAAAGCAGAGCTAGGGCATCACCCTAGGGATTTCTCCTCTCCACAGGCAGCATCTGGACAAGCTTCTTTTACTCATGGTCAGCCCCTTCTTCCTCTCGGGCAGTCACCTCTCGGGAAGACAGACTTTGGGCAGGTACAAAAAATTCACGAGCAGCAAGAGAGAACCCTTGGGCATACCTGTTTGTCTCTCGGGCACACCTGTTTATCCCTTGGGCAACATAGACAGGGTGCAGGCAGGCTGTTAGCCTCACGAGCAGCCCTAACAGACCTCGGTGTAGGATGCTACAGTCTACTGACAACCTTCACCGTCCTCGGGCAGCAGCCACGAGATCTAGGTAGATCTCAGATTGTCTGCTGCATTCACATGAAGCAGAAAAATACTTCCGAGCAGCAGGACAGTGGATCCAGGGAGCTGAACAGTGGATCCAGGCAGCAGGATAGAGGATCCAGGCAGCTATAGAAAATCTGGGCAGCCTACAGTAAATCTCGGGCAACCCTTTGATTGACTCTGAGCAGCAGAAATAAATCTGAGCATTGGCTCTAATGTGCATTTTTGTGAAATTTTGTCTTTGTGACAATTTTGGTCAATCTCAGTTGAGGGCGAAATTGTTCAAGCCTGCTATGGTTTGAGAACTTATTGAAGAACATTCATCTCAGAATTCTGAGATCCCTTTACAAACTCAGTCATCTCATTTAAGAGATGAATTACTAATGCTTTTGGGGTTTTTGTCCTTTAAAGGTTTCCCTGTGAAAAACATCTTGTGTTCATTGTGTTGATATGTGTTTATCTATTGCACTTGTCTTATTGTTATCTATGTTACAGTTTGCAAAATTAAAGAATATGTGCAAATGCTAAAAATCAACAGTTAGGAGGACCAAAGGATCACATCATCCAGTGTGAACCTTCCTTATATGGTGATGATAAAACTTCCAGTTATTGTATGGACCACTTGTGGATCACATACATTGAGAGAGAGAGAGAGATACAAGTTTGTTTGCTTTTCCTTGTGGGTAAAAGGGTTGTCTTTCCACCTTGTTGTTACACCTTTGGTCTTATGGGTAAAAGGGTTGTCTTCCCACCTTTGGTCCTATGTAGTTATGGGTAAAAGGGTTGTCTTCCCACTTTGTTGTGACCAATGTTACAAAAACTGGATCGGAACTAGCAAAATCGGCCGGTCCGACAGGTTTCAGTGCTTGACCAGGTCAAACCGATGTCTCAAACTGGAAATGATCGGTTCCATACGGAACCGCCTAGTTTCTACCAGTTTTACTAGTTCCGATCCGGTTATGACCGGTTCCATGCAAAACTTTACAACATCACTTAAGAGGGAATTTTTAATTTTTAATTTTATGTTTTAAATAAAAAATTTGTTTGATTGGGGAAGGTTCTAGTGAAATATGCTCAGTATGGCACATAGCAAGAGCCCTTTTTGCAATTTTGTGTATAATGGTTTGGATTCATCTCATTTAAGAGATGAATTACTAATGCTTTTGGGGTTTTTGTCCTTTAAAGGTTTCCCCGTGAAAAACATCTTGTGTTCATTGTGTTGATGTGTGTTTATCTACTGCACTTGTATTATTGTTATCTATGTTACAGTCTGCAAAATTAAAGAATATGTGCAAATGCTAAAAATCAACAGTTAGGAGGACCAGAGGATCACATCATCCAGTGTGAACCTTCCTTATATGGTGATGATAAAACTTCCAGTTATTGTATGGAACACTTGTGGATCACATACATTGAGAGAGAGCGAGAGAGAGATACAAGTTTGTTTGTTTTTCCTTTTGGGTAAAAGGGTTGTCTTTCCACCTTGTTGTTACACCTTTGGTCTTATGGGTAAAAGAGTTGTCTTCCCACCTTGTTGTTACACCTTTGGTCCTATGCAGTTATGGGTAAAAGGGTTGTCTTCCCACTTTGTTGTGACCAGTATTACAAAAACCAGATCAAAACTAGCAAAATCGGCTGGTCTGACAGGTTTTGAGGCTTGATGAGGTCAAACCGGTGTCTCAAACCAGAAATGACTGGTTCCATATGTAACCGCCCGGTTTCTATCGGTTTCGGTCCGGTTTTACCAGTTCTGATCCGATTTTGACTAGTTCCATGCAAAACTGTACAAGAACACTTAAGAGGGAATTTTTTATTTTTTATTTTTCTTTTTAAATAATAAATTTGTTTGATTGGGGAAGGTTTTAGTGAAATGTGCTCAATATGGCATGTAGCAAGGGCCCTTTTTGCAATTTTGTGTATAATGGTTTGGATTCACATGGTTGAACATGAACATGAATATATATATATAATTTTCCAAAATTTGAATATTTTCTGTATTTTTGGTAGACCAGTTTGTGATTCGGTTTCGGTCCGATTCCGGTTTTCGAGGTCGGTCGGTTCAACCACCTGTTTGGTTTTGTAACCTTGGTTGTGACACCTCTTGTTGACTTGTGGTTGTCCTTGTGTTTGGTTTGGTCTTGTGTTGACCTATCCCTTGTTGTGCTAACCCTTTTGAGTGTGGTACCTTAACCCTTTGTTATGATGTGTTAACATTAATTTATATTTTATTTTTGGTAACCCTCAACGTTACGACGTCTTGACCTTTGTAGAGCTACCCTAAAATCAATGAAGGATTAGAAGGTAGAACATTCTAGGAGTCCTTAAAGGTTATAAATTGAGTCTAATCCTTCATTATATATCATCTTGAAGAAGCATCTTAGCTCTGATTTATTGTGTGACTGATCTAGGGTTTTAGCTGTCTTGTTTGGATGATGTTAAACGTTGATTTAGGGATGAGCTAATATTCTCAGGCTTTCGCTTGTTTCCTGTGGCTACCTTCAATTGTTAGAAGCCTGTTAGGGATGTTGTCCACTTGGTTGAGGTCTGTTGTAGGGTGCTACTACCTGTTGGGTATGTGTTTGAGGGTATCGCTAGCCTCTTTGTGATTGTTGCTGCCTGTGTGTGGGCTGTTTGAGTGGACCACTGCCTTGTGTGGGTTGTTTAAGTGGGCCGTTGCCTTGTGTGGGCTGTTCGAGTGGATAGTCATATACTGCAGTAAGAGTTTAAGGTTGCCATACTTATTGTGAGATACTCGAGGATGCCATTCCCAATTGGACACTTGTTGGCCTTCTTGGTTAACATCTTGGGGTTGATCTTGAGTTGCTGCACTTCCTAATGTAACTGTCTAACCCTATCCTAGAACACTTTACCTCTCTCTCTCTCTCAGGTAAGGGTTAGTTACTTGTTCCATTTATTGACTTGTCACTGAGAGACAATATTTGATCTGAAAGTAAATCTTGAGT
Organism: Pseudotsuga menziesii; assembly: GCA_001517045.1. NCBI lineage: Eukaryota > Viridiplantae > Streptophyta > Pinopsida > Pinales > Pinaceae > Pseudotsuga > Pseudotsuga menziesii. The sequence goes on along the minus strand of LPNX011208091.1, from coordinate 223,462 downwards.
ATAAGAAAGGTCCAACTCATCAAGTAAGTTATTAGATCTATTTTGTTTTGCTAGTTAGGTTTATTTACTGTTGTCCTATTGTTCATGGTTTTTCAGTAGTACAGTTTTATTGTTTATATCTTGTTTCAAACCCTAACTTTAATATAGTGATTCTTATTGCGTGTTAAAGTTGAAAGAGATGAAAATTATATCTTTTATTGACTAGAATTTTACTACTGTCGTTACTTCAGTATTATTTTTGTAGTTTAATTCTGCATTAAAGTACAAGTTTTTCAATTTTTATAAAAAAGCCCTAATTTCAACATGGAAGAGAGAGGCACCTTCTTTATATAGCCATAGAAGCCTAGGGAGGGCACATTCCTCACTTGAGTGAAAGGCCAGTTGTATGAGAGAAATGATGGAGGTTGTTGGAGATAAGTGCTAGTTCAAATGGAGAGGTGGGCGCCACCTCACAAGAGGTGCACCACCCTCACATTGATATACATTGACATCTAGACTTTAATAACCTCCTAAGGCCTAACCACCAAGACGACCACCCCAACTTTGGATGTTTGAGTGAAAAATTAGAAAATTATAAGTCGTTTATTCAACAACATATAATTAACAAGGGAAAAAACACTGTGGGCTAGTCGGATTGATGTCTAGGTCTTAGGAAAGCCAAGTCTTTTACAAAAAGTAGTCATGCTAGTATATTTTATTACAACTCCTCCAAGGGGTATGAACATGTTAAAAAAATAAAAAAAGGGCCCTAGAAGGCCTACAGGACTTTTGAACTCTGATCATGAATAAGTGTACTTGTTCAAACTTTGTCGGTTCACTTGAATCCAACTAAGTACAACTTAGTTGGCAACAAAAATTTTGTTTGATAGGTCAAACATCTTAAGGCAATTGCTCACACAAATAGATAAAAAATCAATACACCAGTGCATTAAGTGGTTAAACCCTAAAAAATGGAAACACTCCACAACCTTAGCAAACATGGTTGATTGAGGCAATACATTAATGCAAAATAAAGTAGTTTGCGTATGAATTTCTCACAAACGATGAAATGACCTTCCATGCTCTTTAAATAAAGATCATGGACCAATAAGATGCTAAGCCATAGATGAATAATTGTTAGTATTGATGAGAAGATCAATCGTCGGATCACTTTATGTCTAACTCTAATGCTCACTAAAGAAACATAGTTTACCTAAAGACACATTAGACCAAATTAATCTTAACTAACTCCTAGTTGTCTAAATATCCTAAAATCCCCCAAGATCAACTTGGGATAGGATTTACAAAGTTGACACAATATGAGGAGGCATTAGAGCCTATCCTCCAATCATGACAACTACTTGAACTCCTAACATAGATTGATGTTTGGGAAACTTTGCTTTTGTAAGAGTCTTTGTGAAAATGTCTTTAACTTAATCATCTGTAGGGCAATAGAGCACTTCGAGAATGCGATCTTTAATAAGTTTTCTGATGAAGTGCATGTGTAACTCCATGTTTTAATTGTACTTATGTCTGGATCCTTGACGAGCCTGATGGCACTCTAATTACACTAGAGTGTGGCCAGATGGTATTGTTGCAATCCATACTCTGAAAGGATGAGTCAAAGCCACACTAGACTTATTAACGTGCATTAATTGCTGCTTGACACTTTGCTTTTGCTAAAGAAAGAGCAAGGGTTTGTTGCTTCCTACAAGCCAAGTGACAGGTCTTGAACCAAGATTGAAAGGATAACCTATAATAGACTTTTGATCATTAGGGTTTCTAACCCAATCGTAATTAGTGAAGCCAAAAGGGTTCCCCTTGAACTATAATGTATCCCAAACTGAATTGTACCCAAAATCTACAAATTATCCTTTTTGTTGCTTTCCAATTACTCTCATGGGGTGTTTGCATATACTGGGCAACAAGAACAACAATAAAGGAAACATTAGGATGGGTATGAGTCAAATACAAAAGGATACCAATTAGCTCATAATAGAAAGTGTCATTTAATTTGCATGTAGTAAAGGTGGCAACAAGCTTGATTCCACATTGGAAAGGAGATGGGGATGGTTTACAATATTCTTTGTGAAAACAATGAAGAAGGTCAGATGCATATTTAGATTGGGAAGGGAAATTCCTTCCTTGGTTTGTGAGACTTGAAGGCCAAGGAAATAATGCAAATGTCCTAAGTCATTCATTTCAAAGTTATTCTTAAGGATGGATTTTATAGGGTTTAAAAATTTGGGGCCACTACCAGTGGCTGTAAGGTCATCAACATAAAGAACAAGTATGATACACTAGTTGCCTATTTTCTTAGTATAGATATTGGAGTTAGAATGACACCTCCAATGAAAATGTCAAGAAGAAAGCTATCTATTTTAACATACGAAGATTAAGCAGCTTGCTTAAGGCCATAGAGGAATTTTTTATGGTGGAAAACAAGGTTAGAGTCATTTCAAACATATCTAGGAGGTTGTTCCATGCAATTTTCCTCCTACAAATCCCCATACAAGAAGGTTTATTTAGCATCCATTCGATGGACCTCCCATTGATATGAAGCAACAAAGGTTAAAACAAGGCCAGTGGAATTCATTTTGGTATATAGTTAATCCCTTCTACTTGAAAAAATCCTTTGGTAACTAATTGGGCCTTGTATCTTTCAACACATCCATCCGATACATACTTAGTTCTATACACCTTTCACATTTGACGATTTTTCTTCCTTTCATAGAAGTTACAAGATCCTGAGTATTAATCGCCATTAAGGAACAATATTCTTCATTCATTACTCTATCCCAATTTGGATGGCCAAAAGCTTATGCAAATGTTTATGGATCATGAGTCTATGAAACTTGAGCCAAAAGAAACAAGGCTCATTGGAATTGTGAAGGTGTATTATGCTAATCTAAATGATCACCAACAAGATCACCAACCACTTCTTGTGTTGTACTAACCCATGTAGTAAGCTATGGTGCTTGTGGACGTTCATGTTCCACTGACCCAAGAAGGGGAGGGTGTGGGTGGGTTTTCATCCCCATTGTCATCTTTTGAAGAAGAAACTAGAATAAGAGCACCAGCAGAAAGGAAGGGATAGAAGATGGCACAATCATCGAAGATGGTTGGTAGGTTGAAGATGGAACAAACATTGAATTAGTCTTGTAGGCTGAGAGATCTTCATCAAACTTGACATCACTCCTCATAATAATTTCATGAACTAAGGTGATGAAGTATATAATCTTACATATTCAGAATATCCAAGAAAAATTCACTTCTCACTTTTAAGTTGTAATCCTTTCCTTTTCTCATTAAGAAGGTGAGCTCATTCTCCACTACCAAACACATGAAAGTGGCTTACATTTGGTTCAATTTTACTCCATGCTTCTTTCGGTGTTATATCTTTTAAATTCTTTGTGGGAGTGTGATTAGCTATGTATTTGGCATAATTAATGGCATTCGCTAAAAAATGAGGAGTTAATCCCTTAGCTTGGATCCTACAAGTTGTCATTTCATTTAATGCTCGATTGATTCACTCAACAACACCATTTTGTTGTGGTGTATATGGAACGAAATGTGCATGGGGTGCATTTATCCATGACAAATCTCACCTCTTGTTGTATACATGTCACAGAAAGAGGAGGGGGTGACCTACCTTGTGAGAGGTGGTGCTAGGTGGTGCCAACCATCTCTACTTCACTCTAGTTTGCCCCCAATCATCTAAAAAAACTCCAACACTTGGAAAATTCACCCCCCTTGGGGTTTGCTCTCATTTTTCCTATTTAAAGCAAGGTCTTGCTCCTTATTTGAAGGGATGTATTGAACCTCTTCTCATTGTACTCTTGTTGTTGCATATTTGTTTAATGAGATTGAAGGCTTTGGAGGCTAATCTGTGGCATTGCATTGCGAGCTTGTAACTTGGTTAATTTTGAGGTGAAATTGATTGAATCTCATGCTTTCTTTTGTCAAATAATGTTGCTTAGATCTAGTTTATTTTGAATAAGTATTTGCAGTTGTTAATTTACTTATTTGCATTTCATTATCAGAATATTGTAAGTGCAACCGAATGTAGTCGGTTATTCTTGTGTTCTCCTGCTTTTTGTTGATGAGATTGACTGGATTAACCTTGTTTGTATGAAGAATTGCCTAGATTTTGCAGGATCTTCTTAGGGAGAAGGTATTTTGGAGCTCGGTTGCATCCACTGCTTTGTTTTGCAGATCCCTTTCTCCTTCTTTCTGTTCAAGCAAGGGCTTGAGGATTTCTCTCTCCTTTAAAAATTCAATCTTTTTCTTGGTTAATGTTTCTCTATGCTTAATAAAAGTTAGATATATCAATCTGATATTTGAAATATGATTTTAATTATGCATATATATCAGATCTAGGTTCCTTTAAAAAGTTTCATCTCAAACTAGATCCGAAGTAGTCTCTCAAAGTGTCCTTTTTCAAGGTTACTATTGGCCCTCCCTATTTTTAGATGTTCACAAGATGGTAGGGGTTGTCAGTAGTGCCAGATTTTCATTGGGAAGCCTAGGTTGAAAGCCTTAACTTTGCAACTAGTTGTGGTTCAAGCCCCTTTCTAGCAATGGGGGCTTGCTTTCATCGGTAAATTCAAGGACAACTCTAACAATGGCTATTGTTGGATTTTAACAGCTACCGATTATTTCACTAAGTGGGTGGAGGCTATCCCCACTAAAAAGGCTACTGATAAAGTTGTTATGGATTTCATAGAAAGTAACATCATTACTAGATTTGGTGCTCCAGCCAAAATAACAACTGATAATGCCAAAGCCTTTAGTTCTGCAAAGTTCACCGACTTCTGTTTCAATTATGGCATTATCCTATCCCATTCTTCCAACTATTACCCACAGGGTAATGGTCTTGCCGAGTCTAGCAACAAGAACTTGATGACTATCCTGAAGAAAACAGTTGGAAATAACAAGAAGTCATGGGATGGTAAAATTAAATATGCACTTTGGGCTGATCGAATAACTGAGAAAAGTGCATCCGAGAAAACCCCTTTTGAGCTGGTGTATGGTTTGACTGTCTCATTGCCTATCTACCTTCATTTACCCCCCATGAAGATGCTCCAGGAGTATGAAATGGAAGAAGACTCCATGCCCAACAGAATTAATTAGATCATTGAGCTAGATGAAAACCGAAGGAAGGCCCTTGACCATAGCATCAGAAATCAGGATAAGATCTAAAGAACCTTTTGATAAGTCAGCTAGGCCAAGACCTTTTCAGATTGGGGATACAGTTCTTCTGTGGGATAAAAGAAGAGAGAAGCCGAGAAAGCATGGGAAGTTTGACAACTTGTGGTTAGGACCATATATTATATATGACATGGCCGACACCAATTCATTTCTCCTCAACACTATAGAAGGAGAAAGATTGCTCTTACCAGTAAATGGGAAACAGTTAAAAGTGTTCTTCAACAATGACATCTAATGTCCATGGGGGCATTCGAAGGGCTTTTCTAAACCCTTATCTTTTTCCTTTCAGTTTTCCTTTTTGTACCATAGTTTTGTACTATATTTTTGTATCATATTCAGTTTTTGTATATTATGCACATAGCATAGATTGTTTCCTTTTTTCCTTATGCATAGTTGTTGTTTCATTGTTGGCTTTTTATATATATGTGGTATTGATGCACTTTAATTTCGTGTAGGAACTAGAGATTCTGGGCCGCTCGCACACTCTCTTTGAATGAAAATCAAACAAGTGCACATCCCGTAGTTGGAGCTAGATGTTACCAACTATTTTGTACAATAATTGAACTTTCTATTGAGCCGCCAGTTATTGAGCATGATGAATGTTCATCTCCAGAGTTCAGAAGTTCAGTGTGTTTCAGTTAGCCAATTTTGGCTAGCCTTTTTTAAATTTTTGTGAAAATGACCATGCCCCTTGGGGTTGTAATAAAGTGTGTTTGTAGGGGGGTCTTGAGTGGCTCGATTCCCTTAGACTTAACAATCAAATAGGGTATTCCAAGGAGTTTTTTCCCTTGTCGATTATTTCTTTGCCTTTAGCCGAGTTATAATTGATGAGTTTTTCTCCTGCTACCTCCAAAGCTGGAATGCCCAAATTTGGCGGTTAGGCCTGGGGGGGTTATTAGAGTCCAACATTAAAATATGAACCTACTAGACACTATTGATATGTTCTATGGCCTAGGTCCCAGGATGCATTAAAACATTGTCCGAATTTTTTTTTCACTAGACGTCCTCGGATTTTTTAATTTTAATTTTTTGACTATAGATAAATAATTAAAATTTTCAATTAATTAAACCATTTTTCCTATGGTTTAATTGAAAAATTTCAAAATGTAATAATTAAGTGGCCTGGGGGTGGATTTTGGCAAATAAAGACTTGTTGTCTAAGCCAAAACACTCATTTAACCCCTAGACACACTTATCCTAAGTTTCAGATGATTATTTTTCTCTTAATTAAGTATTTCCTCAAAATCAATAAATGAGGAATATTTAATTAAAATAATCATTATTTTATTAAATGGAGAAAATGAAAATATCTCCAAAAAAGACCAAATTGAATAAAATAAAGGGCTAATTAGCTTGATACAGACTATTGGAGGAGATTCCAATCAACACCAAACAAATTTGAGTCAGTATCGTGGTGTTTCAGTTAACTCTCCCTTGAGATTTGTGCCTCTCTTCCTCATGTGGGCGAATTGGTTGTTGTGGTCTCTTCTGATTAGTTGGGTGATAAAACCAAGGAGGAATGAGGCCACCTCACCCCCTCTCATTACTCCAGCACTCAATTGGACCTTAGTTACACCGCTCATCAGTTTATCAGAGCTTCAGTCTCCTCAGGGTTGCGCCCTCCTTCCTCATGCTCACGCTAGGGTTGTGCTGCTACTCTTCTTTTTGTATAAATAAGAGGCCCTCCTCCTCATTCTGGATGGATGGTAGGGACCTCTACCTATTGTAATGCTGCTGAGATTTTAAGGAATAAAGTTGAACACTTTGGAGGTCTACCGTGTGCTATTGAATGATTGCTTGTGCTATGAGGCGACATTGTAGAAGTTTGATTTTATTTGCTAATATTATTGATGGATCTAGCTTAGAAGGTTATTCTAAAACACGTAGGGTAAACATTTACGGTTGTTAATTTGTTTACTTGTGCTTTACTTTCAAGAGGTAGGAAAGTAACCAACTATACTCAGTTGTATTGAGGTTCTTTTGATTTCTTGTTTTCATACACACTAGATCTAATATTGTTGTGTAAGTATTGTCTCATAGTTTTGCAGGTCATAGATTCAAAGGAGGATTGGAACTCAGTTGTCTCTTCTCTTTCCTTGGAAACTTTTACAAGATTAATTCAATTTGTTGCAGGGACTCCAAGGCCATCAACAAAAGATGAAGCAAGGGCTTGAGTCTGCGCGTAAAAGTGGAGTTTTGGAGTGACCAAGACCATCAAGGAGGCCTCAGAACAATCCGGTGGACACCCACTTTGCTATTGTTCCTTGGTGCACTGTTGTAAGCTCTTAGATCCAAGTTTAATGGACTAAGAGGCACTCCATCTTCATCATAAAAAGTTGTAAAAAATTTAAATGAGAGCAGTGGGGTAACCAACACCCACATCCCATCCCCCCCGGGGGGATTTGCGTCTTTGTGTCATTTTGTGAGATTGCATTTTTCTAACCCCACCACTTCATACACTCACTTTTTTTAGTGCAGGGTGTATACTTCTTTCACAATTCACTGTTTAATCCATTTTTTATTGTTGCAAAGTAGTTTAGAAATAAAACCATTCTTCGTCGCCACGAACTATGCTCTCATCTCCACCCAAATGCTTTGCTGATTAGTGGAGATTAATCAGAAAAGTGACGCATAAGTTTGGTCATTATATCTTGCATCAGTAGTGTTTTATTTCTTTCATATTCGAAATTGTTTAATAAAATGAACCCAAAGTCTCATGAACTTCGCTGAAAAGCAAGTCAAGAGCGCTCTCTGTCGGAGAGTCGTTATTTCTGGTTTAGCTTAGCTGCTTCTCTGTTAACTTTCAAAAATCTCTTGAATCTCGCCATAAGGCAGATCAAGAGTGCTCTTTGTTGGAGGGTTGTTACAATCTTAATTAAAATCGAAATAAACCGTTTTCTACATATTGTATGTTCTACTCGACCGGGATACCTAGAAGCATTGTAGATTGATTAAATTCTCACATTTTAATTTAATGTCACCCTAATAAAATTAACTACCCAAAAGATAAGCGAAAATCCGGTGCTTCGGTTAGACTTTGTGTGGGAAAATTTCGCTTGGGGGAGCTGGAACCACTATACTTAGATCTTGGGGGCACCGTTAGGCTACATCCTTGGTTGGTTTAGTGTTGAACATGCCCTTGGGACTTTGCCAACCAACATGCCCTTGTACGGAGCCACCAAAGCCTAAATTCCGGACATTCCTTTCTGTATTTTTACGGTATCTCGAGAGTTTCCCTTCTTCCCGTAAGTAAGATTAACAATCTAATAATCTAAAATTCACCAAGATACACTTGCACAATATTCCCCTTTCTTTTAGCAATTATCATTGTGTTGACTCCATAAGGAACTGGTTCTTGCACTTTCATTTTCTTTTTATCAATACCAAGTATCATGCATATTTTATTCATTTCTCAGTGATTATTAATTCATGTTGTTAAAAGGATTCATTTAAATCATTGTTGCAGTTATATCTTGGAACCCCACTTTCTAATAACTCCTAAAAAAACAAACCATCAACTAATAACCTTAGTAACTTTCCGTAGGGCTACCCCCCTTAGCTTCGTTAGGAGTTTGCCTAAACAGAGGAGTCGGGATTAGGTGACAACACTTGACTCTTTGCTTGCCCCTAGGGCCGCACCTCTCCCTTTTGCTGGGAGATAGCCGTTCAAAAGATTTCAGGCTGACGGTGTGCACATCGGCGGGAAACAGGTTCTAAACTTCAATGATGTATTTTGGTTCAAAACTTTAGTGATGTATTTTGGATCGGAACTTCAGTGATGTATTGCACTCGATGATATTTTGGTTATTTGCATCTGTACTTGCTATATATATGAGAAACTTTGCATATTTGTGTATTAATGGTTTGAATTCGTATGTATGCACATGAATATATATGTTTTTTTACAAAATATGAATATTTTATGTATTTTTTTGTCTACTGTTTTTTTTTCGGTTCCAGTCCGGTTCACATTTTGGGCTCTGCCGATTCGATGACCGGTCCGGTTCTGATAACGTTGATAACACCGCAATTTTCTTTCTTAGGAAAGAGCCTCTGAATCTGCTTGACAGCCACATGGCACACCATCTTTTCTGAGAAGGTCCTTTTCATGGGAAAGGAGACTGGGATTTCTCGTCACAAGTACCATGGTCCAAAAGATCACCCTAGGTGAACTCACCCTTTGGAGGAATCTCTCAAAATGGGTTATCGTCTGAATCTTCCGAGTACAAATGGTATGGCTAACTAAGTCCAAGCCCCTTTTGAAACCCATAGCTTGCCAAGACAACCACTGAGGCACTCATTCACGCTTTCCAAATGCTTTTGGGAATAGGGGAACCTGGAATAATGAATTCAGCTGGGGCACATTACATGTTTCCTATCTGATATATTAATCATTTTTGCTTGATCCTTCATTAGTAATTGGGTCAAGAAAAAAATTCCCTCTCAATTTCTATCTGAAATTTTGTTGGACTGATGCTTCAACAACAGAATGCTCCCACAAGAAAACTATAATTTGTGATACACAATTGTTGTGTTTGGATTGTTGAATGTAAACACTTCAATTTTGTTATGGACATATGCTCCCACAAGAAAACTATAATTTGTGATACACAATTGTTGTGTTTGGATTGTTGAATGTAAACACTTCAATTTTGTTATGGACATGAGCTACCAGTTTTATCAAATAATCTTGAAAAAATTATTCTAAATTTCTTTCATGTTATATTTTGCATTTACTGCATTTTATCCTATTTCTTTCTCTACCACTTTTTTTTCTGAATTTGGGGTTCACCACGTTGACTACATGACACATATATGATGTCCTTGTGGCGAAAAGAATCTAAGTCCTTAACCTTATATGTTCTTCTCTCCTCAAAGTTGCTAAATGTGATGCTTGCCTAACAATTGGGACCACATCCAAGGAATTCCCTTGAGAAACGTTCATACCCTCCTTATAGACTACAGTGGCAAGAAACTTCTTTGTTTTTTCATTGGTTATTACTTCAGAATTTATTCTATTTACCCATTATTATGAAAATGGACAGTCTGTTACATCAAAAGCTTAAATCCACCTCAAGTGAGTTCTGAGAAATTCTCATGGAATCTAGTCTAGATGTCCTAATTTTGTTTTTTTTACCAATGAATATCATTCCAAGCATATAAAGGACATTTTTATAAGCTGTGTTGTTGCATATATATTAACCTTTCTGAAGAAATTAGTTACAGTGAATGGAGTAGTTTGAGGGTTTGCATATTGTTAGATTTCTTGACCTTTTCTTATTTGTGAGTTTTGCCAGTTTTCATACATACGATTATGCCCGCCATTTTGTAAGTGCATGCACACGAATTCTTGGGTTGGAGGGAACTCTAGAAGGAGTGGAGTACCAGGGAAAGTTGATTCGAGTTGCAGCGGTATAGTCTGTTTCTAGTTTTTTTGTCTTTTGGTTTGTAGACATTTAAGATCTTTGATATCAACAGTGAGTGTTCGTTTCCTGAATTTATATCATGCATTCAATGTGAAAGTTGATGGAGTTTTAAAGCTGGTATGTTTATGCAAAATAATATATCTGTATTGTTGTATGTCCATGAACTGCAGGTCTTTGGAAGCAATGATATAGATATGGGTTGCATGTAGTTGTTGGCTTTTTTATTTACTCTTATCATTTGTTTTGATTACATTTTGATTATGCTTTTGTTATTATAGTTCCCAATAGGTATTGACTCAGAGAGGTTTACAAAAGCACTTGAGTTACCTGAAGTCAAGGCACACATCAGATTGTTAGAAGAAACATTTGCTGGTCGAAAGGTGAGTTTTCCAAGCTATGTTTCTATAAGTTTTGGAAGATCCATTAGCCCTCTGTAAAATACAGCATAAGATTTACAACACAAGCAGTAGGCCCTGGTGCTTTATAATTCCTGTGAGAACATCTTTGTTGATTATCATTCTTCTAGTTTGAAGATTTATTCACTCTTTCTGAACTTTAAAAGCTAATTTGAGAGGAGGCTTAAGGCACCGCAGCTTATTTTTAGATCTATAAATGATTACGTTATCAGTTTTTGTAAGACATATAGCAGCGAGTATTATAATTGAACCTGAAACTTTTAGAAAAATGTTTAGTACTTTTATCTTTTCCTAGCCTGGGTGAAAATCTCTTCCATAGCTGCTTAAATATCTCCTTCTTTTGTTTGGTTTTTTCTGTCCTCTATGCTGTTCTTCATTAGGATGATTTTTTTGTTGTTGTTGTGAAAAATGCCATTAATGCCATTCATTTCTGCATACTCCTTGCATATGTGTGCTTTGCTTGGTTAAGATTTATGTACATGTTTTGAAACCTGTTAGCAGTTGAAGCTTTGTATGAGATTCCACTAGTGCTATAGCTGCAATATGTAGCTATTTCATGGATATCAAGATGTTTGAAGCTAATCTCAGTATTTCAATTAGGCTGACTTTGAAGCTTATTTTTTTGCACGCCTCTTCTTAACTCCATCGAGACTTTTGTCATTAATTATTCTGTGTTTGTTTAAATTTTCTACTGATATTTCTGTGTTTGTATCGATTTCTACAATGCTTTTTTTCTGTCTGTCTCAGCTTGCTCCAATTTTTTGCAAATGAACATTAATAATCAGAGAAAATCTTGTGGATTTTGATCTAACTATTGAACGAAGTTTCATTCATTTTCTGTTCCTTGTTGCTAGATGGCCTTGTTTTCGTAGTATATCATGGAAATATAAGGCTGGAAGAATGACTTACAAGCTAGTAATTACTAATTATTGAAGTGGTTCCTATATGTTTTCCCTTATGTTTGTATATTAGTTTTGCTACTTACCATAAAAATTTGGTCATCCTGGAATTATATTCTTTTCCATGAAAAAAACTTTATATTCGATTTTTCAGAGCTGAAATTAGAATGTACTATATACGTTGTTCTGTATTTCCTGAGTCTTAGAGACTTTCAGTAGTTACTTCAAAAATGACTCTTATGTCTTCCTTGATCTTTCAAGGCCTCTTTTTTGTGTATCAAAGCATCACTAAAATAGTAAAATATGCAGAAAATGACTTTTCAAGCCTTTACATCTACATCATCAAGCAAAAACATAGAGCATCTCACCAGAATGACTTTTAGTATAAAGAAAGAAATGTTTCCGGATGGAGTTCACCATTCTTGAGCTCCTGCATGGACAGTTAACTTTCCTGCAGTGATAAAGCTTCCTTAGACGTGTGTGAATGTGATATCAGAAAATTTGTTTTTAACCTCTTGTGCTGTCTTCATAATTGGAAATTGGGATAAGCACCAGATACTCAAATTGGAGATTTCCATTAGCCCAATTCATAAGGAGCTTTGAATCAACCAACACCTGCAGCTCGTCAATGCCTCTATCTGCAGCACTTTTCATAGTTATCCATACAGCCGAAAATTTGGCCCTACTATTTGTTACCTGTCCTACAGCATATTTCAATAAAATATAATTATTTGTTGAAATAAACAAAATTCCCCCTGCATCACACATACCTGGGGTTCCTTGACAGTCCCCATCAAAGAAACTGCAATGGCCCAATGTTTTAATAATCTATTTCAGGTCTTTTGAGCATTCTTGGTGATTTTGTTTTCCCAAGTTTTTACATGCCTCCATATGAGAATCTTATCTGATGTGCCACTAGCTTAGGATTTCTTTCTTTTTCATGAAAACTTTCTAGATGACTACAGTCCCCAAATTGCAAAGCAGGGCAAGGCTTGATGTGTTGCTACAGATTGATCAAAGAACCACATTTTGAAGCACAATGATACCGTATCTTTCTCCCATCTATGTCTGCAACCTGCTAGCTGAATAGCTTCACTCCATTTATCAGGCCTCCATATTCTGTTATGCCTCTTATTATAAAGGAGTTACTTGTTTTTCAGTTCAATAGACTTCTTGCTGTACTAGTAGATTTGTTGACTTATGCTTTGCTCTTAAATTGCTATTAGTTGGCATATCGGATTTTAATTCACAACTTATTTGGCTGTTTGAAAAATCAGGTCATGTTAGGTGTTGATCGTTTAGATATGATTAAAGGCATTCCTCAAAAGCTTTTAGCATTTGAGAAGTTCCTTGAAGAAAATCCAACTTGGCGGGACAAAGTGCTTTTGGTTCAGATAGCTGTACCCACAAGGACAGATGTTCATGATTGTATGATTGTTTATCCCAATTTCTCTCATTCAGATTAACACTAACTTTATTTTAGCAGTAAAATTATTTTTAGTGCTGCTCATGTAAGAAAAGATAAAAAAGTATGAAAGCTATTTAAAGATAGGATGTTCTATTCAGGCTGGATCTATGAAGAGTTTATGATCTGTTTTTACCTTTAAATTCTGATTTTGAAACAATTTTTTTAATTTTAAATATATGTTAGTTTGGCATACAAAGATATCATAGAACTCATTCAGAGGAATACTCAGTCTAGTTTCAGCGCTAAAATTATTTTTAGTGCTCCTCATGTAAGAAAAATTGAAAAACTATAAAAGCTATTTTAAGATAAGATATTCTATTCAGGCTAGATTTATGAAGAGTTTATGATCTGTTTTTACCTTTTAATGGCCAATTTCGAAACAATTTTTTATATTAAATATATGTTATTTTGGCATACATAGACATCATAGAAGAGAGTTTGCACATAGTTACATTACAAGCTTTCTTTTCACCCTTTTGCACTTATTAATTGGTGTCAAAGCTTTGTATTTAGCTTGTTTCTTGAGAAGGATACCTTTGACTTTGGTGTATACTTCTTGGAGTACAGCAAGACTCAAATAAATGTTTTAGAGGTCATAGAATCATAGTAATGTTAAAGTGAATGACTTTATATGTCACCAACATGTAACATTAGAGATTCCCTTGATCAAAATATGTTAGGATACTTATCCTCAATTATTGCTCTTGCTGCCTTACAATTAACAACATTATCAGTGATGACTTGAATGACATTGTATGGCCCAATCTTTTGAATGGTTCAAGTAAAGGTTGTGCAATATTAATACCAGTGTTGTAGCGATCTGAGTAGTCATGAGATGAAAGGAAGACCGCACCACTAGCAGACGCACCGAGAATATTTATCAATGGCTTGCCTTTAACATTTGTCCACCCATCAGATACAATGGATAGGGTCCATGATCTTAATGGTAAGATCTACCCTCTTCCACAAACCATCATCTAACACCGTATCCTTGACCTTTTTTAAAGAAGTTTGATTTGTCTTTCTTCAAAAAGACCAAAACTATGAAGTAACCATAGCCCCAAGAGCGGTCTTGACCTCCCTGAACTTCTTAAGCATGATGAATGAGAAGGCAAACAAAGTATCTGCAATCTTCAACAATGATAGAGGTGTGTCCTCTTTATAGATTGTGAGGGCATTGGTATGGTTTTGTACAAAATGAGGATATGGCATGCATCATCAATAAGACTTCCCATCCATGCCACATTTGAAGCAATAGATTTAAGTGCCAAATTTAAAGAATGAACAATGCAAGGTGTCCAAAATATGCCTAGGTATTTAGCTTTCATAAGCATGCTAACAACCTTGCAAATAAGGGCATTAACTGTGATAAGTTGCACACAAGAATTAAGACCTACACCTTCCATAACTTAAATGAACAATTCGCCCATATATTGTGCATCCTTGTATTGTCCAAGAGCATCTACCACTTTCAAGAAGACTGGTCCATTATGAGAAGCCACCATGAAATTGATGAGTGGATGACACGCTGCATTTGTCTATCCATCCTAAACAATACTAACACTGGATGAAGGCAATGGTGATTTAATAGGCTCTAGGATTTTATCGACCTCTTTCTTTGCCTTAACCAACAATGTGGTTCTAAGCTTTTTTGAACTAGGAGGCACATATCCGATTTGTAGAAATATTGACAAAAATTCAAACTTTTGCCAAACACTTCGTTAAACCTAGATATCAGACTTTAACTATCATTAAGTAAACATACTTCACATGCATAAAGCCCAACAACCATGAAGCTGAAACACTAAAAAAGCCAAGTCTGTAGCAGCGGAAATACACATAAAAAACAATAGATTGATAAACCCATAAAACAGTAGAATTTTGGTCAATGTGACCTCGGAAAAACCCCACCCTGGGGAACAATAGTCCAAGAGAATTTTATTGCAGCATTTACCATGCAGAAAAATAATTTACAGCAACATTTATTTCAGCATTAATGACTGTACCAGATTTCCCGATTTTCGTGCTCACCTCGAATTCCGTGCCCAACAGACTGTACGAACTATACAGAACTGTATGGTTTGTACGGAATAGTACAGAGTGTAAGGACTGTATAGATTTCTGTGCTTGATTTTCTTTTCACTTCTCCTCAAAAATCGTACCCAGAATTTTTTTTCTCGAAATTTGTGCCAGTGCTGTACCGTACGGACTGTACGGAACAATACAACTCAGCAGAAACTAAATGCCTTGGAAAACTGCCCAGCTCCTTGGGAGTCATGCCCTCTTGAGAAAAAACTTTCTCCTTGGGATTCGTGCCCACTTGAGAAAAATTGTAGCTCCCTCTCTCTTTGCAAATAACTCAGCCAAATGCTCACTCTTGGAAATGCTTTCCTTCAACTTGTCTTGCACACTACCCGAGGCTCTCTCATGTAACTTGAGAGTGACTTTTCACCTTCCCAATCCCTAAATCCAAAGGCCAAGATTAAATCTTGCCTTTTCAAGATCAAGGGTCGAGAAAATTTCCCCCCAAAAGCGGTTACATTTAATTTTAATAAAGTCACATTTACTTTATGAACCAAGTGCACTTTATCTCATAAAGTCACTTTATAAAATTAAAACAAGGGACTACTTTATAAAAAGTCCCATTTACATAAGAGTCACTTTAAACTTTATAAAACAACATTACAAAGTAAAGTAGCCTAGCTAGTGCATGGTCACTTCCGCATACAAGACAAAAACATGCGGAGTGCCTCTAGAGCTAAATCTCTAACACTCCCTCTTAGCAAGGGAGGTACTCACTGCCATCACCAATAGGTCCCGTCCTCAAATCCATCACACTATTTGCTATAGGAGCTCCCTCTGAACCTGGAACCAATGCTACAACCTGCATTGAACTCGAATCTGAAGACAACCTTCTGGTAGCCACCTTGAACCTTAAGCTCCTAGGAGAATCAATTCCCCACTCTTGAGCATTGGTTTGCTCATGTTGGACGGAACTCGAGATTGCACCCTTGGCGCCATTGCAGCCTTAGGAGCCTCCTGCTCCTCGTCCGAATCATCAACCGTGGGATGCGCATTGAATTTGTACAGCTCATCGAACCGATCACCAATCAACTGTGGATCAACCAGTCCCACTCTCTCCGAGTATATATAAACATGTCCCAGATCATCTCTATTTGGAAAAATGTACACATGTACCCTCTGGAACAATGTCAAATACCTTGCATCTTCTAGAGCTGAGACCAAGAGCAAGTTTACCCTCATCCCTGGAATAGAGAGGACACCATCCTGATCAATGTATCCTCCATGAATAAGTTGGAATTTGACTTTTCCAACTCCTCGCACATCATGTGCATGTCCCCCTTCTGACTGATTGAACCGATCAGGACTAGTCTTAGAAATGATACAGAATATATGGCATATTCCAGTCATATGACGTGGGGCTCCACTATCAATATATCAAGTACCATTCTGAACTACTCCATTGCTGCCGGCACTAGAAATAAGGGAGAACAACGAGAATTCCTTCTCGAATCTTCTCGCAAAGTCCTCTTCTGCTGTAGCTGCAACAACTGTATCTTCTTCCTTCTTCTTTTTCTTCTCAGGACACTCAGAAGCAAAGTGTCCATACTGGCTGCAAGCAAAACATCGAACTTTGCTGAAGTCCTTCTTAGACATCTTCTTGATCTTAGCAGAAAGAGCAACATTCTCTTCACTAGCACCCTCCTGTCCACTGCCTTGAGATCCTTCCCGAATCTCCTCTTAAGTGAAATCATCCGATAATTTGCTCCAATTTGGAAGGTTTTCTTGAGCAACCACACACTTCACAAAGACTTCCCATTCCTTAGTGAAGCCTTTCAAGACTATCCGCACTAACTCAAAATCAGAAATGACTTCTCCAACTGCAGCTAGCTCATCTTTCACTTGGGCCACTCGGGTAAGAAAAGATGCTACACCCTCACCCTTGGCCATTTTAGTTCCCTGCAATTTTTCCTTGAGAGCCATTATCCGGTTCTCATTTTTAGCCTCATACAAGCCTTTCAATGTATTCCACATTTCATAAGCAGTCTTCTTCTCTGGTACGTGTGGAATAAGGTGGTCCCTTATACCATCCAAAATCAATCTTTGGGCTTTGGCCTCTTTTACCTCATGAATATCCAAAGCAATAGGATCAGATACAGGGGGAGTTACCATGGTGCTAACTATGGTCCATAGTCTATTTTCTTTGAGAACAACAGTCATCCTGACTTTCCACTGTAAGTAGTTGGACACACCATCCAACCAATCCTCATATCTAATGCATGCAGCCATCTCTGTTATCAAAGAAAAAAATAGACCAACAAAAGAACAATATCTTCACTCTTCCCCACCACCTGCAAGTCACATCCAAATAAGGTTTTCCAACACACAAGTTGTTAAAAAACACAGCAACAACCCTTTCCCAACAACTCAACACTACTGCTGTCCCCACAATCAAATGTAAACTCAGAGCCTCAACTCTGATACCATGTAGAAATATTGACAAAAATTCAGACTTTTGCCAAACTCTTAGTTTAACCCAGATTTCAAACTTTAAGTGCCATTAAGTAAAAATACTTCACATGCATAAAACCCAACAACCATGAAGCTGAAACAATGAAAAAACCAAGTCTGTAGCAGTGGAAATACACATAAAAAACAACAGACTGATAAACCCATAAAACAATAGAATTTTGGTCAATGTGACTCTGGAAAAACCCCACCCCGAGGAAAACCAGTCCAAGAGAATTTTATTGCAGCATTTATCAGGCAGAAAAATAATTTACAGCAACATTTATTTCAGCATTAATGACTGTACCAGATTTCACGATTTTCGTGCCCACCTCGAATTCCGTGCCCTATAGACTGTACAAAACTGTATGGAATAATACGGACTGCAAGGACTATACGGATTTCTGTGCTTGAATTTTTTTTTCACTTCTCAAAAATTGTGCCCAAATTTTTTTTTCTCGAAATCTGTGCCATGCTGTACCGTACAGACTGTATGGAACTGTACAACTTAGTAGAAACTAAATGCCTTGGAAAACTGCCTAGCTCCTTGGGATTCGTGCCCTCTTGAGAAAAAAATTTCTCCTTGGGATTCGTGCCCACTTGAGAAAAATTGCAGCTCCCTCTCTCTCTACAAATAACTCAGCCAAATGTTCACTCTTAGAAATGCTTTCCTTCAACTTGTCTTGCACACTACCCTAAGCTCTCTCTTATAACTTGAGAGTGACTTTTCACCTTCCCAATCCCTAAATCCAAAGGCCAAAATTAAATCTTGGCTTTTCAAGATCAAGGGTTGAGAAACTTTCCCCCCAAAAGCGGTTACATTTAATTTTAATAAAGTCACATTTACTTTACGAACCAAGTGCACTTTATCTCATAAAGTCACTTTATAAAATTAAAACAAGGGAATACTTTATAAAAAGTCCCATTTACATAAGAGTCACTTTAAACTTTATAAAACAACATTACAAAGTAAAGTAGCCTAGCTAGTGCATGGTCACTTCCGCATACAAGACAAAAACATGCGGAGTGCCTCCAGAGCTAAATCTCTAACACGATTGGAGCTTGTTCAATTAGAGCTCGACACATCTCAGTAAACAAAGGAGAGTGCAACATTAAACGAGATGAAGTTAAGATAGAAAAAAACCCAATGGTAAGATCAACCTCATCTTGCTTCTCTTATTGATAGATTTTGTCCATTGGACCAACATTTGAAGCTTCCCTCTTTGTTGGTGGCTGAATTGTATTTTGGGTCCCACTCCCAATTCCAAATTTGCCACTACTAAATGGCTTCCTCAAGAATGGAAGAGGATCTTCACATTTATGTCTCTCACTTGCTTCTGCTACCTTCTCGGAGCCAACCTTGTCCTTTCTTTCCAAATCTTTTCATTGCTACCATTGATTTTTTACATGCTGCATGTACACAGTCAATTCCCAACAGATGGCCCTTGAGTCGGTAGTAGGTGCTTTTGAATGATATTTTCAGAAACTCATTGCCAAAGAACATCCTTCCACAACAATCCTTGCCCTGGGCCATTCTTGGCTTGTTACATACGTTCACAGTGGATATTTCATTTCTTGTGCTTGCTGCCTTGCAACAACAGCATTATTTGTAGCATTGGAAGTTGCAACTTCAGCTCCACTTGCAGCAGATGGATCACTAATGCTGGCAGAAATAGATGCACTTGGAGGAGGGGTGAGGGGGATAGCACCAACCTGCACATTCCTCCCTTTTCTTTGACCTTTACCAGCTGCCTATGATGTCTAAGCCATGATATGTGTGGAAGGATTCAACAACCCTGTTGTAATGACAAATCTGCTTCCTTGAAATTGCTTGGAATGTAATGGAATGATCTTTAACCCTGTTTTTCAGCCTTCACCTGCAAAAAACATAAGCCTTGCTCTCTTTCACAACAGCCAAAAGTGAAAAAAAGGATGAAGGAAGCGTTTTAATGGGTCTGCAGCCTCTTTTTTCTGCCACACGTGTCGGACACATGGGGCATGGCTAGGGAACGTGTCCGACATGTGTTTTGCAACGCGTTCTGCTCCAGGACATGTGCTAAACACGTGTCGAACACCTGTCCGGTTGTGTTTGTGTCCAAGCGGGATACAGATACGGGCGGGGGGGGGGGGGGTGTTTAACGTGTCTTGTGATTTGGTTGGCACTAATGCAGTGACTCAAATGTTGCTGTATGGTATCACACTCATCCTCATCAGGTAGCAGTTTGTCTAATGCTTGCATATAACTAGCCCAAACCTCTGGATCCTTGTGTGGTTTTCTCTTCACCCCACCACTAGGCATTTTTACTTGTAACATTATGTATGATAGTATTTTGTTGTAAGCATATATTCTATGGCATATAGTGAAATATCTATCTTTTCCCACTGTTTTTTCACCTCTATACAAGATGATTCTGCAAGTTCTCTTCTCTAGGTTGAACAATGTCCTTAATCTGGCCTAGTCCTTAATCTGGCCTAGTATGTTGTCCATCTGCTCATACACCTCCCTAATGACTAGCTAAACTGAATCTGTAAACCGAACCATGTTATAAATTGGCTTGGAGAACTGCAAAACATACCTAACCTGTCACCAAAAACGACCATCAAGAACAGTTTTCTTCATTGCATTAGCACCATATTTAGTTGTACTCAAATAATCCCACTCATGTCTTGCCATCAGAGCACCCAAAGGCTATCTTACCCTCAATAGGTGTCTGAAGGTGAGGAAATAGCTACCAAATCTAGTCTTTGCAATCTTAAGTGGTGGCAACCTAGAGTAAGTGCCATAAAAGAAATGGACCCTTGTATGCCCGATGACGAATTTGATGAGTTTCTTCCCTCTCTTGTATAAGTCATTTGATCCATTCACAACTTCTATGCTTGAGAATATCGCAGTCATCAAAAGGTTCAATGTGTGCACCAAACACCTAGACCAAAATATGTGAGAATGCAGCTGCTCAATAATTTTTCCTTCTCCCTTACGATTTGCTGCATTATCAGTAATAGTTGAATCATAGTAGAAGGACCGACATCATTTTTGGTTATCTGTTGGAGGTCTGAATGTTTTGAGCAGATACAGCAATACAAGATTTGGATTTCTTATTTCCTCAGTTTCCTTGACTTCCATTTAACTTTGTGATGTTAAGCATGTCTACAATGAATTTTGAGCTTTCTTGTTCAATTGTTTACTTATTTCGTAATTTTCTATTTATTTATCCTAATGGAATTTGTGTGAACTTGTTATTGTAGATCAAAAGCTTACAAGCCAAGTTCATGAGATCGTGGGACGCATAAATGGACGATTTGGGAATCTGATCTCTGTTCCAATACATCACTTGGTGCCTTTTTATTTTACATATTTTATACTAGACAAATATAATATAGATAGAAAATGAATTGTATTCTTGATAGCATCCATTTTCACCTTAAAGGGCACGCATCTTCCATTTTGAATACAATTCTAATTTCTATCCCATTTGGAGTGTTAGAAACAATGTGGTTTGTCCAATCACAGCATGCCTTAACGTCTGTCATCTACTATTGTTGTCTTTTTAAAGTTCTAGTAATGTTTTATGGGCATAGATATGAAACAAGGACAACTATTGATGAGGTTTAGTCTAGTGAATATTTTCCATTTGCAAGGAAAAACACATTCTTTATTCCAACAGAGAATTAAAAAAACTCTCTTCAGGTGCTCTGGTACTTTACAAGTGATTTTTAACATATAGTTTTCCCATACATACTAAACAAAAAACTGAAATTTTCAAGTTATGCTGACCATAAGGGCTTACATATATCAGTCCAGTTCTCCTCATATATCACTTACAAAATATCTGGTTCCTAATGTCCTCAATATAAATATCGGTCTTCCAAAACATCAAAATAGAATATATGATCCAAAAAGAAAATTGAGAAGATGAACTAGACTGTCTGCCAGTGCTCAGTGGAAATTCTACCGAGACTCCTCCAACAGAAGCTGACCAATTCCTACTATTAATTGGTATGCATGTGTGTTCATTGAGTTGGCAACTAAATAGTTACTAGGAATTTGGTTGCCTAGTTAGTTGACAATTACTTATTATTGGTTAGGTTTTTTATTTTTTAGGAATTGATGAAATTTAAAAAGATCAGTGGCCTGAAATGTAAAGGGTTCGATAGTCCTTGAGGCTATCTTACTTCTCCATTCTTGTGATAGAAGGATGGTTGACAAGATCAATACGTTTCGAAGAATGGAAGAAATGATTGCTGTTGATTCATATAGCATTTTTTAGCGTTTCTATGTTGATTTAAATCTATTTCTCTTTCTTGTTGTATGTTGATTTAATAATTATATTCTCTTTCCTGTACATGTCATGGATGGACCTCGATGACAAACATTGTTCTTCATACTCTTTTTGTTTTGTTGTATATCTGGGTTGGTGTATGTTTACTGGAAAATTAATTAGTAAACTCAAAGTTACCATAAGTTGTGTTTCTTGGTTTCTTACTTTCTTCATTTTGTATGCGAATTGGTCTCTTTATCCTATAATAAACAAATACAGCCATTAAAATATTGCTTATCGATAATCAATATGATCAACATGGCTTTTTTTATATTTATTTTGGGGCAAATTTATACTTTGATAACATATTGTGTTTTATGATTGTTGATAAAAGTTAAAACCTTTTAATTTTTTATTTTGTATAACACATTCTTTCCCTTAAAATATTCATTTATTAAGCTCTGGTTCCTTTGGTTGCAGGATCGATCACTTGATTTTCATGAACTTTGTGCACTTTACGCTATTACAGGTATACTAGGTTCTACTGCTTAAGTTCAGATATATTTTCTAATTTTATTTGCTTGTTTGTGGTAGAGTTGATCATCTCTTGTCATTTGCATGTGTTCTATATAGACAGCTTTTTGGTTACATAGAACTTTGTGAAATAAAATTGAGAAGCTTCACTCTACACAAAAATATCTAATTTACATATATGGGTTTGTTTGTTTATTTATGCACATTGCATAGATACCCATATGCAGATATAAATGTACTGGATATGTTTGATATGTATATGCATATATATATATATATATATATATATATATATATATGGATCAAAGTTACAAATATCATGTCAGCAAATATATTGCTGAGAGTCCCAGAAACAACGCATTGGATTTATCGCGTAAAATGTTGACACACATCGGCAATATATCGACAAACTTAAAAAATACAAAAATATTCATTTTGTTTTCCTTTTTTTAAACATCTAAAGCAACAATAACATCAAATAAACACATTGCCACATGAATATGGAAAGAAAACTGATATATAAGATGTATAAGACATCTAGTGATACATCGCACATAAAAAATGAATCGTGTGCTGAATCCTAAGTCTTCGACTCATGAATCAACCAAAAATACAATCAATGTATCTCATATACAATGAAATCAAGTAAATAAACTATTGATTCCCTCTACCCCTTTTACGGGCAAAGATAATTGCTCTGGAAATGGCTCAGTCTCTAGAGCTATGTAATATCCCAAATACTGATATTTTCTAATATCTAATGGTAGTGCTGACTCTCACACTCAATCTCATACAGAATTGCGAAATAACTGTGCATGCAAACTTGCCATGCAAAAATGCCCTAAAATGTAGCTGAATTAGGGTTAGGGTTTTGCAGAGAGAAATTAACACTTACCACCGATATTTCGGTTGATAATGACTCCAGAGATAGCTGCATGCATAAATATCCGGATAGGTGGCCTAGTAATGCTCTTTTCCTCCGGTGTTACCGCCCCGCAGTACCGTAAGCACCCTCCAGACTGAAGGTGTTGTTTTTGTAGGAGGAGAGGTCCGATCAGGATGAAACTCTCTGAGCTTGTTCGTCTGTTGATGCCGAAGAGATGGACTGGCACATGCAGAGGTTTGGCTGCCTCTAAGTGCCCTAACGAATTGACTAGCAGTTCTGCTGCTCACGCCCCCAACTGATTTGTTTGGATGATAGCTGCTCCAGGTGAGCAAACTGATGGCTGATAATCATTGTATGCTGTAGGATAGGCCTGCTGAGAAAGAAGAAGTTGATATGCGGAGGAAAGACTGGGTTTTGTGGTCCCAGTGAATCCTTTTGTGGTTTCCCTGCTACTTCCGGCTGCAAAACGTGGATTTGCTAATAACCCTTTGAAATGTGCTGAATCTTCGAATACTGAAGTGTATGATGGATGCATTGGATAAAACTGGATGATCTATCCCAATAAGAGACTAGGGCAGATATCTCACTGCAGAACCCTCGCTAGCTGAAGACATTGTCTCCAACCCCAACTGCCATGGTTGGACGCTGTGCTGCTGCTCGAAACTCCAAAATCAATCAATAATAATAATAGATATCTTCTTTGGTCTCATAACCCTCTTAAATAGAGTCTCATGTACTTTTAGGGTTTGCATGCCACTTTTAGGGTTTCCGCTTCACTTTTGCATGCATGCAATTCTATTTTGATGTTGACTTTAAGCCTAAAGAAAGAAGGCTTCTTTTATCCGACTGATGACTTAACACTGAATGAATGTCCTGTTCTGCTCTAAGAATCAAATGCCCTCAGTCAAATCCCTCTCGTTCAATACCCGCTCGAACCTATGGGAATTAAGTAGGTTAGCGGGTGTTTTGGATGCTTAATTAGAGGGGGACATTACAAGCTAGAAGGCCCAGACAGTCGTAGTGGACTTTGATGTCCTATAGAAGATCTTGGAAACTAATGTACTCTAGAAGAACTGGAAGAATGATGAGGTAGAACCTGATCAAGTCCTCTACCACCACTAGTGCTACCAATGGGTCTATCTACGACTCCCTTTGATTGTGACTCTGGCTTTGAAATTGGTGACTTTAGTGGTGGCACACTCCCAAAATCCTCATCCTCCCTTGTCTTCATGTCCTGTGTATCATCCTCTAACCAATCAGGGGCTTCCTCCGTAAAAGGTTCCCTAGTCTCTACCCTCCACGCACTAATGGTGTCAATCCCATCCAATGAAATGGTATCCACGTTAGGTTTGTTCTCAATCTACTTCATCGAGAGCTTGATATTGTAGTAGATGTAGACTAGTTCATTTAGGCATTGGGTATCCAACCTGTATGTGGATCATAAATTTATTAAATTATTATACATAAATTACCCCCAAGGGACATAAACTATAAGTTATAATGAGTGTAAAATTTAATTTGATTTGTATATTTTCAAATACTCAAGTTGCGCTTAGAACTAGAAGAACCACATGTTTGGCTAAGCACCCGAATGGCAAGCTTTTGTAGATGGGGTACTCTTGATCCATAGGTTTTGCACCAAGTATCTACAATGAATCAAAGAAACATAAGAGAAGACATTAAAATTTAAAACAAAGAATGAAGAGAAATTGAATTTTGAGACAAGGTGAAGCTTTCTTGGCATTATGTTCTTCCTATCACTAATTGCCATCACAAACTCAAATATTCCCATGTCCCTCCTATAGACTTCCAACTCTTTAGAAATCTTTGAATGGTCAGCGACACCTGGCACCATCCAATGGACACACTCCAAGAATCCATCCTTTACCTTTGCATCAAACCTGAAGCCATAGGGGTAAGAGAACGTGGGGTTGGGTATATCCCTTTAGCATGATCTAAGTTTTAAACTTGTGTAGAGAAGCAAAGCGTACGAATTCTTTTAAGAAAAATAGAGATTACACCACAACATTCACACATAATACACAGATATTTACCAAACATTCCTTCACAAAACATATGCACCCAAAATGTCACACCTAATGAGCCTCCAAAGCCTTCAACTTTATTTAGATAAGATAAGATAAGATAATTTTATTAATGTCCACTAATGACCACAAAGTAGGTCAACGGGACTGTCGGTTACAATGATATTTTGTGCATGTGGGATGATCAAACAATCTCCCTTAAGGGAAATACAATATATTCATTGAAAAAGAAAGAAGTAAAAATGTACAAGGCAAGCTAGGTTGTAGCATGGGAGAGCTCTTGCCCCAGGTCCAACACTGTAACCTTGCACAGGGGCGAAGGAGCTCAGGTGGACAAGATCCGGGAGCCAAAACGACCGAGGAAGGTCTGGTACTCCTAACATCCGAGACTGAACGAGGAAAACTGAGGGAAGTGAAAAAGTGTCTGCTACCCTGAATAGGAGCTGGTAGGCGCGGGGCGCCCTCTTGAGTGATGTCGGTGAGGTCTGGAGGGTCCTGAGCGCCTCTCGGAGGGAGGTTTGGTACAGAGCTGCTGTTGAGACCTCGTGGGTCGAGAACCCTCAGCCTTTATTGATCTGGGAGTTGGATCGATATCAAGGTCAGTAGATCTCTTGGTGCCCCTGGAAGATGGTAGCATGCTGAAGAACGCCCTGATCTGCTGTGTGGTATCTGGTCTGGTGGGAGGTTGGAGTACCTGCGCTCGAAACCTGAGAGGCTCCTGAACATAAAGTGCTAGACATCTCTGATCGGTGTATCTGAAGTAGGAAGCTAGAGTTTGAGGCCCTTTGAACAATCAATGGAAGCGTCCTCTGATCTCATAGTAGACAGGACATCTAAAGATAAAATGTGACTCGGTTTCCACTTCCTATAGATGACACAGTTGGCAGATCCTATTTGATCTGTCAATCTGGTGGTCTGACTCTACTTGGAGTCTATGTGATCTTACTCTGAACTGTCTGAGAGGGATTCGAAGAGCATGCATCCAATGGCGAAACGTGTACTGGGGCCGGATAATGAGCCCGTCTCTGATCTCCAAGAAATGTTCAGCATAAAAGGCCATCTTTGGACGCAATCCTCCCGGAGGATTAATCCAAGTAACCTGGACGAACTGCTTGTAAATATCCTCTATGATGATCTTATTTAACTCTTGTTGGGTAGGTAGAAGGTGACCGAGGGCATCCAGGGATTACTGGAATGGGGGAAGACGATCTAACTGGATCCCCACTGAAGCAAGAAGGATCGATACACTTGTGAGCCAACATTTGGCCCTACCTGAGTGGGTAGTGCGGGCGATGGTCTGAGCAGAGAGATAAACTAGATAAGGGTACTTGTCCTTACCTTTTGACAAGTCGGCTAACCCTCGGATTCGATGTAGGAAGGAAACCAATCTGAAAACTGTCTCGAGGTGGAAGGGCTGGGCTCCAAATTCAGTGGGGATGATGTGTTGTGGCACTGTCTACTTACATCTGATGATACGCCGAAGAAGAAGGATTTGGACTCTTCCAGCTGATGCCCAATTTGACTCGATTAGGGAGGGGCCCCAGATTTTTGATCCATATAAAACAGTGGGATGGATCAAGGTATTTAGTAGGTCCATCTTGGATGAGATATCTTGGAAGTGGTGACGGAAACACTGTCTCTCAAGGAGGGCTAAGGACATGTAACCCTTGTTAATTCGAGGCTGGAGAGTTGGTCGTAGACTGAAGCGAGGACCAAAAAACTGCACTCCCAAATAAGTATAGGTACCGGTGATCTCGACTTCCTCCCCTTTGAATAAGAAACAAAAGTCTGAGGTTTTCTTTACCCCATTGAAGATCATAACCTTTGTTTTGCTCAGATTCACAGTCAGCTTCCAGAGTTCACAAAACAGGGCTAGGACATCAAGCTGTCTCTGCAGACCTTCCGGGGAGGAAGATAGGAGTACAATGTCATCAGTGAAAAGTAGGATAGAGATTAGGACCTGGTGGAGGAGGCACCCATTTGTTTCCTGGGTGTGCTCATGGAGGAAGGTCTCCAACTCGTCAATGTAGATTCCAAACAGGGTGGGGGAAAGAGGGCAACCTTGTTTCACCCCAATGGTGCTACGGATGAACTCAGATAACCCTCCAGCTGTGCGAAGGCGGCCCTGAACAAACTCGTAGAGGTGCATAATAGCTTTCAATAGGATCATCGAGATGCTGATGTTTCTGAGTTGCTGCAATAAATCCTCTCTCGGAACTAAGTCGAAGGCTTTTCGAAAGTCTACAAAGCAACAGTAGACTTTCGAGGAACGGTGACATGCCTCCTCAATCATGGCCCAGAGAGTAAAAATGTGGTCGATAGTCTGATGTGCTGGTCTAAACCTTGCCTAACCTCGAGCTCTAAGATTTCTCTGTTCAAAATCGCTGGAAAGATTCATTGGAGAACGGTAGCATAAAGTTTTGAGAACGGGTGGCCTACTATGATCGTTCTGTAGTTGTTAGTGTCAGAAGTGGCTCCTGACTTGTGGATCGGATGGATGATATGATGAGACCAGACCGATGGAAATCTTTCACGCACCACGTGATTGAAGAGATTAGCCAAGTAGCTAACTAGAACCCGGAGACCATGCTTGAAGAACTCTGCTTGGTAACCTTCCTCATCTGTTGATTTGCTGTTGCTCATCCCCCGGATGGCTTCTGTGACATCATTGTTAGTGAAGAGGTGGCAAGAGGAGGAGGGGGGGGGGGAAGCAACATGAATGTTACATGAGCATAGGTTCTTGGCTTCCTTCAAATGGAACAGCAAAGCGTCGCTTAAATAGAAATTACAAGCCCCAGGGGGGCACTTTCATCTGGAGATGAGAGGGCGCGACTAAGAGAGAATCAAGGGATTGGATTGAGTTAGAACTAGAGTGGATCTTTAGAAGTAGGTGCCACCTCTCAAAAGGTGCGCAACCTCTCATTGGATTTCCCATCAACAATTAACAAGTCGCCAAACATGAGATGCACCCTCGCCAAACCCTTGACA
Source organism: Pseudotsuga menziesii (assembly GCA_001517045.1). Taxonomy (NCBI): domain Eukaryota; kingdom Viridiplantae; phylum Streptophyta; class Pinopsida; order Pinales; family Pinaceae; genus Pseudotsuga; species Pseudotsuga menziesii. The sequence goes on along the minus strand of LPNX011208091.1, from coordinate 194,821 downwards.
ACTTGCCCTCACTTGGTTCTGTTGCTGATTTGATCTAGGCTTGCTCCAATATTAACCTCTAGTTGAACTGGAACATGTCAGGGACAAGTTCCCACTGATTTAGGAATGTGTTTTTACTCCATATTTTCCCTTTTTCTAATTTTTTATTTAGTTTTAACTTTTTTCCTTTTTCCGAGAGAATTTCACTTAAGTGATAAATAATCACTTAAAACCTAAGTAACAAAACACTTCCAAATAGAGTCTGTGTCCCGTGTTCCACGTGTCGGACACCACACTAGCCCTAATACGTGTCCGACACCAAAATTTTCGTGTCACGAAATCTGGACTCTTTCCAGCACGTGTCGAACACGTGCCAAGAACGTGTCCTGATTTCTAGACATGTGTCATGTCAAAAAGGGTATAGAGGAGGAGGAGGAGGACAGAGGAAAGAGCTATGATAGTAATGCTAATTTTGACATGGAGGAGTAGGAGGAGGATTGACAGTGGCTAGTACCATTGATGGGCTATGATATTCTTCCCTGTGGTTATTCAGTATTTTCATTTTGTATCTAGTAGTACTGTAGATACTAGACTTAGTACTAAGTAGTATCTACTCTATTTGTATTTTTCGGTGGCATTCTCTCGATATCTACGTAATACATTTTGATTTTTGTGGTTTAATATAAAATATCAAGTATGCATTTTATGGTTCAAAGTTCATGATTCATGATAATTTTATTATTGATTCATCATTGTCAACTTTCAATTGAATGATATTATGATTGAAGTACATTGTATATACTTTTAGTTTTTTAAAAATGTAGATCTTTATTTTTTTTTACTGTGTCCTGTGTCCTATTTCCGTGGTCGGTGTGTCTCGTGTCAAATACTCGTATTTTCGTGTCCTCCATGTCCTCGTGTCATGTGACTTAGCTTAAAGCTTATGAAAATGGTTTTGGGGTATAGTTGGTGCTTTGAGTTTGAAATCGAGCACCCCCATGGCAAATTTGGTCCCCTAGCCACACTTTTACGACATTTTGAATTTTTACAATTAACTTATTAAAAAATTTAATTCATTTTAACGAGAGATTTTTTATTCTCGGAAATTAGAAAAAACCTAAGGGGGACCTAGTGCATGTTCATAATGACTCAAATTAATGACTAGCATGGTAATATACATAGACACATAGACTTTAATAACCTCCTAAGGCCTAACCACCAAGGCGAATAGTCCAGCTTTGGAGGTTTGAATGAAAAACTGAGAAATTATATGTCGATGACAAGCAACATATAATTGACAAGGAAAAAACACTCTAGAGTACTGTATTGATAGCTAAGTCTAAGTTGGCCAAGCCTTTTACAAACGGTCAGCATACTACGTCAACTTATTGAAATATCCTTGCAGAGCATGGATATGCAAAAAATTAAATAAGGGGCCAAAATTTGGCCTTGAAAGGACTTCTGAACTTTTGAGCACTGATAATGAACAAGGGACTTGTTCACAACTTCGGTGGCTCACTGGAAATCCGCATAAGTGCAACTTTAGTGGATACCACATTTGACTCTGTCTATTCAACCCTTTTTTTTTGATAGAAATGATTATTGTATGCTTCCACTTCACCTGCCAACTTGCCACTTATAGATTTGCAATCTTGATGGGATATTAGTAGACCTTTGTAGCATATTTGCAACCTTACAAATTAGATTAATCTGACCTTTTAAAGTGATAAAATATGTGAAGAACAAACGGATTTATCTAGGTAGAGATCTAGAAGTGCTTAGTTTTCATTCAAATTTGTCAAGATCTACAAGTAACATTAAAGAGCTTAATGCTTGAAAAGAGTTAGAGAGAGAGAGAGAGACCAGCCAAGGCTAGCCTTGGCCTACTCAATGCTTTGAAAAATCCTCCAAAGAATACAATGAAGGGGAGAAGAATCTCATCTTCCTTATTACTCTAGGTGCAACCTACAAAGAAGGGTTAGTATAGCAAATCCTTTAAAAGGTAAATATGATAAAAATAACTACCTTCTAAATAGATCTACAATTATATATATAACCAACTATCTTACCGCACATCTAATCCAACAGGGTAGCAATACCCTTCCAATGGCCAAATAAAGAGCAAGAAATACATTGCACAATACATAGGTTACCTCAACATAGATAAGAGAAGAAAGAGATAGCCACACAATCCACAAGGTGACCTCCAAAGACTTTCCTTTATTTCACTGCTATCCATAGAGTAAGTATTACAACAATGCTTAAGGAAGCAACCAAGAATGCAAAGAAGGGAGAGCTTGCTTAAATAGAAAATAGGAAGAGGGGGGCAAATGTTAGGAAGTTGAGTGAATTAAAGTGTTATATGACACCTCATGAAGTTAACTAGAGCTTAAGGGCTCCTCATGAGCCACCTAGGAGACAAGGATGAGACAAATAGGGATTGATTGAGACCAAATCTAGTAAAAAATGACATCTCACTCAAGGGGGCGAATTAGGGAATATTCCCTTTTACCAACCTCCTAAAATCACTCAAATTTGACTCCAACGTGCAAAAATCATGGGATTTTGTCTCTAAGGGGTGTGCTAGGCTAAATGAGGGGGTCTAAAGGGGCGTACGATGTATACTAAGGTGTTTGACACCCCCTTTAATTATTTTAATACAATTTTACAATGTTTACCCACCTAAGGGACAAATACTAACAAAAAACTGGTGCACAAGTAATGCATGACATCAAAGCTAAGGACTCATACATTAGGCTAGGGCATTAGTGCATACTCAAGGCTTTGGAGAATTGAGTGAAAAAACCTAGACAGACTTGGATCACTAGGATCTAAGTCCATCTGATTGAAAAAAAACACTCTAGAGTAGTACTAAGACAAGTGACCCATTTGGGATAGACCTTTACACATATAATAGGATGTCATGCCATTTTACAATCATCACCTTTGACCATGTGCAAAAAAGGTGCACAAGATAAAAACAAGGAACAAAAGAGTGCTTCAGCTGGATCATGGAATTGAGGGTTCCCTAGCTCTGTGTCATCTTCTGTTTGTTGATCATCTTGTGCAAACCGGGTGGTAACAAGTCCCAAGGCCTCCACGCTCTCACTTAGATCCCGTAGAATCTCAAGATCACTTCTTCACATTATAGGTACCATTGGACCTCAAGGAGACTTGACATTTTGATGACATTTGAGGTTTGGGAGGTATTGCCTACCTTATTTAAGGCTCCCTTCAAGATTGGGTTTTAGTAGTCGCATTCAAGGAGCATTCTATATTTATTTGGATTCGGGTCCAAAGCATTGCCCCTCTCTTGAGATATCTTCATTGCGGTATGCTACTTCCTTCCAACTTTATTGGAGTAGTCACATGTTTTCCCCATATTGGCAGTGCAATTGTTGTCAACTATGTCTTGGCATCCAAGATCTACTTCCTCATCTTACATCTCCTTGTCACTAACCCTTTCTTCGCCTTAGTCTTGCAGATCGCATGTCCATTGCTTTCCCCCTCCTTGATCCCCACCACCTTGACCCTTTCCTCCTTACACCATCTTGCACACTAAGTATGCCAACTCTTACACCTACTATCTTTCACAGTTGATCCCACCTCTCTCCCACTTATTATCCCTTGAGTTAAATATAACTTCCTCTCCAATGTTCGACTCTTACTCTTGTTATCACATATATAGTAGCCGGGCTACCATATTCTATTTTTCAGTTTCAATACATTTTTCAGCCAACTCCCCTACATATGAGATGCTGAGATGAGCATTTATGATGGATCATTATTTATTTGATGGACTATAGCACTCTCCCATGCCAGGACTGAGTCTCAGGACACTTAGATTTGAGGACTGATGTAGCCATTTAGCCATGTGTAGAGCAGTTAGCAGTGCCCAGCTTTGCATCAATGTTTTCTCATTGGACAGATATTGATTCAGATGGATTATTTGCATGATTGTGACTCAACTTATATTATATTGTGTTATGGTTATCATTGCTCTTTTACTCATTTTGGTGACGTGTTAGCATTTAGTATCATGATCTGGCGGTCATATAAATATGTGGACTTGGATGTATCTATATTATGTATTGATGTCCCTACTAAAAATTGGAAGTTCTTGATCTATACTCATTGGTTTTACCCTCCTTAGGGAGAACATAGGTAGTCATTCCCACCATACTTTGGCTTGCTAGTGTCGGTTTCATTAGTCATTGTCTCCACCCATCCATTACCTTCTAGTTGTGTTTCAGCCCGACTTACTACTTGACTTGCTGCATGGAGGACCTTTCCCTGCTAGAGCCTTTGTTGGACAAGCCTCCCTGTTTATTTATGTCTCGGCTCTGAGTTGCCTAGGGTGTGTTTGCTTACCTGAAACAAGTAGCGTTGCCATCAATACAATGTATTTGGAAATAAAATGAATATCTTATAAAAAAACCCATTCATGAAAAGTAGTGTTTTTCAACATACGTGAATGCAAGGCTAGCCTAATGAAATTGGCTTTGAAAAATATTGCAATGGAAAATTCTTAAAACATTCATGAAAAGTAGTGTTTTTCAACATACATGAATGCATAAAGCCTAAATAATAAAAGTTCGTATAAAAATACGTAGACAAAGGCTATGGAAAATCAAAGGCCCAAGAAAGCAATGGTTCCTAAAAGTTCTATCTAAAGATTGCTGGCCTTACTTGTATTGAGTTGGATTGTGAGCATTTGTCAAGGTGAGTAAGCACCTCTGAAGTAGTTCACCCATTTGTGAGGCACTGCCATCCCCTGTGTGATTGTTTGTCCAGCATATGTTTATAGTGAGTATTCCCTTTCCATATCCAAAGTGTCACAGTGTTGAGTTGATGGTCATCCTTTGTCCTAACCTTGTGAATTTTAGCCTTCACCCTTCACTAGCAAATTGACTACAACTATGAAGTGAGTATCGTCTTGAAAGTCTGGTCTGAGTTATAATAAATAAAACCCTATATATATATTTGGTTGATGTACCGCCAGTGAAGTGATTGCTACTTGTTATGATTGTTACTTAAATGATTTGTAGAGCATGTCTTAACCTTTTAGCACTTGCAGCAGATGGATGTCAGCCTGAGTTATATTATTGGTATCTGTCATTTACAGGTTATTATTTTGTCTATTTGATATTGTAGATGATCAGGCAGAGACCTTGAGAGGGTATGAGTACATACCTTAGATGGATTTAGACTTTATGAGTCCAGTGAGATAGCTTGTTTTCAGTTTCAGGCACTTACAAAGATGATCAGGCTCATTTTACTTTTTTGGTGCAGTTCTGCTTCACTAGAAGTCATGTTTGAGCAGGGAGATGATCTTATTGGATCTCCTAGGGCGCTGTATGGGGCATAGGGGGTCTAGCCACTTGATTGTACCATACTACCCCCCTCCCAGAGAGCCTATTGGGCTCAGTTGTACATCGCAAACACCTTAGGAGGCTGTTTTGGTAGGTTCAAGTTTCTCGAGGCAGATTAAAAAATGATTAAATGGCTACTGAAGAATTCGATTTGGGCTACTGAGGCAAGGAAATGGCATGGGATGAGTCATGATGATGAGAGTGATGTCTTCCACACCTTCTCCAGCACTTGCAGCACCTGGATAGGCCCACATCTATTTTTTGGGCATTTTATATTATTTCTGGAGCTTTTGGAGGCTCACGATTTCCTCAAGGAGGCACAATTTCATAGTTTAAAATTTATATTATTTTTATTGTGCCATGAGGGCACCCAGAGGAAGTTAGTTAACACTCCATGGAACCACCATGTGCTTCATTTATTTCTTGTTGAGTGGGATCCCCTCTCCTAGGGTGATTTAGTCCACTTTTATATTATATTGTTATATTGATCCATGTATTGTATGTTGAACTCATCTCAACCGTTGATTAGAACATTTGTATCTTTTAATTTTAGCTACTGATTTGAAAAGTGGTTATGATTTTGGTTCTCTCATTCCTATTTAAAGGAGAGAGCTTCTCATTTGTAAAGGGTTTTTGGTTCTTGGAAATGACTAATAGAAAAACTTTTCTTGTGGATATTCTTGGATCTCCTTTGTATCTGATGTTTTTAGATGGTGATTGGAAAGTCTTTTGCTTCCTATCATTCGGGAAATTGTTGCGAGATCTATATTTTTTTGGGAATCTTTGTCTTGTCTACAGGAAGGTGACTTCAGCTTGGGCGTTTTTGCAAGGGGACCTCAACTCGCTTGGATTGTCTTCGTTTTTATCAGGGGGTTTTCCTTAGTGTCATTACGATCTATGATTTCTTCTTGCTATTTTTTTTGTAGAATTTAGCTCTTTTCTCATGTTGCAACAAATTTGAAATGGTTGACGTTTGTTGTGCAGGAGAGAGGGCGCATTGACTCCTTGGGGCAAAACGTTGGACATAGAACTTGCTCAAAGCTTCTCAAATTGATCGGGATAGCAGGGATCATCATCATCAAGGAATCTACAAGGTTTTCCAGGTAAGATCTACAGGTTAGTCCCTTTCTTCCAGATCTCAATCCATTGACATCTGCTTTTCTTCACTTTTATACTGAAAAATCCCATAATAATAAAAAACCAAAAATACTAAAAAACAGATCGCTTGATCTCGACCCAAACTACTGCTGGGTTTTGTAGATTGGGTTATCCCCTAACCATATCACCCTCAACGCTGATCTGAAAGTGGCTGGTTTGCCCTCGATCTGAGAAACTGACGTCCCAAACCCTAGCACTATCCACCATTTTCCTGACTTTCTCTGTGATTTGATTTTTCCGGCAAAATACCTTCGTGGGTTTGTAGATCGGGTCATCCTGTCACCAAATCACCTTCAACACTAAGCTAGAAGTTGACAGGTTGCCCTAGATCTGAGAAACTGATTTCCCAAACCCTAGTGTTAGTCATCCTGCTGCTAGTTTTTCCTGTGATCTGACTTTTCCGGCCAAATACCTTTTTGGGTTTGTAGATCGGGCTATTTCCCAGGTGGGTTTCCTCCAACGCTGGGCAGATAGTGACTCTATTACCCTGGATCTGACAGGCACTGATCTCCAACCCTAACGCTACCCCCTCTTTGGCCTCTTTTTCTTGAGATCTGACTTTTACTTGGTGACTCGGGTACTATGACATTGTCATATCTTTCATTGAGTCTGTCCTTGGGTACTAGATAACCCCAATCTTGTCCTTGCCCTCCCTGGATTGGTTACGTTTCCCTAGGCAGTGGATATCTTTACCTATTGCTAGTACCTTAACCCTAGATCTAGTTTTTACTTCATAGGTCACCTGTGTCCCACTTTGGATCAAGCCTTACTCTTCCTAAACCATAATCCAAAGCTTTGGTTCACCTAGTGACATCATCCATAGATCTAGGGTTTCCATTTACCTTACACCTTACGTACCTCAAATCCATTTGATCTGATTTGGTGTCTAGGTTTGATCTCTCTTGTCGGGAGTAGATCTAGGTCTCTCCTTTTATTGTCTTGGGCTAAGATAACATAAAGTGAAGACTGCCTCGATTGGCGTGACAACCATCCATTTGGGAGTCGAGGCAATCTTGGTTCCACCTCCTGAGTTGCTTGTCCCTCTACCATCCATCTTGGATCCATCTCACATAGTTAACTACAAGGTTGGTGATAACAACTCTCATACTATTTAACACCTTATGCATGTTCCAACACCTAGCACCCACCCCAGGAATTGATGGTACAATGAGAAGTGTAGGCTCTTACAGCTACACCTTTGTTTCATTCTTTCCCATGACCCCCTTCATGCCTTCCATTCACATAGCTTATAGATACCTTCTCTATTACAAGAACGACGTTCTTACTAGAAGGTGATGTGAACTTCTTGAATCCCTCTATCATTCACTAAAGCTTTTTGGCATATCCTCCTTCCTAATTGTGTTTTCCATTTGCTCGACATTGATCATGATTCCCTACTCTTTTATACCACCTCTCTTTATAATGCACTTGGGTAGCCTTTAGTCCACATCATCTCTCCCCTTTATTGGTATTTATTCTCTCTAGGAGACATCAAGAGAGAAGACATGGTTATGTGGACAAACAAGGTTGTAGATGAAGAAGGCCTTTAGGCAGAGTTCCTTAAACGTGGCATTGGATCTTTATGTTGTTACTCTGTTGATTTGTTTAATCATATGGTGTACTCATGTTTTCCTTGATCTTGGTCTAACCATATCATCCAACCCATCCTCAAACCAAGAGATATATCAAATTCTTATAATTATAGAACTATCATAATTTGACAAACTTTTTCTAGACTTTATGTGATTTTTTGAGTAGCTAGAGAGGTGTTTGAAAGCTAGAGGACACATGGGTTCTTAGCAGGTGTAGCAAACCATTGACCAAAGAGTGTACTAGACCATTGAACACATTTTCAAACTTTGGGCCATCATTGAGGAGGCTCACGATTTCTCTTTGAAAGTCATTTGGCTATGATTTGAGAGACTTTGTTCTAGAGGTTAAGTGACGTTCACATCTCAAAGATCATTTTGGTTACTATCATGAGACTTTATTATTTGGTTCTCGGTCATATTCACATGACCTGGGGTTGCTCGTTCTTGTTGATTCTCTTTGGGATTCATATTACGTCTATTCATAGGAAGCACATACAAAATAGTGACAATTGTCTCCTTCAAGGAATTGATCTCTATGCTTCTATTCATCAACAATGTGATCCTCTTAGCTTCATCACGAGGGGATTTAGATATAGAAAAATGCACTTTCTAGTTTCTATGACTTCGTTACTTGGTCAACCTTAGTAAAACTAAGGTCATGATATTCAATGTGCCGAAGAGTGTTGTCCCTAACTACCACTTTCTCTTTTGAGAGAGGGAGACCAAGGACACCATGACCTACGTTTACTTGGGGGATAAATTCTTAGGATCATAATTCGGCTTCAGGCATTCCTTTCTGTCTCGACTCAAGAAGGGATGTGGTTCTCTTGCATTGCTTAAGACAAATCACTTCCACTTCCAAGATATCTCATACAAGATGCAACTCTTGGGCATGATTATCAAACACAATTTTCTTTATGCCTTTGAGGGATAGGGACTTAGTAAATATTGATAGTAGACTAACCTAGGATTGAGGGAGTCTATATCCTCTTGCTATAATGTATTATCCTTTGCAAACTAACAATTCTTCAAGAAATCATTAAGGTCGAGTTTAAGCACATACTTTGTGACTTGAGGCTTTTTTTAGATTGGTGTCCTTGCTCCATAGTTTAGAATCTTGCGCTGACTTAGCTTTGGGGCAAGAGCCTTACCCTTTCCTAGCACTTTGCCTGTGATTCTACAAGCCTCCTGTTGGACAACGAGGATGTTGGTTCCTTGAGAATTCTTTGCTCCTTCATTCTCTTGTCATTTCTATTGATTGCCTCCCTCCTTTTAGGTATTTTCTTGATGGACCTATTCACCTCCAACCCTGCAAATAATTTTGAGCAAAGTGATGAGAGAAGGCATTTATAGACAATAAATATAGGCCACCTTAATTTCCCAACCCAGGAATGTCTGTCGTAAGAAGGATTTCTATCTTGAGCACTTCATGTAGTTGAGGGATGGCCTTATTATACTCGAAATAACTAGATATACAACCTTAGGATTCCTTTAGGCTAGTTTGAAGTTTGTTCACTTTGTCTTTGGGTTGAAATAGATCGCAATATTTAGATGTTTGAGAAGATTGGTTAGCTTTTTAACTATAGGACATCATGTTGGACTACCATCTTATCTTCTGGTGCACGATAAATACTATGAGATTAGGGGGAGGTACCATTGCCTCTATAGACAGTTAGCTTCCTAACTACTTTCTTCATGGAGTCACACCAAAGGTGTCTAGCGGCTAGCCCTTTTTTTGAGTGAGGTACTAGATAAGAAAATATAGATCCTATAGTTTCCACCTAGGCAAATCCCTATTAGATTGACTTCTTTCTTCCCACTGATCTTGGCAATAGATAATATGTAGAATCTTGTGTAACATAAGTTTCTTGATTGGCGAGACCACACATCTCCTCTAGACTTACAATGTTTGCTCTCCTCTAGGATTTCAATGAGGCTTTGGTCATTGCACAACTCTCAACTCAAATCCCATTGAGCCAACATACATCCCAGCTCTACGAGACATTTAAGCTAGAGTTGCCTCACAAAATATGTTGCCCATCAATTTTCCATTATTAAATTCTTTTCAATGGCTTTGAGTGTTCAATGATTTTCAATGGATAAGTGATTGTTGACGATCTAACAACTTGGCCTTTGAGTCATTTCCAAATTCTTCAAATGACATAGTCAAGCTTCACATCTGTGTCTTCTTAGTGATTGATGGTGAGAAGTGTTGCCGCCTAAATCGCACCTCGGGTCACGTGGAAGAAATCTTCAAGCCACTGTGTGCAACCTTGGGGGAAAGCTTGAGCCAACTACTCTCACCTGATACTCATCTCCTCCGTCTAGGGCAACTTCTAGCGAAGCCAAGGGGGGTGGTCCCTATGAAAGAAATGATTGATTCTAGGAGTTAATGTGAAATAAATTAAAACCCTAACAGTGAGTTACTGCAAATGAATTATAATAACAACAACATTGATAATTCAAACACCATTCATGACAATATGCGAAAATTGATTTAACCATAAAATTGCGGAAGACCGGTGCTAGTGAATATGGAGTGCTTGTGTATAAGGGTTGCTGCTGTAGTCTTAGTGAAAGTATTGCAGTGTCTCGTTGGTAAGTTTTAAGATTTATTAGATAAGTTGATTAAGGAGTGGATTAATTTTGGGTTTGCTCCAATAAGGCAAGCTCTCTTGAAATGAGCGCTAAAGCGGTTTTACCAAGTGTCCAACGAGGTGAGGCATAACCTGCTTGGAGTAGCCCCCTGACTTTATGGTAATCACCCTTTGCGATCTCTTGATTTCTCAAGAAACAAGCTTATGTATATTTTCCTATTAAATCTAGTAACTCGTATCCCTTTCTAGTACAACTAGCAGATCAGACGAGCTGTAGTGGTGCAGAGCATATGGAGAAGGAGCCTTCATTAATTTTTATTACAAGCTAATGTGAAGTTTATTAAATAACTACTCACGGTTGCGAATCTCTTTCCCCCTTTCGGGATACTCGAGAGAGCACAACCGTGTTAATTTTAAAATGCTAAGAGAAATAACAAAAATAATTATTTCTACCACGGATCTCTTTCCCCTTTCGGGTAACTCGGGAATGCGTGGGGTTAGTATTTTGTTTCCTTGAAGCAAAATAAATAACTAAATAATAAAGCAAAACTAAACTAAAGAAAAAATCAAACCATGAAAATCATGCTGACACAGATTCCCCCAGGGGGGATGGGGAGTGTGGACTCTTACGATCCTACTCAAAACTTTATTAAACCTGTTACAACCTTCTGAGAAGTGCACTTTAGTCCTTATAAAGAAGATCCAAAGGCTTACAAAATACTAAAAAGAAATGATTTTGTGGGGAGGAGTTTTGTGGAGAGGGGAGCTCCGTTGGGCTTCTAATAACTTAATTTCTTGAAATCTCGCAAGAGTTTCCTTCTCCTTTTTTGCTAAACCTGCAAAAACAAGAACGGAAAGAATGTGAAACACACCTAAAGACACTTTAAGAGTGTCTTGGGAAAGTCTACAAAAAAAATAGTTTAAAAAATTAAGTAAAACTAGCTGAAAATGGCTAAAGCTTTCCTTCTTAGGATCTTTGCTTGCCTCTTTAAGAGAGTGGCAAGCAAATCTCAATCACTATGTGCCAAATAAATGAATTGAAAGCTTGTTAATCTTCTTAACCAAGTACTTTTCAATTTCAACTTTAAACTTGCGAAAAGAGAGCTAGATCTATAATTTTTAAGAAGAACTTTTAATTACTCAATAAGATCTAGACTTAGGAATTTAAATCTACTTTAGATACGTCTTTGAAATGTAGATCTAAGCAAAGTAACAGTAACCACAGTAAACTTGAAAGTTTTAGATCAAGAAGTGATAGAACCAGATGGAGCAAGAAGTAGAAAGGGGATGGTGATGCCACCTTTGGTGAGAACAGAGGGATGATGCTTCTTTGAAGTTACTGGAGAAGAGGGAGAGCCCACTCGCTTATCAGATGCTCTAGTTTAGATTTCTTGTAACAAACACTCAACAATTGCAAAGAAGATTAAAAGCACCTATGTGAAATGATAAGAAGACAAGCAACACTGTAGATCCATACAAGAAATCATATAATAGCTTGTAGTCTAATATATTTCACAATAAGAAGTAACTTAACAAGAATCACTTCCTATTCTTACTGAAATGTAAATTTTCTTATAAAGACAAGTAATCCCAACAATTGCAAATATGAAAGAAACTGATACAGGTTACCTCAATGATTTATAACAAAGACAACATCAACCAAACATTCATGGATCCCACATCGAAATTGCCTCCGAAGTCTTTTATTAACAATAATCATAATAATATTACAATTTCTGCAAGCAAAGGTTCCACTTTCTGATCATACAATGGCTAAAATGCCTTCATTATATAGATATTGAGAGAGGAGGGTGGGGGGTACATCACCACTTGGAGTAGAGCTCGAGTTGCATGAGTTGATTAAGGGATGCATTGGAGTTAAACTTTAGTTGAAGTGGAGAAGAACAAAGAGTGGGGGTACCACCTCTCCACTTGAGTGCCCACCAAATCGTACATCACACGCCACATCTTAAGTTTGGTGGAGTCGCCATATCTTCAATCCAACTTCAATCATACGCCTTGACTTCCACAACTCGCCCTTTAAATAATACAACTTGCCAAGATGTCATGTTATTAATTATCACATGACCCATGCGATGAAGAGAGGGGAATCCTTTATGTGAGATGAAATCACCACCTTATGGAATCTTTATCAAACAAATTGTAATGGATCCAAATGAAATCACTTTTGCCATGGAATGATACTCGGTTTCCTTATTAATTCCTTTACAACATGTCCATTCTCTAAATGATTGGTCATGCCATACCTCACAAAGCATGAGCTCCACATAGGATGCCACTCAAACTTTATATTAATTCGATACCACACTAAAACATTCTCAAATGTGATGCTTTAACAAAGTGATGAGGTCACCCACTAATGGGGACATATTCACCACCTCACAAAACATGTTCTTTTGACTTTTCCTTGCTTTTGTCATTATGCCAATATGTTGCACTTTTAGCATTTAAGTGTCATTTTGATTCTCTAATAGCGAAAAATGACCACAAGTGAGTTTTTGATCACCCAAAATGTATGAAAAGTGGGTCCCGAGGTAAAGAGTATGCTCTGATCATTAAAACGAGCATCCCCATGCCAAATTCTACCTCTGGATCAAGTATTTATGCCATTTACAAGTTTTTTAATTAAACCATTAAAAATGGCTTAAAATGGAAAAAATTATTTTTCTCGGAATCAGATGAAACTCTAGGGGGACCTAGCACATCCATACGACTCAATTCGAATGCCTAGCATGTTTATAAACATTGACACCTAGGCTCTAATAACTCCCGAAGGCCTAACCACGAAAACGACTACCCCAACTTTGGAGGTGTGAGTGAAAAACTCAGAAATTATTAGTCGTTTGTTCAACAACAAATAATTACCAAGGGACAAAACACTCTAGGATAGTTGGCTTGATGTCTAAGTCTAGAAAGCCGAGTCTTTAACAAAACTGACCATGCTAGCATATTTTTTACAATTTCCCCAAGGGGGTATGAACATGTGTTACAAAATTTTAATAGGGCCAAGAAGGCCTGATGGACTTCTGAGCTTTGAGTTTGAACAAGTACTTTGTTCATCTTTGCCGGCTCACTTGAAATTCCGACCGAGTGCAACTCAGGCGGTAACAAGAAGGATTCCCTTTCTCCTCCCTCAATCTTTATTCGTAATTCAACTTATGATGCTAATACTGAGCTAGGCCCTCACTGTTTTATGTATTCCCTGCTTTTCTTCTTTCACTTTCTAGCTTTGACATTACATGATCATGCTCTTTCATGTACTTTTCATGTATTTGCTAGTTTAGCATCCATTGTGCTTTCAGAGTAGCCTTGCACTCCTATAGGTTCTTATTGGTAAATGATCTTCTCTTTTCTTGTGCCATTGACCTACCTTTTTGGTTGTGCCATCACCAACCTTGTAGTTTCCTGTGTATGATGAATCTAGGATGGATCGTAGAGGGCAAGCAACTAAGGAGGTGGAACCGAGACTGCCTAGACTCCCAAATGGATGGTTGTCACACCAATCAAGGTAGTCTTCGCTTTATGTTATCTAAGTCCAAGACAACAACGGGGGAGATCCGGATCTGCTCCCGATAGGAGAGATCAGACCTAGACACCAGAACAAATCAAAAGCACTTTGAGGTACGTAAGGTGTAAGGTGTTCAGAAACTCTAGATCTTATAGTAGGATTCAGTAGGTGGATCAGGACCTCAGCAATGTATTGGCTGATCCAAAGCAATAACCGGATGACCTTTGGGGGAAATGGCTAGATCTAGGGTTTTGGTACTAGCAACTAAAGAAGATGATCTTTGCCTTGGGAAGCGTAATTGAGGCAGGATGGGCAGGCAAAAAAGTCGGGACTATCTAGTACCTGGCTGACAGACTCAATGAAGAAGGTGAACAGGTGTGATTGTCTGAGTCATCAAGGAACATCCAATTTCAAGGGGAAAAGATCAATTTAGGGCTAGCGCTAAGGATGGGAGATCAGTGCCTTTCGTGCATTGAGCAATGGAGTCAGTATACATCCAACGTTGAGGTGAACCCACCTAGGGTAGACCTTGATCTATGGACCCTGATAAGTGTTTTGGTCCGGATGGCTCAGTTTGGGCAGAAATTTAGTCAAGGAAGTCTAGCGCTAGGGTTGCAGGAGATAGATCTGTAGATCTGAGGCCACTAGTAGACAACCAGCTCAGCGTTGAAGGTGAAATGGGACCAGGAGAGGCTGATCTACACACTTGGTTTAGAGAAATTTGGAAAAAGTCAGATCTTGAAAAAGTCAAAGTTGATGATTGAGGATGAGAGGGTGAAAAACTGATTTCTTCAGATCTAGGGCAAGGAGGCTGAATCTAGCTCAGTCTAAAACTCAGATCTAGGTCACACTGTTATGAATCTGGACAGCGTTGGGGGTGATTTGGACTGCGTGGGACCCGATCTATCAGTTTATGAAGTCAGAAATCAGAAAAATCCAAAACCCTAGTAGGTCAAATTTTCAGTGGGGGCGCTATGCAGTTTTCAGACTAAAATTCAGATCTAGGTCAAACCAACAGGATTTTGACCAGCGTTGCAGTAGATTCAGTGAAGGGGAGACCCTATCTATGAAACCGAGCAATGGTTTGGCCAAAGATCGGACGGTTCTCGGATTTAGTATTTTTTAAGGGTTTTTTAGTATTTTTAGGGTTTTCAGAAAAATGGAAGGAAAATAGGTACAATGGATTCAGATCTATTAAAGAGAAGAGAATTATCTGTTGGATCGTACCTGGAAATGCTTGTAGAAGTCTTAACAGTGATGATCCTTGCTATCTCGATCAATTTTGGAAGATCCAAGTGATTTCTATGACGGATGTAAGCCCCAAGCCACCAATGCGCACCCTACCCTGCATGAGCAAACGTCAACAATATCAGATTTGCTAAGGCAAGATAAAGAAACTAAATGCTATAGGAAAGTAAAAAGAAGTAATCATAGATCACAATGAAACTAATGAAAACCCCTTGATCCAAGACAAAGATAACCGAACGAGTTGAGGTCCCCCTGCAAAAACGCTCCAGCCAAAACGCCCTCCTGTAGACAAGACAATGATAGCAAAAAAAATATAGATTTCACATGAATTTCCACAATGCTAGGAAGTAGAAGACTATCCAATCACCATTTGAGAACATCAGATGCAAAGCAGATCCATAAAATATCAATGGAAAAATCTTTCTATTATTCAGATCCAAGAGCTAAAGACCCCTTACAAATGAGAAGCTCTCTCCTTTAAATAGAAATGAGAGAACCACAATCATAACCGAATCCTAACCACTTTCAAAACGAGTGGCTAAGATTAAAAGATAAAATGTTCTAATCAATGGTTGAGATGAGCTCAACATACAATACATGGATCAATATAACCATAAAGTACAAAAGTGGACTAAATCACCCATAAAGAGGGTACCCCACTCAACAAGAAATAAATGAAACACATGGTGGGTCCATGGAGTGTTGACTAACTCCCTTTGGGTGTCCCCATGGCACAATAAAATAATATAATATTTGAATCCTTTGACTTTGTGCCTCCTTGAGGAAATCGTGACCCTCCCAAAAGCTCCAGAAAATAATACAAAAATGCCCAAAAATAGTTGTGGGCCCAATCAGGTGCTGCAACTGCTGGAGAAGGTGTGGAGGACATCACTTTCATCATTATGACTCATCCCATGTCATTTCCTTGCCTTAGTAGCCCAAATCGATTTCTTCAATAGCCATTTAATCATTTTTTAATCTGTCTTGGGAAACGTGAACCTGCCAAAACAGCCTCCTAGGGTGCCTGCGTTGTCAAAATGAGCCCACTAGGCTCTCTGGGATGGGGGCACTATGGTACAAACAAGTGGCTGCACCCTGTATGCCCATACAACGCCCTAGGAGATCCAACTGAAACATCTCCCTGCTTAGACATATCAACCTGTGAAGAAAAACTGCATCAGAAAGGCAGAATGAGCTTGATCATATCTGCAAGTGCCTGGAACTGGAAATAATCTGTCTCATTAGACTTAGAGAGCCCCAATCCATCTAGGGTATATACTCATACCCCTCATAGGTCTCTACCTGATCATCAACCATATCCAATAAACAATATAACCATCTGTAAATGATCATACACCAATAATAACTCAGACTATCATCCATCTGCTGCAAGTGTTATAAGGCTAAGACATGCTATACAACTCATTCAAGCAACAATCACAACAAGTAGCAGTCATTTCACTGGCGGTACATCAACCAATACATATATAAGGCTTTATTTATTATTACTCAGACTAGACTTTCAGGACTATACTCACTTCATAGTTGTAGTCAATTTGCTAGTGAAGGGTGAAGGATAAAATTGACAAGGCTAGGAAAAATGATGACTTCCTACTTAACATCATGAGACTTTGGATATGGAAAAGGAATACTCACTATAACCTAAGTCACCGGGTTCGACATTTTTTAGCTTTCAAAATCGAAATTCGCTGATTTTAGTGGGAACACGAATTTGTTAAAAAAAATCGCCGATTTTCCTGAGTGTAAACCCTACCTTGCTGCCTGCGACTTTGTTACTCTAGTTTTTTTACCATTTTTCTGCCTGTGGCCGCATTGAGGGTTTCATACACGCAAGTAGTGGGTTTCTACACACAACCAGGTTTCATACAAACAAGTAGTGGTCGTTTCTTACACGCAAGTCGTGGTCGTTTCTTGGCAATTCGTGGGTTTCTATAAGCAACCAGGTTTGCGAGGGGAACAAACTTTGATTTCATTTCGCACATGGGGAACAAGCGCTGCATTGATATTGAAATCAAAATGAAATTTGAAATCGAAATCGAAATTTGAAATTTGAAATCTGAAATCAAAATGAAATTTGAAATCGAAATCGAAATTTGAAATCTGAAATCTGAAATTGAAACGAAATTGGGGTATGTGACCAATTCACAAATTGACAATGGTCAATGACTCAATTGAGGGGTGGAATCGGGTTGTGCTAACATCTTACGGTCCTTTTTGATAAAAGGATTTTAGAATTTTAAAATATATAGTTTTTTAAATGTAAAGGATTATATGATTTTTAGTTTTAAAATGTCTGAATTTAAAATGTATAGTTTTTTAAATGTATATTTTTTTAAATGTAAAGGATTTTAGGATTTTTAGTTTTAAAATGTATATTTTTTAAAATTTAAAATTTTGACTTCTTAAAATAAACTACATAAATGAGATAAAATATATAATATTTAATAAATAATTTAAAATATTATTATTATATTTAATATTTATATATAAAATGAAATATTTTTTTAATTTTTAAAAATTATACTATCTCGAATTTAATGCCGATTTTTTGTGCAAAAATTTTCTTTGCCAAATTTTTGTCGAATATCAAAGTCCCCGAATTTGAACACGAACTTGAACCAGGTGACTTAGACTATAACCAATGCCGGACAAACAACAACACGGGGAATGACAGTGCCTCACAAATGGTTGAGTTGTTCAGAGAGTGCTTATTCAACTTAGGCATCATGTCTACATCAAGCTTGATCCAGTTTCATTAGGATCATCAATTTTATTTCCATGGCCTTTTTGTTCTATATGACCCTTTGGGACTTCACCAATGCTTAAAAGCAGAGCTAATTGCATCTTTCATCCGGGACATATTCAAATTTATAAGGTCAACATATATTTAACCATTGCTTTTTGGACCTTTTCTTATACCCTTCAAGGGGTATTTTAGCATTTCATTGCTCCTGCCCTCTTTATATATGTTAAGAAACACAGTTTAGCATTTTCATTTTCCATGGGCGCATACAACATTTCCAATACAAGTAGTACATGAGCTTTCAGTTTTAGCCAACAACATATCAAGTGACCAGGGGGAGTTCTACACAGTGCCAAACATCGGAACAACCGACTAGAATGATTTAGGCATACCATCCAACTCACCAAAGGCAAGTTTTGTCACCAACTCAGAGCCGAGACACAATATAAATAGGGAGGCTTGTCCAACAAAGGTTCTAGCGGGGAAAAGGTCCTCCATGCCATAAGTCAAGAAGTCAGTCGGGTTGAAAACTAAACTGGAAGGTAATGGATGGGTGGAGACAATGAATGATGAAGCCAACATTAGCAAGCCAAAACAATGGTGGGAATGACTACCTCTATTCTCCCTAAGGAGGGTAAAACCAATGAGTATAGATCAGGAACTTCAAAGTCAAAGTAGGGACACCAATACATAAATACAAATACATCCAAGTCCATATAATTATGACGTCCAAACCATGACACCACAAGTTAATACATGTCAGAAAGATCAGTATAAGAGCAATGATAACCATAACACCATATAAAAAGCTAAGTCATAATCATGCAATATAATCCATCTGAAACACCATCTGTCCAATGAGAAAGTACTGATATAAAACTGAGCATCAATAACTACTTTGTAAATGACTAAATGACTACATCAGTCCTCAAATCTAAGTGTCCTAAGACTCAGTCCTGACATGGGAGAGTACGATAGTCCACAAATAAAATAATGATCCGTCAAAACTGCTCATCTCAAAATCTCATATGTAAGAGATCTGGCTGAAAAATGTACTGTATCTGAAAAATACAATATGGTAGCGCAGCTACTATATATGTGATAACAGGTTGCTCATTGGACATTAATATAATTATCTTGTCTTATCTTATCTTCAATATTGGATGCTTCTCAAAGCCATCCTCCACTAGGGCAGGTTGTCCATATGATATCCTTTTGCAAGATGTACACATTTTGTCTTCATCTTCCATGAATGCATGAAAACATGTTTGAGCAAACAGCTCATACTCCATCCCTTTTGTATCTATGAATTGATGGGCTTGTGATGATTCATATGTGGTTTCTTTATGATTACGTGTGCACTACTCTCATCATCATGAAACAATTGTGAAAAGGTTGTAGGGTGATGATGGACAATATTTGATACGCACTTGGTACTGGGTATAGTCTAAGTCACCGTGTTCGGCGATTTTTCGACTTCAAGTTCGAAAATCGCCGAATTTCCGAGGCTGCCGATTTTATTCGATGATATTCGCCGATCAGAAATGCCAATTCGAATTGCAAGGCGAATTTATTAAAAAATCGTTGAAAATCGTGGAAATTCGTTGAAATTCGTTGAAAATCGTTTTTGAAAATCGTTGAAAATCGTGGAAATTCGTTGAAATTCGTTGAAACTTGGTTATAGGAGAGATTTTTATCTGTAGTATGTAGCCTTGATTCTATTTTCAAAAATTTACTTTAATGTGTTTTCTCAAATTGTATGAGACTAATTGGTCAGGCCGTTCCAGAAGTTTAGCCTTCTGGTGTCCTTCTAACAGTGGCATTCTGCTAACAGTTTGTTCAAATTTGGCATACACCCTTCATTTTTCCATGTGGCTTTGTTTCTTTTACATTTTTATTGGCCATTTTTTGGATGAAAATATATCGAAATTGGCCATTTTTTGGATTTGGAGTCAACTAGTGTTTATATGTTTTTTAATTTCGATATATTTTAGTCATTCGAACTTAATGCCGAATTTTATCACCAAAATTTGAAGTGCCGATTTTTTTCCGAATTTCAAGGTCGCCGAATTCGAACACGAACTCGAACCAGGTGACTTAGGGTATAGTGGTCCATGTTGGTCACATGGAACCTAGCTAATAATAGTGGCATTTGACTATTTGTATGGTAGATTATTTACACTATCATGGGACATATGTCTATGATTGTATCGGAGTGCCCATGCTGGCCATGAGCTAGGGTAATGAAAAATTCCAGCTAAGAATGGAAGGTTTGTGCTATTTACACAACCTAACTATTTGATTGATTGTTGGTAATAAGCTCTGAGGCACTAAGGCAAAGTATCATTCTCCACTATATATAGGTGGTGGTTGAGTTACATGTCTGTTATAACAAAGTCATTGCCAAGTGATGGACTATGACGATGTCAGGCTAGACACTGGAGTGGTGGGGGGTCTGGTTTCCATGGGAGTGCCTATCCTTGCTAATTCTATCATGCTTTCTCTTGTATTGATGTATTTTGGATGCGGTATATCAATTTCTAACAATTAGAACAATGTAAGATTACATAAATCACTAAAATATGTGATACTCTACATTAGAATGCATTGGATTTGTGATGCACATTGTATATAAAGGATAACATTAGTGCATTGATTTGGAAATTATTTTCCAATGATTTTAGAACGATTTATATCTTCATCATGTCCTATTTTCAGTTCCATGAAAGACGAATAATCCTCTTTGCCTTGGTGAGGATCCTTTTGTTGCTTTTAAGAAAATGTTTATCATGTGTTAAGAATTTTGAGCTGAGAAGTTTCCTATATTTGTTTGATTATCATACAAGTTGTAGTCTTTTGTCAATTCATAGTAAAGGTCAATAGCATATCTTACAGATCTGTTTTCTATATTATTGCTCCTCTTTAATTCTAGATTGTGTATGTTTTCTATATAACAAAGTCATTGCCAAGTGATGGACTATGACGATGTCAGGCTAGACACTGGAGTGGTGGGGGGTCTGGTTTCCATGGGAGTGCCTATCCTTGCTAATTCTATCATGCTTTCTCTTGTATTGATGTATTTTGGATGCGGTATATCAATTTCTAACAATTAGAACAATGTAAGATTACATAAATCACTAAAATATGTGATACTCTACATTAGAATGCATTGGATTTGTGATGCACATTGTATATAAAGGATAACATTAGTGCATTGATTTGGAAATTATTTTCCAATGATTTTAGAACGATTTATATCTTCATCATGTCCTATTTTCAGTTTCATGAAAGACGAATAATCCTCTTTGCCTTGGTGAGGATCCTTTTGTTGCTTTTAAGAAAATGTTTATCATGTGTTAAGAATTTTGAGCTGAGAAGTTTCCTATATTTGTTTGATTATCATACAAGTTGTAGTCTTTTGTCAATTCATAGTAAAGGTCAATAGCATATCTTACAGATCTGTTTTCTATATTATTGCTCCTCTTTAATTCTAGATTGTGTATGCTTTGGATTAAGCATTGCCGTTTGTCTTAGATGATAACTATTTTGTTATCTGGTGGTGGTTTTTAAAGGTTGTTGGAGTATTTGCTTTTCGTGTACTTTGAACAAAGAAGACATTTCGTCTTAGAAATCTGATGAAATAAATAGTGGGATTTGTTTGACAGATGTGGCACTTGTAACGTCTTTGCGTGATGGGATGAATCTCGTAAGTTATGAAGTTATAGCTTGTCAGAATTCTAAGAAAGGAGTGTTGATCCTTAGCGAGGTAAATCAAATTTGCAATTGCACTTTCCAACTTGTGTCATTGAGGGCTGTACCCTGTTTGTTCATATTGTCTATGTTGTGAGATTGACAAAGAATTATTTCTTCTTCAAGCATTTGGTTTCTGTTGAGGCTTGGTCTGAATAACATCAAGTGTTCTTTAGTTGTGACCTCTATGCAATCCAAGGTTTATGGTATTGTAAGATTTTATAAGGGTGCATACATACTAATGCAGACTCACATTTGGACAGAATAAATGTCACACATATTAATGATGCTGCAATAAGTACATCCACAGGAGCCTTTAGTATGCTAGCGAACATTACATATTCGACTCTCATCTAATCATCTCTCATAACATTGTTGTATGCTAGCCAACATTACATATTCAGCTTTCATCTAATCAACTCTCATAACATTGTTATGTAGCATTAATATAGCACCCTAAGATGGTTATGGTAGTTTAACCACCAAACATTTAACTTCAACATCACAGTATCAACATAGTAGCTATATTTGAGCACGAATACGAATACAAATATAATTGGATACAAAAAAAACATAAAGAAAAATGATTGTATGACTAAAATATGGAAGTAGACATCTCATAAATACAAAAACATGCATTTTTTAAATTTAAAAATGTACTTAGTCATTCAAAATTTTAAAGTAACATTCATTTTTTATTGTAAGCAACTTGCAACATATCTCAAATTTGAAATATAATATATGCTATAACATTGTGAAAATAGAATTCAACTTGCAACATATCTCGAATTTGAAACATAATATATGCTATAACAACGTGAAAATAGAATTTAATAGTTAAGTATGGGCTCATGACCTGATTGTATGTTTTTCAAAATTTTTGATTACTAATAAGTATGGGCTCATGGCCTCAACATACTTATTTTTTCTAATGTTGATTAAGTAGTGTGCTACTTCAATGTGTATCCAGATTTTACTTTGTTTTGCTTTGCAAAATCATATTTTAAATGTGATTTGAGTTTATATTTATTTATAAGAAAAATATTATTGGCTGAAGATACATTTATTCCAATTGAAATTTTGTGTTTATCTTAACAAGTAAATTTTAATAATAGCATTTCTTAAATCTTTAAAAGATAAAAATTGTAAATATATTAAAGCTTTTAGTCAACTTCACTGCACTATATCCATGCTATGTGGAATATTTGCCAAATTTCAAATTCCGTGCCCTAATATAATCAGAACTTGTTACTATGAATGTTAATATGGTCTCCATTCACTAACATAAAACATATTATATTACGTGACATATTTTCAGATTATACTCAATCACCTTCCTTAACATGAAAGTAACATTCTCAATTTATTTACCTCCCCATAACACAAGACTCGAGAGACTTTTACAGACATAACTAAAAATCAGAAGACCACATATGGGCTAGCTCCCATCTACCAGGTCACCTAAATAACCAATGTGAGTGCTCTGCTGGATCTCTAAAAATGCCACTTGGGTATATGACGTGTCTTCAATTGCCTCCAAAATCTCCATTGGATTGCCATCACCGTCATGCCAAAGGTAGAACATTGCTCTCATTGTTTTAGACAATCACCATATTGTGTACCCTGTAGATTTTCCAAAGATGACTAATCCCTCTAGAACTCTAAGATCTCAACGGCCTTGAGTCTCAATAAGCCACAAGCATATACTAAAACCCAACTTCTCAGAGCCAAAGAAGGTAACGACTATGCAATATACTTATAACAGAAAGCACATGAAATCTGGCTAAAACTTAACACATAAATTGCAATCATACATATCAATGACACTCAGATTTACCTTGGAAACCCAATATGGGAAAAACAACAACTTGGGGCTTTCTTCAATCTCGAGCCAGAGGAAATAATATAGAGAGAGTATACAATCAGAAATACAATCAAGAGGAACTTGATGGGTCAAAGTTCTAGATCTGCATGCAACTGCAACTTCTGCTCTTGGGAAATGCGCCCCCAGCTGTCTGCCCTAATCTATGAATCTTGGATCACTGCTTTTGCCAATGTCTAGAAGAAGTACTGGCTCTCTAACCTTTGAAGAAGTGCTCCCTCTGCCCTTCGTCATTGCTCTGCGCTACGGGATGAAGAAATGAAACCTCAATCTCTGAAATGCGTCGCTCAGTTGTAGAAGTGCGCCCTCTGTCTTAGAAGTACGCCCCTTTATCTCTGCCTCAATCAATCTCTGGCTAAGGTCTCCGTATCTCCTCAGTCTCCAAAGAGGACTCCCCACTCTCTTAGTTGTCTCAGCCTCAAAAACTGCGCCCTTGCTTGCACACTTGCGCCCTCTCTGAAGAAGTACGTCTCCACTATCTCATTGAATGTGCCCCTTTGCCTCTGCTCCCCAATATTTGAAGAAACCCTGTGAGATGATTTCTCTCACATCACCCCTGTCTTAGAAGGATGTGCCCTCACTCTCTCAAGGATGTGCCCTCAGTCTTTCTCAGATGAATGCACCCTCCTAGCTCAACTGATTTGCTCAACGTCTTGATCACCTAAAGCTCACAAGTAATAATGACTTTAGCCTTCTGAATGCCCTTTTCTAATCCTCTAGTGAGATTAGGGTTTCGAGACCCTAATTAGAGGTCCATGCACTAATTTGACTCAATGCATTAAAAACAATGTAAACTGCATGCATGCAATGCAATTTGCAACTCTCATGCACATGCATCATGCAACTTCCATGCACAACCTCCATGCATATGCACATGGATCCCTCATGCACATACATCATGCATCTCATGCGCCAAAAACTGGTGCACCACTACACTCCTCACATACAACTGAAGAAGTCATTGAAACCTTGCATATCTCCAATTACTATGAATCCGTGACCACTGCAAAACGTCTCTCATACTCCACGCTACTGCCTATACTGATGATGTGCCTCCATGCTAGGAAGAACCACATGGGGGACATCTCGAGATACTCATCTATCTCTAACACTCCCTCTTATCGAGGGAAGTCCAACCACTGATGCCTAGATCCAACAAATCCCCTACTGCTGTAACTGCCCCCTCTGAATTGGCTTCCATTGTTGCACTTTGATCTGATACACCTAGATCCACCTCCATCAAAGTACTTCTGGGAGAGACCTTTCTCTCTCTCTTAGACTCTGTCACTGATTTTTGATCTCAACTCCCTCTAAATCTCTGCGTCATCCAATCTTTGAAGCTGCCATCAATTGGATCCACTGACCTGTATCTGACCTCCTGCTCTAAGATGTTTTAGCTTGATCCTGAGCTGAATTCAACTTCATCATCTCATACCAACTTAGTCTTTGGCTTGTACTAGCGCGAGCTTCTTGCTCATCCCTCTGGCTGGTACTAGCGTGAGCTTCCTGCTCATCCCTCTAACTTGTGAACTGACTATCTAAAGTCTCATTAACATTGGGAGTTTCTTGCTCCAAATCCATCTCGGACTTCGATGAAGACTCTGAAATCCACCTTGATTCTCTTGAAGTGGGTTGGCTTTGAGCTATATACTCCTTGTCAATTTGATGACCCATCAACACTGGATCAACTCCCTTTGGATAAGTGAATATTAGCTCCCTTTGAAACACTACAGAGTATCCTGCATCATCCAAGGACGACACTGAAAGTATGCTCACTTTCAGTCCTAGAATGCAGAGGACTCCTGACACCTCCAAGAGTTCTCCAAAATGTAGGAGGAACCATACTTGTCCCACCCCTCTGACCATGTGCTATGTACCCTCAACATCTTAAATAGACTGCTCAAGAATATACTCTAGGATGAGGAATGCTCATCCCTCTGGCTTGTGAACTAACTATCCAAAGGCTCATCAACACTAGGAGCTTTTCTTGCTCCAAATCCATCTCAGACTTCGATGAAGACTCTGAAATCCACCCTGATTCTCCTGAAGTGGGTTGGCTTTGAGCAATATACTCCTTTCAATTTGATGACCCATCAACAATGGATCAAATCCCTTTGGATAAGTGAATATAAGCTCCCTCTGGAACACTACAGAGTATCCTGCATCATCCAAGGACGACACTGAAAGTATGCTTACTTTCAGTCCTAGAATGCAGAGGACTCCTGACACCTCCAAGAGTTCTCCAAAATCTAGGAGGAACCATACTTGTCCCACCCCTCTGACCATGTGCTATGTACCCTCAACATCTTAAATAGACTGCTCAAGAATATACTCTAGGATGAGGAATGCTCATCCCTCTGGCTTGTGAACTAACTATCCAAAGGCTCATCAACACTGGGAGCGTTTCGCTCCAAATCCATCTCGGACTCTGATGAAGACTCTGAAATCCACCTAGATTCTCCTGAAGTGGGCTGGCTTAGAGATATATACTCTGTCAATCCAACCCATCAACACTAGATCAACTCCCATTGGATAGGTGAATATAAGCTCCCTCTGAAACACTATAATGCTATGCAAATTTTGTATTTTAATAGGGTCAAAATTTGCTTACCGATTTTCTTTTTCCCTATTTGTCGATTTTCCTGATTTTTGCCGATTTTCCCGATGTTTTCCCGATTTTTCCCCTTTTTTTCCAATGTCTGATTTTTTGAAAAATAACGATTTTTTCGGGCCGAAAAATCGACAGCTAGAAAAAATCGCGATTTTTCAGGACATCACCAATTTTTCGGTGTTTTTTTCCACTATACATCATCATCATATTGATAATAATAATAATAATAATAATAATAATAATAATAACAATAATAATAGACTTCTAATTTTGCGTGTTTATAATATCTTATTTTTATGATTGGAAAATGGCACTTTCATGTAATAAGAACCTAAGTACTCTAATTGGTAACTTGGGCCTTGAGTTAGTGTTTCTCTATCTTTTTGTCATTACATGGGTTTCTTCCATCTCTTGTAACTTTTTGCTTCAACATTGTAATCAACAAAGATTATTTGGTGAGCTCTTGCTCCAAACGTCAGGTTTGCAGCTTCAGTCCACTTGGTGTGCAGCTGCACCCAACGCTTATGTTCTCTTCACTCTTAATTTCTATCATTTAACATTTAATTTTTAACATATTTTCTGTTGTTATTTTCAATTACTTCTGTACTTATAAATAGTTGTGCCATTTTGTGTACATGCACTGCACAGTTGTAATATGCTATGAAAACTTTGGTAGATGTATTGAGTCATGAGTTTGCACCAAGGGACTGTGAAAATGTTCAGAGGGTCAGTACAGGTTGTTGGTATGAAATAAAACTACAGGTTGTTGGTACTAAATAAAACTAGTGTCAGTTCAAGTAGCAACCAAATAGATAAAAGCAGAACTTAAATATTACGTCATTTCTGCCGAAAGCATGCCAGCTGATTTTAGGTCTATCAGAGATTTCTTTCTAGTCTCATAAGAGGTCTTCAGGCTCTTATTAACTTTAGGTCTTTGGACAAATATTTAGATCTTGCAAGAGTTCACACCCTTTTAAATAGACTGTTAGTTCTTGCAAATATTAATATATTATTGTATATGAGGCACAGTTTTCTTGCTTGCTTGTATGTCTTCTTGTTTCATATGATATTAGAGACCATTTCTTCTAGCAGTCCCTCAAGACAATAGTCTTATTTTAAAGGACGGAGGGATCTGAATTGTATGATTTTATTGTACAGTTTGCTGGGGCTGCACAGTCTCTCGGTGCTGGAGCCATACTTGTAAATCCTTGGAATATTTCTGAGGTTGCAGTTGCTATTGACATTGCGATGAATATGCCAGTAGAAGAAAGGGAGGAGAGGCACTGCCACAACTTTGAGCATGTTACTACTCACACTGCCCAGGTCTGGGCTGAGACATTTGTTAGGTAATGATCTGCATTTTTTGAGAATTTGTGTTTGAGTAGTATATTATGATGCTGTTAGTAGCTGATGGCTTGCTAGAAAAAATAAGGAATGGTTGTTTCTTCAATAATAGGTTCTCTTGCATGGAGTTGCACACTGAGCAAGGAAATAATGACTACACATGATGACATTTTAAAGTTAATGTTTACAGAATTCTTTCTTCTTTATCATGTTGGGTTTCTGGCAAGCTCTTTTTGATCTGTTCATTTTTTCTGATGTTTGTCTCGATCATGCTCCAGAATCAAATGATGCTTACAGTGTTCTGGACCTGTACCTACTGTAGTTTGGCTTTCTTGTTTTCAAGACTTCCTTCAAAACATTATAAATGAAGTTTTTAATATGATTTTCAGGGATGCATGCTTTATACAACTTTCAGGGTTTCTTAGCCGTTCCTGTCATAAATCTCTATGAATTTTGAATCATTTTCTATGATCCTGCTTATACCAAATAAAGATGTTCCGTCTCCTTGTAGCTTGTCCATTTTCACTCGGGTTATGTTGCAAGTGCTTCTGGATTTTTTCTGTTTCCCAGTCCTTGTATTTTGGCAGAAACTAAGCATATCTTGAAGTACATTTGAAAGGCATAATTTGATCACCAAACAATTTGTTATGTTGATTGTTTCAATTATATTGGTATAGTCATTATAAGTATATAGAAGTCTCTCCATTGCAAATATTATCTTTTTGTGGTTGTTCTCGATCAATAATATATTGCTAGGTCTATTTCCATTTTAAAGACTGTTTTTTCCTGTATTTAAGCTGAAAATCCCTGCTTGTGCATGTAGACTTCATATTTCACCTACCAGAGAAACTTCCTTCAGAAGGTATTTTCATATTCTGGAACCAAATGATATGGAAAAGTCATCATCTATATTGCCCTGGGAAAGAAACTTTGCGAATCTCAATGAAGTATCAGGACATGAAAAGTATGGATGGAAAGGAAGAAAACTCAATATCCTTTGATATCCAAGAGTGGCAGATCTATAAAATATGTGAATACAGTGACGATACATCTATATAAAATTCTCCCATGGGCTGAGACATATAGAATGTAAATCAATAGGTTTGGTGGTTGGCGGTGTTGCTTGGAAGCTCAGGTGACACATTAGGAGTCCTACAGTGAAGCATAAAGCTCAAATCATGTACGTTATTCATCATCTATATACATAAGCTCCCAAGTGTTTGTTACATAATATCTTTTGCTCTAGTCAAATCAATAGTTGAATGACAGTATTCTTCTGGTATCTACTGAAGTGCTGATGTTTCAAAATTTACAGTAGAAAGAGTTGTAGTTCTTTGAGTAATATTTCTCAAGGGTTACCTAACATTTGCTGTTGCTGCTTGGTTTTTTGATTCCTTCTATTTTGTGCTTCCTTTCCCAACACCATTGCCATCATTATCTTGAGAATAACTTTTAAGCTCATACTCATCACCTAGTTTCTTCCTATGAAAGAAACCCTGGTTGCTTGTCTTCTATGTGAAAGCTTTGTCTCAATAATTCAACAAGCATTTAAATTGTTCCCCATTTTCATTTAATTTGCATTATAGTGGTTTCCACAAACTCTGGTACCAAAAAAGAAGGTTCATTTGATGCACTGGCTAGTTCATAAAATAATCCTTGGTATGAAGTCAGATTAACTTCCAATGCAATTTTGGTAGAGCCTAATGGAAGAAATCCTTGATCTTACTAGCAAGATACATACATGAGTTATACAAAGGTATATGACATCAACCATGCAACCAAACCATTTATTCTTTCCTCTACAACGAAATGTCCAAAACAGATCTATTTTTATCCTGGGCCCTTCATTCTTCAGCTTATCATGGAAGATGTTGCAGTCACAATGCTACTTTGGAATCTACAATTATTGATGGTGTGAATGGTACAGTGCTACGCTGTTGGGAGCAGGGAGCGGGAGTGAAAAACCAAAATTTCAAAAGCTTCCATTTTGGGAGCGTTTGGGGAGTGTTTTTTATATAATACATATTTTAATATATTTTGATGCATATATATTAAAAAAACATATATTATGCCAAATTAGCTATAGAAAACATAGATATAACCATTTAATACACATACAACATCAATCATCTAGGAGCTATAACTTATAATATTTGTTAAAGATAGTGCAGCTGTGAGACCCATTCTCAGGGAGGATGGTACCCTAGTCAGTTAACTAGTGTTCTTGGTCCTTGAACCAAGTAGAGTAGGTCCCTAGAAAGTACCTAGGGCCCCCAACAATATCCTGGGGTTCTTGGTCTGGGACCAAGTAGATCCTGCAGGTTGAGGAAGAGACTTCCTAGTCTAGGACCAAGCAGTTCCTGCAAGTACATAACTGGTTAGTTAACCAGGTGGATCTTGGTCAGTTGACCAAGCTGATGATGTGTGATGTCCTCTCTCCTAATCGGTTATTGCTAGGTTTTTTCTCAAGGGACTGACCACCCCTTGATGATGTCACTAGCACTTAACCCTTAGGAGCAGTATTGAGGACTAGAGGATCACATCATCCAGTTTGGATTTTTCCTTATACAGTGATGATAAAAAATATATGGAACACACGTGACAAGTTACCTTGAGAGAGAAAAGATTAAATTCCTTTGTCTTGTTGGTCTTGTTGGTCTTGTGGGTAAAAGGGTTATCTCCCCACTTTATGGTACACCTTGGTCTTGTGGGTAACAGGGTTGCCTTACTACCTTGTTGTGACCCTTTTAGTTGACTTATGGTCCTTTATCTTCCTTAGCACCCTCATTGTGTGTGGTACCATGACCACCTTTGCTATAATGACTAACCTTTATTGCTTTTATTGTTTTTATTTTGTGTGACCATTTGACCCTTGGTACCCTAGTCTAAGTCCACCTAACTTTATTTTATGTTTGTATTTGGTAACTATCCTAAAACCTAGGATTGTCTAAATGACCCTTCTAGAAGGCTTGTCAAAATTACAAATTATGTTCATAAATTCTTTCTTGTGTGCATCTTGGCATGAAGGAAGTGGTTTATGCTTGACGCCTAGGGTTATTGCTGCTTTGAAGTTAACGTTTTTGGGTCTTTGTAGCTCCTTTCTCCTTGTGGATTGAGCTGTGACTGTGCTGTCCCTGTTTGGGTTGATCCATGACTGTATGCGACTCTTTTGACTGAGCCATGAGTTGCTAATGACACCTCTAGGATGGTTGTGTTTGTACTGGGCTTATCTCTGATTGAGACATGAGTTGTTTGTGACCTCTTTGACTGGCCGTGACTGTGACTGATCTTCTCTAGAAAGTCGTTACTGTTGTTGTCCCTTTTGAGGCTGGGCGTGACTGTGTTTGACCATCCCTAGCAGGCCGTGACAATCTTTGGAGCCCTTGTGGGATGGGCGTGACTGTGTTGGCCTCCTTTTAGCGGGTTGTAATTGGTTTGGAGCCCTTGTGGGCTGGGCATGACTGTGCTGACCACCTCTTAGGAGGTCATGACTATTTTGCAGCCCTTTAGGGTTGGGTCATGGATTGTGTAAGCCCTCTAGGGTGAACCTTGGACTGTGGTGTCTCTTCTCTGATGGGTCGTGGATTATTTGACCTTCTCCTGCTAACCTATGGACTGTGGTGACCTCCCCTTGCTGAGTTGTGACTCTGTTTAAGCCTTTAGAGCTGGGCCATGACCTGTGTTAGTCTGATGGGTTAGTTTGGGATTGTTTGGAAGCCCGCTGGGTTGAAACTTGGCTGTTTGGAATCAAGGTTCTCTCTCATTTCTAGACTATTTTGGTTAAACCTCAGAGGCTTGTAATTATCTAATCCTACTCTCTCTCAAGTTATGTCATTTTTTCCTTTGTTGACTTGTCTTTACAGTGACAAGATATGACTTCAAAAGTATTTGAGTATAAGGCAGATCCAATCCAGATCTAAACCAACATTGTTACTGTTTGTTGATTGTTGTTCATTAGTCTGTTTTTGTAGTGTACTATTGTTATTGTTAATGTTCTGCATATTGCAATTGATAGATTATCTCAAGGACCAACTTTAACACAATGACCATTGGAGTGTTAAAGTTGAAAGAGATGAAAATAATGTTTTTGAATTTATTACAACAGTACTGTTTTGGATCTAGCTTTGTTTTCTTTTTTTTTGTTTTATGCATTAACGTATAAAATTTAAAATTTCCTATATCAAACCCTAACCTAACCCTAAAATTTAACAACAATGTCATCAAATGATCAATCATCAACAACATCAACCTTCAAATTTCAACATAAAATATTTGCCATCAACAAACTCTAACAAATAACATCAACCATGAAATGAAACAAAGCATCATAATATCATATTCAATACCAAAGCGTTATAAGATCATAAGATGCAATCAACAATTTAAAGTTCAAACTTCAAAGGTAGGTTCAACTTTCAAGATTCAAAGGTCAAACTTTCAAAGTTCAAAGTAGGCCATAATGTTTACAAAACATGCCATTATAAACATGAAATACAAAGTACTATGATACTATCTACTAAGATTTCCTCTTGCCATGGGAAACTTCCATTTTTTTTCTCATGTTCTAAGTGGAATAGGAGCTGTTGTAAGTGATCGTGGAACATGAGAAGAAGATGAATGGCCCCCACATATTGTTGGACATTGTGAAGCTAAAGGAAAAAATCCTGCATCTGGAAACCTGTTGGTGGTTGGGGGTGGCATCTTTGATGTATGAATTGGATCACCATAATGATCACCAAATAGTTCCGCCTCCAAGCACTCTAATGTTATGGCTCCATCCTCCACATTAGCCTCCTTTGTATTGTTGTCCCAAGTAAAAAATGTTCTATCATTCTTGGATGCTTCACAATAATGGGACAACATCCTCAAGTTGTAGTGCACATAAACCAAACTTTCGGCCCGGTCTACATTCAAACCGTTTCTCTTGATGTTGTGGATGAAGCTGTAGGTGCTCCAATACCTTTCTGCAGAAGAACTATTGACAACCTCTGAAAGAAACCTCACCGCCAATTTATGCAAATATGTGGCAACACTGCCATACATGTTCCACCAACGAATAGGATTCGACCTCTCTCGATCTTTGGTTGCATGCAATGTACCAAAGACTCCATGTTAACTGATGTGTTGGCTCAATTCACTCCATACTTGAGCACACTACTCCTCATCAAGGACCAACTTGTCTAATGCAAGCATATACCCATTTTGCACCTTTGGATTTGTGTGTGGTGTTTTCCTAACTCCACCACCAAGTGCAGGTTGGGCCAACCAAGATCGAGAATAATATTTTGGGGTAAGGACATATGCAAGGGCATGGAGTGGAACATTCAAATTATCCCACCTTTTGACCACATGTTTATGAATATAGTCATACAAGATTACATCTCTTTGCCCAACAATGTCTTTGATTTGACCAAGCATACTGTCCATTTGCTCATACGCCTCCCCAATCATCGACTGATCTATATCTGCAAAACGAATCATACTATAAACAGGATTGGTGAACTGCAGAACATATTTAACTTGTGCCCAAAACTGACCATCAAGAATGGTGTCCTCCACCTCTTGAAAGTCATGTCTATAAGATGCGCTTGCAGCGTTGTATTTCAATCCCTGCCATGAATAACTTGAGACCATACTAGCCAATGGCTCTCTTACCTTTAAAAGCCTCCTGAAGGTGAGGTAGTAGCTAGCAAATCTAGTCTTCTCAATCTTCAATAGCTCCAACCTAGAGTGATTGTGAAAAATGTGGTAAGCCATGCTATGATTGGTAATAAATTTGATCATTTTCTTACCTCTCTTGTACAAGAAACCAATCCATCGGTAGATAGGGTCCTTCATCTTAACGATATCATGCATCAAAAGGTTCAATGTGTGAACCAAACACCCTTACCAAAATATGTTGAGATACTTATCCTCAATGATTGCTCCTGCTACCTTACAATTAACATCATTATCAGTGATGACTTGAATGACATTGTATTGTGCAATCTTTTGAATTGTTTCAAGTAAAGGTTGTGCAATATCAATACTAGTCTTGTAGTGATTAGAGTAGTCATGAACTAAAAAGAAGACCGCACCACTAGTAGACACACTTAGAATATTCATCAATGGCTTGCCTTTAACATTTGTCCACCCATTAGATACAATGGATACCCCATAGCTGAACCAATCATTTGTAAACTTTCCAAGAGCACTATTGATTTTGGTTCTTTCCCTATCAAGTCCCACGGTTCTAGCTTTGTCATACCGAGGGCTCTTGTATCCTTTAGGGGCACCATTGATGGCTGCCATTTCATGTCAATAGGATGAGCGAAGAACATTGAATGGCACACCACATGCATAGAGAAACCTGTAAACTTTTGAATCCACATCATCTCTACAACCAAGGTCAAGGAAATCTGGTAATGTTTTTTGCATAGGCAAGAATCCACTAGTACTACCATGGGGGGGTGATGATCCGTATCTACTACAAAACATTCTTTGTGACTGTGAGGATTTAGATTCAACCCTTGATCTCTTGGAATTGTTTTGAGCGGCCTCTTCTTCCATCCTGTATTTGTTTCTTTCTTTAGCTGACACTTTGTCATAGGTTTTGGCTTCAGTAGCCTTACCTTGATCACATGGCATAATCCCACACAAATGGTTTCTCACACGAGTATATGAACCTGTGTAAGTTTTAGTACAATAGGGGAATGTAAACTTCGTGGTTCCACCCCCTCTCCCTCCCCCAAGCCTTGTCACATACTTCAACCAAGGTGTTGTGTATTTTTGTTTTTGCGCCTCATCACTCTCAATCTCATCATCATCATCATCCTCTTCTTCTTCCTCTTCCCCTTCCTCCTCCTCTTCGTTGTATGTGCCACTCCCTATCTCTTCCTCTTCATCATTGCCACCACCAAATCTAATTATCAACCGCATCATCATGAGAAGTGGAACCAAAAAGAAAAAACCACATACCCATCATGCTACTCAATATGAGAGTCACTTCTTGCATGCAATAGAATGATGGAAAAGGAGAAATGGGAAAGAGTAGGAAAAGAAAACATACAAGATTTAAAATTTTAACATATAGAAATATTTTTTTCGAAAACAAACTAGGATTGGGTTTTTAGAGCCTACCTCTTTAGCTCTTCAAGGTGGTTGAATGTGTCTATGGAAGCCTTCAATCTCCCTTCCAAGCTCTCACAAATAGAAGCCTTCAATCCCACCTTCAATCTCCCTTCCAAGCTCTCACAAATAGAAGCCTTCAATCTCCCTTCCAAGCTCCCACAAATTTGCTCTCAAACAACTAGCAAACCCACTCAAAGCCCTAGCAAGAGAAGTGAAATCAATGAAATGAGAATTAGAATGAGTCCAAATAGAGTCCAATAGTGTTTATAAAGTCTAAATAAACCCTAGCCAATCACTAAAAGACAAGTTTTTTTTGCAAATTTGAGAAAATTGGAATCAAGTGTGTCTAGCCCACGGAATCGCCTAGGAAGCGCTTTCGGGAGCAATTTTTTTTGGTATGGGACCGCTGAGGGATCGCTCTGGGAGCGCCGATCCCTCATCGCTCCCTCAACAATCCACTATAAGGAAGGGATTGATTTTTTTTGGCGAAATTGTAATTACCAAATCAATCTCAGGAGGAAGCGAAGAGAAATCGCGATCCCGAGATTGCTTCCCCATCGCTTCCTCTGGGATTGCAATTTGTGAGAGAAGCGCTCAGGGCCCCTAGCGCTTCCCTGCTGCCTTGGTATAGTGCATTTTATTTTGTTCACTAGCGACCTCTTTCTCTAATTTGATCATACACAATTGAATGTAGTGATCCAAAGAAAGGCACATATAAAACATGTGAACATACAATTTTACAAAGTGCATACAATGAGCCAAAGAAAGAGGAACAAAAACAAAAAGAGAGATAGCCAAGACGAGAATAGAGAATTGTGGATACTCTAAATTGCTATACACTCTTTTATTAGAAGTTAATAGAGTATGGCAATGCCAAAAAAAGAGTAAGCATCGAGGATTTTGCAGGTCAGTTACAAGGAGAATATTGCAGGTTAGTTGCAACTTACAAGGAATACTGTAGATCACTTACATGGAAATTTTAGAGTGTCAAGAATATGCCCAAGCTGGTCACAAAAGCAGTTACAAACATAGTTAGCCTATATGAACTCAGATTTGGATTAGGATTCCATACAATTCTGAAAAAGACTTGTTGGAAAAATCCAAATCCAAGAAAAATTGAAAGTATGCATGTCATTAATATGAAGAGACATACTAATGATATTTAAAATTTCTTGGAAGATGTGTCTAAGTTGCTCCCTACATGGAGAAATCTCATGATATGCCTAATTATTGAACAATTTGAGGTTTGCATGCTATAAATTCAAGTGCAATTTAATTTTATAATTACCAAATTAAAAATTTAAAGTTCAAAGTTGTTGTTTTACCCGTATATGCTTTGTGTATGATATGAATCAATTTTGAGGGGTAATTCAACCAAATTTGGTACAGAAATGCTAAATTTGGCCCAACTTTGCTGCTATGGTTACAAATTCTCATCATTTCCTCCATACTAGGAAAGTGTCTCCAATTTCTTCTAATTTAAAGGAGTACACCATTTCCAACAAAGTATGGAATAATTTATTGGGATTCTATAGTCAGGTTCTTTGTATGTACCCATGTGTTTTCTCATGATGGAATGATTGAACCAGAGACAAAACAATATATTGTGTTGAAGGCATTCAAATGAGAAACTCATTGGATTTCCTTCCTAAAGAATTGGACTTAGAGTAGTATGGTGAAGCACCTGTGTGGAAGATACTGATTCATTCTGCTTTGGTTGAGGTATAATACGAAGTAGTGGAACTACACAAATAATATAGGATTCTGAAGGATGTAGATATATCTGCTTCATAGTTGTGTTTTGGGACAAGGATTGAGTTAATTTTTGTCTAAAGCAAGATAGGATAGATGAAGATTGAGGATGTAGCTTGGTGCTTGAAAGTGTGCTTCTTTGCATCAGTGTGAACATTGTGAAGTATCTATCAGGAGGAGTAACCACCAACGTAGAACAAAAAGCCATGAAATTATGGAGCTTGATCTACTAAATAGTTTTCCTACCAAAAGTTAATGGATTAATACAAGAAGATATTAGTTTATAGACATTTTATACTTTTTTAGTTGATAGATTTTGTGGAAGCCATTGTAGATTGTGTTGCGATGGTATTGGTAAGGAATGCGAAGAATGTTGTCACTGGAATTGATAATAATGACATTATAATCAACAATATTAATAAAAGTCTTTGGGGAAAATGTTACAAAGAACTTGTGAGTAATGAATGTCAGTTGCCTTGCTATTTTGACCCATTGAAGCTAAAGTGATTTGGGATGTGTTGTAGTGAGAATTTTTAGTGTATCAAACAGTTTTTATTTGACAAGATGCTTTAGGTTATCATTGTGGCAAGCATTTTCTTCCCTCGTTATGGGAGTATTACAATGGAATGTATTAGAATTTTTCATCCTT
The DNA here is from genome assembly GCA_001517045.1 of Pseudotsuga menziesii. Taxonomy (NCBI): domain Eukaryota; kingdom Viridiplantae; phylum Streptophyta; class Pinopsida; order Pinales; family Pinaceae; genus Pseudotsuga; species Pseudotsuga menziesii. Next base: position 157,484 of record LPNX011208091.1, on the reverse strand, counting down.
TTGCAGTTGATAGATTATGTGGAAGCCATTGTAGATTGCGTTGCAATGGTATTAGTAAGGAATGTCAAGAATATTGTCACAACAATTGATGAGAATGACATAATTAACAATATCAATGAAAGGCTTTGTTGAAAATGTTACAAAGAACTTATGAATGAGAAGTGTCACTTGCCTAGCTATTTTGACTCTTTGAAGCTAAAATGATTTGGAATGTGGTGTGGTGGGAAGCTTTAGTGTATCGAATAGTTTTTGTTCGAGAAGATGCTTCTGATTATCATTGTGACAAGCATTCCCTTCCCCATTATGGGATTATTACAAAGGAGTGTATTTTCCTTTCGACACTTGTAATAATCCCTTAAGTTGAAATGTCATGGGTGAGGGTATCTATTTTGCTAAAGTCACCTAGGAATTTCACTTGGCAAGTTGGCCCCAATATCAAACGACCTACATGCACAAGCAATATAGCCCGTTGCCACAAAAATTAGCACCCCTAAAGTGCAAGGTCCTCACTAGGGTGTAGCTATGTGCAACTATGGAATTAATGCCACTGTCACCTTAGCAAATACTTCCCTTCACTTTAGTGACTTGAGAAGTCAAAAGGGGTGAAACCCTATCACAACTAAGTTTTGAGAGGTTTGGCAAATAACTTTGACTATGATTATGATTTAGAGTAAATCAATGAGTTAGAAGAGCCAAAAGATACGAAAGATTCAAAAATCAAACTAAGTCATATACTTATTAAGGATCCATAAGTTACCAAAAAAACCATAAGTTGATTTTCCAATAGAAATAATAATTTATTGCAAAAAAATGATCAATAACAATGAAATGAGAAGTGAATGAACCATGTGAAGTGTATCCCATTAAAAGTATTGATCAAGTTAACATTGTTGTAGTAAGATGAGTGATGAGTTAAGTGCAAATAACCAACAATGAAAATGAAGATTGTGAAACCCAAGGATGTTGAGAGTGGGGAGCAGGAGCGAAAAGCGAAAATTTCAAAAGCTTTCATTTTGTGAGCGTTTTTTATATAATACATATTTTAATATATTTTGATGCATATATTTAAAGATAAATTGTAGAATGCCAATTTAGCTAAAGAAAACATGAAAGCATAGATGTGATCATTTAGTACACATATACCATCAATCATTTAGGAGCTATAACTTATAACATTGTCATCAAATGATCAATCATCAACAACATCAACCTTCAAGTTTCAACATATAATATTTGCAATCAACAAAATCTAACAGATTACATAAACCATGAAACAAAACAGAGCATCATATTCATTACCAAAGAGTTGTAAGATAAAGGAAAAGCTCCTACATCTGAAAACCTACTAGTGGTTGGGGATGTGGCATCTCTATTGAATGACTTTGATCACCATCCTGATCACCTAATTGTTCATCCTCCAAGCGTTCTAATGCTATGGCTCCATCCTTCAAATTAGCCTCCTCTGGATTGTTGTCCCGCGCCAAATATGTTCTATCATTCTTGGCCGCATCACAATAAGACAACAACGTCAAGTTGTAGTGCAATTAAACCAAGCTTTCTACTCGATCTATATTCAAACTATTTCTCTTCACATTGTGGATGAAGTTGTAGGTGCTCCAACACCTCTCTGCAGAAAAAATGTTAGCAACCTATCAAAAAACCCTCATCGCTAATTTATGCAGATATGTGGTAGAGGAGGAATACATGTTCCACCATTCGATAGGACTCAACCTATCTCGATCTTTGGTTGCATATAGGTTACCAAAGACTCCATGTTCATTGATGTATTTGCTCAATTCACTTCGTACTTGAGCACACTCCTCCTTTGCTTGATCTACATTCAAACTTTTTCTCTTCAGGTTGTGGATGAAGTTGTAGGTGCTCCACACCTCTCTACAGAAGAAATGTTAACAACCTGTGCAAGCACCCTCACCACCAATTTATGCAGATATGTGGGAGAGGAGCAATACATGTTCCACCATTCGATAGGACTCAACCTATCTCAAACTTCGGTTGTATGCGGGTTGACAAATATTACATGTTCACCGATGTATTTGCTCAAAAATCCACTTCGTACTTGAGCACAGCCCCCCTCTCCAGGGACCAACTTGTCTAATGCAAGCACATACCCAGTCTACACCTCTGGATTTGTGTGTGGTTTTCTCTTAAATCCTCCCCTAGGTGCTAGTCGGGCAAAATAACCCAAGGTATGAAAAATTTATTCGATAAACTGTTTAGGAGTGCTGAAAACATTGAAACGAAAGTAACTCTAAAACTATTATAGGTTTAGTCCAATCTAAAAGATAAATGAAATGCACTAATTTGAGCTAAGCAAATCTGTAAATAACATTAATCTCAAATTAATGTTAAAGATTACCATAACGTAATATTTACTCATGAAAATAGCTTAAATTTTAAGAATAAAGTGTAGCCCTCAAAGAGGGTTTGATTTAGTTATGTTTTGGCCAATCTTATGCGTGAGATAAAATTAAATTCCAGATTTTGAAACAAAAAGAAATTTAAAGGAAAATAAAGTGTTTGAGTGGCTAAAAGAAAGAGTTGAGTCTCTTGACTAGTGCCTACTTACAACACTTAATGATCTTCCAAGGTTTTCCAAATAGATAGTATCACACCAAATATCAATCTCTAAGATGCAAAGTAGTTGTTAATAACAAAGACACTTTCTTCCCTTTATATAGACTAAGGTGAGGGAGGCCAACAATGATAAATGGAAAATCCCAAATGGACCACTCCTCAAAGCAATGTGTCCACATGTCACACTAGGATTTTTCCAAATCTCAAGGTGTGTGATGCAAGCTAGGTGTCCACATGTTCATTGCTCCTCCAATACGGTGTGCCTTACAATGAATGGTTCCTCAACTCAAGTTTACCTCAAACTATGTATAAGGTGGTTACATGTTCCTAGGGAAAGTGCCCATCCTCCAAGTGCCTAACACCTTCCAAACATGCTACTCCACACATGCAAAGCATCCATCATCCTCGATGAGTGTGCATGTGGAGAGGATGCCAACTATGTCACATGTGCCAGCTACCACACCAATAAATGTGCTTCCCCAACATTGATCCAAGGAAAGTATTCACCCAATCTTAGCTCTCCAAATGTATTTAAAATAAACAATATGCTAGGAGACCATGAGCCCTTCACATCCCATCAAGTGCTCTTTTGGCTAGGTGAAAGCAACTTCAAAGCAATGGCTAGGTGAAAGCAACTTCAAAGCAATGGAAACCTAATATTCCCTCTTTGCAAAACAAAAAAGTGTTTTCTCCTACACCAATCTTCTCCCTCTATACCTCAAGTACATGCAACCAACAAATCCAAGTTTGTTGCAGTCTTGGATCAATTACTGATCCAACTAAATATTTTGGAACTATCTTTGAAGCATCACTCCCCTTCATCATGCCATTACTCCACACCTATTTTGCAAAATCGGAAGGCTCACTACTGGAAGTCAATGCAACAATGATGCAACATGGTTGGCTAATCTCTTAGGAAAAATATTTCTCTAATTAAAGTTTTAGTCACTTCTACATACTCTTGTGCATCCTATAATGTTTGAGTAAGCCATCTCTGCTTCTAGTGCATTGAACTAGACTGTAAGGAGAGGCATCCTTATCTTGGCTCCATTCGAGCTAATCTAGAATTGTTTCTTCTTTTATTCTCGGATCAAATTATGAACATCCTTTTCACTTCCTTCAATCACTTAAGGAAATACCTATGATCTTGAGTACCATACATCCTCATCAAACTTAAGATCTTTGGTCACCTATTTTTCATTGCACTATAGTGTAGATCCAATAAGCCTTTGAGGTATCATCATGCCCAACAAAAATACCATTGATATTCAAGGGTTCCAACTTTAGTTCTTTTGTTGTTAGGAGCATGAATATAAACTAAACTATTAGAGACAAAAGATGTTACCTCAAGTTTCTCACCAATAATTGCTTCCTCTATGATGTTTTGTCCTTTAAGATCATGTGAAGACATCTATTCAAAATATAGATTATTGTTTTGCATGCCTCTGCCCAAAGACACATGTGCAAATCCACGTCATGGATTAAGGCCTTAGCAGTTGCAACAAAAGATCTATTATTTTTCTTTGCAACACCATTCTACAATAATTTGTCAATGCCCTCTTGATCTGTAGTTCCCTACAAAAGAGTCAAACTTTATGGAGGTATACTGACCTCCATTACTTGAAAGAAGCACTTTGATCATCTTCACTACCTTATTTTTCAACCAAGGCTAGAACTTACTAAACACTTCATCTTCGATATTCATATAATAAATCCACGTTTTGTGCGAAGAATCATTAATGAAAGTAAAATATTATAGAGATTACCTCTCAAAGAAGTCTAAGACATAGATTGACATGATTGTATCAACTTGAGAATCCTTCTCAATCTATGCTCATTGCTTAGAAAAGTAGCCTTGTTAAGCTTACCAAGTGCTCATCTCTTGAATCCTCCTTTCTCAATCTTGACATTAGCGAAATTTTGAGGTAAAAAATGCACTGCCAAACAAAATATGTACTATCCCCTATGGTTGAGTTGGCATTATTAGAGTTAAAGATACTTTTTGTCACATTTTTAATGGTGGATGACAATCCATAGTTAACCATGGCAATGTTGCGAGTATTTTCAAATTATAAACTAAATTATAGAACAAATGTTATAATAAAATAATATCATTATCCTATATTTTTTGAAGGAAACTATTGTCACACAATTTGACGATCTTAAGTTTGAAAGGATTAAACAATCGTCAAACCAGTTGAACTTGAGGACACTGCCCCAAAGTGTCACACATGCAAGGTCCCATCGCTTTAGATTTCTCAAATCCATTGAAGTAGACCCATACTAACCATGGGAGGTGTCCCTAGTGAAGCTTTCTCAGGTACTTGTTGGTTTAACCAACTTTCTCACAGTACTAGCAAGACCGATTTTGTATGGGAAGGAAGTGCCTTAAAGATTAACATTTAGAGAAATTGGCACCCCTGAGGGAAATGCTAAAAGGGAGCCTAAGGTTAATAAGACAAATGAGATGGCCCCTAAAACTAAAGACAAGCAACCAAATAGATAGAAGACTAGATGCACAAGTTGCTCTTGAAAGTAGAGGCATTTAAAGATAACTAGACTAGGATTAATGATATCTGCCCTAATGATTACAAAACATGAAACAAGGGGACAACTAAATATGGAGTCTAGATCTTGCAATGTTATGGTGCCTATGGGATTAGGGTGTTAGGAAAAGAAGATATTGGCACTTTAAATGAGTTATACTTGGATTTATTTATCATTTAATGTCTTAAAAATGAAGTACAAGGGTTACTTCTTGTTGCTGGTTTGAATTTAAATGTATTCCTAACACAAATAGCTCACTATCTGTTTAAATCACTCAATGAAATGCATAGAACAACAAGTCTGAAAGACATATAATAAGGTGAAATAACACTAGGGCCTAAATAGCTGAATATTTATATAACTAACAATAAAGATCATTGTGTAATCCTAGGGTTTAGTGGAGTCATTTACTTAGGATTTGAGTTTTAAATCAAACTAGGAAGGCCATACAATAGGGAGTCCTACCTTCAGTTAGTTCTCTCACTGGAGTGGAGTCGTCCTCTGATGACCACCTTTAGTTCACCCTTAGTTAGCCCATGCGCTTCCTTTGCATGATTTGTGGAGATACGTGCCCATGCTTGTCTCCCATTGTCAGTTAACTAATTCATAACGGATTTAGTTATCCGGAGTTGCACTAGTTTGTCTTCAGTGATAATTTTTCCACTTTTAGTCAAGTCTACAGTCTGAGATTCTTATTCCTCCTAGGTAATATTCTCTCTTTTGTATTATATTATGATTTACACAGATTAATGTAATATGACACCAGTTATTGTTGCTTTTTGAGTTTTTCTTTCATGTTCAATTTCCTAGTGATTTCCAACAATTTCTCACTGCCAATTAATTTCCTTCATTCTTCTTTCACAGTAAGGTTCAATTCAACCTGAAGATCTTGTGGAATTGGTAATTTTACATTAGCCACATCAATAGAGGTTTTTTTTATTAATTTTATTTCCGGACAACTTTTCAATTTGATTAAGTACATACATTGTAGTGCAAGAGGTGAGTTGTAAATACATACCTTTCCCTCGAAATGACTAACTCATAATGTTTTATTATATCTCTTAGTAGGCCCATTTTAGACCTCAAAATCCCCCTTGTGAGTTCAGTAATGCGCAGTAATTTCCAGAGAATTGTGCTTCCATATCGATGGCTTCAAGACACCAAGGGAGGTTTGGCTGAAGCTCAAATCACTTTTTGGCAAGGAAGATGAGCTGAGAGGACACATTCCAGAGAAGGAACTGATTGCTCTCCAACCCAACAATTTCGAAACCATCCAACAATTTTTCACTAAATTCAAGTCCTTAGTAATGCATTGCAAACAATGTGGAATTGACAAGAAGGATGAGCAGTTGGTGCTCTCCATTTTCAGTAAGCTTGGCCTTGAATTTTCAGTTTTTGTGTCCACTTTCCACTCCGGGAGACTGACAACTCCAAACTGGTGAATGCCATCTCTAGATGCATTTACTGAATCCTTGATCCAAGAACAAGATAAACTAATCCAAATGGGAGCTCTGCAACCTTCCAAGAATCAAGTTCTTTTGGCTAGGGAGTCCAACAATGCATAAGCAAAAGGGAAGCAGAAGGGAAAGGACAAGATATATTCTGAATCCAAACCAAAGGAGGAGCTTAGTTCTTCAGATGAAGCCTCGGTTTCCAAGAAGGGCAAGCAAAAAAGGTTTGAAAAGACCAATTGTACCTATTGCAAAAGAGGAAACCATCCAGAGAGTGAATGTATGAAGAAAACTATAGATCAAATGGCTAGACTTCTTGAACAACACAACATTTTCCTCCCAGAAGGGGCAAGGAAGACTGATTCTGGAAGCAAGACAGATGATCATGAGAGATGTCATGCACTGAAGGCTGGATTTTCAAAATCTCAAGCTTTTCTCATTGATTCTGGAGCCGCATCCAACCACATGGTTGCCTCCAAAGAGTCATTTTCTTCTTTAAATCTCACTGATGGTCCTAGCGTTCACATGGGAGATGATACTCAAATCCCAACTGTTGGGAAGGGTACAATAAAATTAGAACACATAATGTTAAAAAATGTTCTATATGTACCTTCTTTGGTAACAAACTTGTTATTTGTTTACCAGATGACACACACTGGTTCACTAAAGAGAGTTTTTTTTGGACCTGACATAGTTGAAATCCTAGATATCTCTACTAGGGTGTTGATAGCTAAAGGTGTTGCAAATCATGCCTCCAAGGCATATGAGTTATCACTTTTTTTGCCATACCCAGATCCATTGCAAGATTTGCACCCAGTTAAAAAGGAAGGTAAAAATGTTCTACCTAAACCATTTGCATATGTTGATGTTTCTTCTGATGATTCAGTTTCAGAATTTGAAAATGGGGACCAAGTGGAACCAGATCTTGGGGTTGAATATTAAGATTCAAATCCAGCTCCTATTCCTAAGAAAAGGCCTAAATGGGCTCAAAAACTCATTGAAGATGCTAGGAACAATTGTGGGGATCCATCGGACAGAAGGAGAACCAAATCTCAATTTCATGAGGAGAACCTTGCACTATGTCATACAGATCCACTTCCCCCAGAGAGGTGCTACATGATGGTGGGGTTTGATCCACAGTCCTACAAAGAGGTTTGCCATGATCCGTTGCACTATGTCATACAGATCCACTTCCCCCAGAGAGGTGCTACATGATGGTGGGGTTTGATCCACAGTCCTACAAAGAGGTTTGCCATGATCCAAAATGGCAAGGTGATATGAATAAGGAATATGAGTCACTGCATAACAAAGAGACATTGGACCGTGAATGCAAAAGCATAAACATTTCTTTTCCTATCTAGCATCATATTGGAAGAAGGTGGAGAGGTTCACATACACTATATCAGGGAACAAGTGCACAAAGGACCATCACACTACATCACTACCATACAAAGGAGCAACTTACAAACATTTTTCACAAAGTATTTTACTCAGGAGAGATTTGTCTATCAGGTCTCTGCTTGGTGTGAAGGCTTGATTCAGTTTCAGTTCCCTACTTGCTCATTTTTTGGGGGGGTTTTGTTCCCATGTGATTTTCCCTGTTTCCTTAGTTACATGAGCAATTGTTTTTTTCATTATTGTTGTATGGGTGACCTTTGGTCTTAGTTACCAGGGCCTAGCTGTTCAAGTTTGGATTAAGGGGGGATATTAGGATTACTCAATAATCCTCTTAGTCCACCTTGGTTATTTTAGTAGTTTGCTAGCTTAGGATAATGTTTATCACTTAGTTAGATCCTAGGATATGCTATTTGGACTCCTTATCCCCTTGATGCATCCTCATGCATAAATTTAGGAGCTCCAAAGATAAATCCATAGATTTTAGGAGCCCACACTGAGTTACAAGAGTCCTACCTTCAGTTAGCTCTCATTGGAGTGGAGTCAGCCTCTGATGACCTCCTTCAGTTCACCCTCAGTTAGCCCATGCACCTCCTTTGCATGATTTGTGGAGATATGTGCCCATGTATGTCTCCGAGTGTCAATTAACTGATTCATAACTGCTTTAGTTATTCGGAGTTGTACTAGTTTGTCTTCAGTAATAATTTTTCCACCTTTAGTCAAGTCTAGAGTCTGAGATTTATATTCCTCCCGGGTAATTCGAATTCTCTCTTTTGTATTATATTATGATTTAGATAGATTATTGTAATATGACACCGGTTATTGCTGCTTTTTGAGTTTTTCTTTCATGTTCAATTTCCTAGTGATTTCCAACAATTTTTCATTGCAAATTAATTTCTTTCATTCTTCTTTCACTGTAAGGATCAATTCGTCCTGAAGATCTTGTGGAATTGTTAATTTTACACTAGCCACATCAATAGAGATTTCTTTTATTAATTTTATCTCTAGACAACTTTTTAATTTAATTAATTACATACATTGTAGTGCAAGAGGCGAGTTGTAAATACATACCTTTCCCTCGAAATGACTAACTCATAATGTTTTATTATATCTCTTAGTAGGCCCATTTTAGACCTCAAAATTCCCCCTGTGAGTTCAATAATCCCCAGACCATTTTCTTCAAGAGAGAAAGCACTCCATATTGTACGTCATCAAAGCACTTATGCCAAAGTTCACGCAACTAGAAACCTTTTGACCATACCATAGTTTCAATATCTAATGATGAACTAAGCATCAAACTTGTTAACACAATGTAGATTTATCATGCAAGAAACTAAAAGAAGGTTCTTCATCAAACCAAATACCAACAAATCATTTATTCAACTCAAGAACATCACCTAAAGGCATCCAGAAAAAGATGGAGGCCAATCCATCCCACAGGATAAGTGGCATCATTTCCCAACTAAACAAAGATTCCTTCCTTTCACTCTTCAAACATGCTGAAGATCTTCCTTTTATATGTCATATTTCTCGAAGCACCATTGTCCATATACCATCCAAGGTTGGACGTAGTGTTAGTTGAAAGACAAGAGACCATGGAAAAGGTGGTCTCAAGATTCACCCTTCAACCTTCACCGCTATGATAGCTAATTGATCTCTGAACTCTACGATATTCATCAACTAGCCACAATATCATTTTCACTCATGCAAATGGTGGAAAGCTTATTTCTCAGGTACATCTTGCAAGAAATGTTGACACTCTATAACAAAGCTATCATAACATCATCCATCTCTTGAGCCCTCTTCTTCTTTGCAATGTGAGTGATCGAATAGTCTTTAACTTAATGAAGAATGATTCTCTTTGCCTTGGCGTCCATCTTGTAATAGATCAATCGAGTTGGATCAGTAAGAAAAATAACCTTGTTTTACTTTTAATAAACACCCAAAACTCAACCTCCTCCAACAACATCTATAGTATATACTTTCAAGGTATAAAGTTGGAAGGGCCTTCCAACATGTCACATTCTCTAAGACTGACAGTAGTCATCCCTGCAATTCCTTGAGCCCACCTCAACATCAAGTGAGCTAACAAGTAACTTAGATCAGTGACCTATCCTAGGTGAAGATTGCAACTCCATTCCATGAAGCAACTAGGTCATCACATCCATCACCTATACCTTGAATTATACAACTCCCTATTTCACAAGAAATCAATTGCAACATAACAGGCTCTAATAGCATGTAGAAATTTCAAAAATATGCCCAATCGGAAATTTCCACCTCAGTTATATGAGGCCATAAATCTACTTCATAGAGTTTCAACCTTGGTGCTGAAACTAATTATTTCAATAGCCATGCAAGAAAATTTAAATCTGCCAAACATTACAAGGCAAAGTCAAGAGTGTAGACACCACAAAGACTTCAACCATAGATCATTTTAGCAACCCTTAGGGCAAGATCTATCTCAATACACAGAGCTGAAAATTACATCAGTTACAATGGAAATATAACAACAAGAAGTCCTCATCCCAAGTTGGTAGAACAAGTCCTTTTAGCTCATCTCAAGCAGGACTTTTCAATGCATCCCAAAACCTAGCTAGGTCATCCACAATAACAGCAAACCCTAACCAGTGATACAAAGGCCAAGCAAGGCATCCCCCCATGCNATCTCAAGCAGGACTTTTCAATGCATCCCAAAACCTAGCTAGGTCATCCACAATAACAGCAAACCCTAACCAGTGATACAAAGGCCAAGCAAGGCATCCCACCATGCTCTACAAGCCAATCCTCAGAGCTTCTAAACAAGCCAATGTCACACCAATTGTCAAACCCCAAGATCTCCCACTTGCATCACAAAACTTATCAAGGAGATTCAAACACTTGCATTGTGCAAGCTACAATATTGAACACTTCCATCTCACAATTCAGGGAGCCTTAGTACCACAAGCACTAATTCTTGCTACAAGAGTAAATCTTCCAAGATTTTCCAAATAGCTAGAATCACACTGTCAATCTTTAAGATACAAATTAGTTGTTAATAACAAAGACACTCTCCTCCCTTTGTATAGACAAAAGTGAGGGAGGCCAATAATAAAACATAGAGTAAGTCCATAATCAACATTAGCCTAAGTCAACAAATGAAACCCCAATTGGGTGTTCCTTAAAGCAAGGTGTCCACATGTCACACTCGGGTTTGTTCAAATCCCAAGGTGGTGTTCCCTCCAAGATAGGTGTCCAAATGTTAAGCGCTCCTCCAATCAATGGCCCTTCAACTCAAGCATTCCTCCTCAAATTGTGTAAGGTGATTTACAAGCTCTTAGGGCCAAGTGCCCAACCTCCAAGTGCCTAACACCCAACAAAGTGGTTACTCTCCACGTCCCAAGCACCTATCATCCTTAACAAGTGTGTCCTTAAAGAAGATGCCAGATATGCCACATGTGCGCCCTTGTTGTCCTACCCCCTCTCAATCTAGGTTGGTTAGTTTCAGAAGGGGCAATCCTTGTTAAGATCACTAATCTGTCCCTAAAGTGCTGTTACAAACATCAGATTACTAAAAGATGCATTTTTAAGGTTTTTAGAAGAATTCAGGGTGGAAATCAATCAAATGAAGTGCCTTGTCAATTGGGTTATGGATTTAGGACACCAATGAAGCTTGAGAATGAATGTAGAATCCCTAGTAAAGCTACTAACAACAAATGCTACCAGCTGATATCAGATTTGTGCTATGGCCAAGTGAGATGCCCTAAAATGACATTTCTCATACCAAATTCACATCTACAGCCATACGTTATGCGAGAGATGAGATAGAACAATTTGTTTAGCCTTATTTATTGAATAAACGATTAGCACTACATCATATCTCAAATCTGATTTCACAATAGGTTCAAGAGGACCATAAAGGTCACACCTAACCTCTTTTTCAACCAAGAAGCACTCACAAAATGGAGTGAAAACCGCCCAGCCAAGAAGTTAAAACAACTAATGCAAGATGGTAGTGTTATAGAGAATCACCTTATAACAAAAATTCCTAGCACAACTTACCCATTGAATTGTTAATAACATGAATTCCCAGCACAACTTATCCTTTGAGATGTTAATAGCATGAATTCCTAGCAGAACCTTGTTTGTCAAATCAATAATAACAAAAATTCCTAGCATAATATTGTCCATCAAATCATTAATAACGTAATTTCCTAGCACAACCCTATCCATCAAATCTTTAATAACTCTCTCTATCCTTGTAGGTTCTCCTAGCACAACTCTGTTCATCAAACTGTTAATAGCTCTCTCAGTGGATTGATTGGTTTGTGGTCTAGGTGTAAAAAAGGGGATCAGTCCATTCGACAAGGATGCTCTTTGGCCCCTTACCTATATGTGTTGATAGTTTATTCTTTTGGCTATCACCTAGAGGTTGCCCTCATCTAGGGGAACACCCATGGCATTTCTCTTCCATTGTAAATAATGTAACTGAAATAAAGGAGATAAAGAGTCTCCGTAGGAAATCAAATAGCCCATTGGAAGATGAAGTTCAACGATCACTCCAATGTATAAATAAAGGTTTCTCTCAATCAATAAAATACAATTTCAGGATTTATTCCACCCAACAGTGGTATGAGAGTGAGGTTGCTTCCATAACTCCTGCCTACTGCTTCTCAATCCTGGCATTTTTCCTGCCATTCTGTTCGTTCTATCTTCTGTAAGATTCTTCTGCCAAACATTTTTATCTCCTTTGTATGTTTCTCTTTTGCTTCGCCAGGCTGCCTGATTTTCTAAGAATCGATTTTATCTCAAACCTGCAAAGTATTGGTGAACTTGATGATAATCTCTCATTTTGAATATTGCGACCTTCCACTACTTTGGATGTTGCAACCTACCATTGTGTTGGGTGGAACTGTTAGCGATGTGACCCTCCTCCATGCTATCGTGAAGTGTTTACTGTTTCCCCCTTGGTGAAAGCACAAGGAGTTCTCTCACTCTGCCTTGGTGAAATCGCATGGAGTTCACTCACTCTCCCTTGGTGAAATTGTGTGGAGTTCTCTCTTGGATTTCTGCTATTTGTTGACTGGTGCGCTAGTGGAAGCATGGTGCATCTAGTTGTAGGTATATTGATGCGTGGTCCTTGTACATGAAGACCTCTCTCACCTTGGAGCTGCAGGTTGCCAAAGTTGTGGAACTAAACCCTAGCGCGAGTTGCGACATATCACTCCACTCCAAGAGCTGCGACATCTCATCTCACTCCAAGAGCTGAGACTGTGTGGGAAGTGCGTTGAAGCCTGCGTGGGGTCTCTCCCATTTAAAGCTGTGTTTTTGTAATGTGTGGCCTCTTTCCTCCATTGAATTTTGCTCGTGAAGACTGCGACTATCTTTGCTCAATGCGTTATATCCATTGAAGACTGATTGTGAAGACTACAACTATCTCTACTCATTGTGTTACATCCATTGAAGACTGTTCGTGAAGATTGCGACTATCTATGTTTAGTGTGTTACATCCATTGAAGACTGCTCGTGAAGACTACGACTATCTCTGCTCAGCGCGTTACATCCATTGAATACTGCTTATGAAGACTGCGACTATCTCTTCTTCTTTTAATACGGACCTTGTAGTTTTCGAGATTATGTTTGTTGATGCATTCATATGAAAGTGGATGGTATAAAGTAGCCATTTGAAGATTATCTTAAAACTGCACCATTGCACCTGAGAAGCTGCGAAGACTGGTAACACCTTTATTTTAAAATTTGCATATACATTGGTAAAATTGGAGATCATGAAGAGCAAGGATGATTCCTCTATTTGAGACATAATTTTTTTATGTAAATTGTAAAGAGCAGTGACTCAGACCTGCAAGAGCATGATCCTTCTATTTTGTATGTAAATTGTAAAGAGAAAAGACTTAGACTTGCAATAGTAAATACAGCTCATTGTGTGACTGGATTATATTGGAGAAGGTGACAGACTTAGATCTGCACCTTGACTCTTTCTCTTTTCCCAAATCTTTGTCCGTTTATCAGTAAAGATGCATTCATTAACATCCATCGTTGGAACAATCCTCACTGGCAAGGACAACTACCTTGAGTGGTCTAGAAAGATCAAAGCCACTTTCATTTACAATGATCTGTGGAATGGAATTTCTGAAGGCACCACCATTAAAACTGATGTAGGACTGACCTTCACATCTGACCCAAAGCCCCCAACATCAGAGAAAGAAAGAGAAATATGGGAGACCAAAGACAACAAGGCAACAATGATCACTGCAACACTAAGTGAAGAGGTGAGTCAACACATACTTCCTGCAACATCATGTTTTGAAGCATTGAAGACATTGAAGGATTTGTATGACTCACATTATGAAATGGAGGAGATTCAGTTAATGTTAAAACTGTTCATTTTGGAGGTTAAGCATAATGACTGCATGTTGGTTGCATCTTAGATCATAGAAATCATGCACAAAATTCAAGCCTATGGTATGAAACCAGACCTTCCACTTGCAACATTTGTCAAATCTCTCTATCCTACACATTCACTCTATTTGGAATCACTACAAGCCAGTGATAAGTTCAAAGATGTCACCTTTGACACCTTGGTGGAGAAGATTGCAGACAGAGAGAAAGTATTTGGAAAGAAGACTAGTGAGGCTACTGGACAGACTCTTTGCCTTGCTCAGAAAGCAAAGAACCGGTCCAAAGACCCTTCCAAGGGAGAAAGCAACAAAAGAGGGCAAGGACAAACGATCAGATCTGAAGTGCAAGTGTTGTGGGAAGAATGGACATGAAGCAGATCAGTGTTGGAATCCTTGGAACTCCATCAAAGGAAGACATAACCAGAATAAAGAAGACAAAAATAAAATCCAAGAGGTTGGTAAAGCACCTAATTCTGCTCATTGTATTGTTGCACATTGTAATCTTGGAATTAATGAAATGATGTCTTTTTCATCTTACAAATATTGTTGGTTGCTTGATACTGGTGCAACATCCCATATGACCTTTAGAAAAGATTGTTTTAAAGAAGTGAATGCCATAGTAGATGACATAGTGTACTTTACAGATAAATCTAGTCTCAAACCAAAGGGAATTGGTTCCATCAAGCTCAAGTTGCCTGGATTCCCTGAATTTGTATTGAAAAATGTTCTCTATCTTCCAGAGTTGCATAGAAGCATGTTGTCCTTAGAGCAGATTTGACAGCAAGGCCATTCCATCCACACGTTCAATGGAATCATAGATATAAGAAAGTCCTTTGACAACAAGGTCATCATGACTAGATATGAAGATGGAAAGTTGTTGAAGTTGAAGGGCTCATCTGTGAGAATTCAAAACTTTGCCTACCTATCTCAACATGGAAAAGGTAATTTGTCATCCAGTTTGTTATGGCATGCTAGATTTGGTCATTTGAATTATAGCAGTCTTCATTCGTTGAGAAAGGATGGTGTCTTTGGTTTGCCCACCATTCCTAGGAAGATAAACAAATGGATGCATGCATATTAGGCAAGTATAGTAGGTATCCATTCCCAAAGCCAAAATTTAGAGCATGTAGAAAGCTAGAGCTGGTTCACTCTGACTTATGTGGCCTCATGCCTGTTCCTTCTTCCAATGGTAATAGATACCTTATGACCTTTGTTGATGACTAAACCAAAATGTGTTGGGTATACTTGTTAAAAATAAAATCTGAAGCATTTCAAACATTCAAGAATTTTCATGCATGGATAGAAAATCAAGCACAAACTCATATTGGCACGTACTGATAATGAAAAATAATACACTTCTAATGATTTTGAAGACTATCTTCGTCAACATAGGATTGCACATCAAACTTCTGTTCCTTATAATCCTCAAGAAAATGGTGTGGAAGAAAGGATGAATAGAACCATCATGAATATGGTACGCTCAATGATGTTTTTCAAGAATGTAAATCGATGTTTTGGGGTGATGCAACAATGCGTGCAACCTATTTGAAAAAATAGAAGTCCATCACATGCTCTTGAAGACAAGACTCCACATGAAATGTGGTATGGCCACCTTCCTTCGGTGAGGCATCTCAGGGTTTTTGGTTCCACCTGCTATGTACCAAAGGAGAAAAGAAACAAACCTGGTGCTCGAAGTCGAAAGTACATTTTCTTGGGGTATTCAGACACCTCCAAGGCATATTGCCTTTATGATGAGGTAAACAAGAAGTTTGTTATTTCCAAAGATGTCATTTTTCTTGAGACTAATAACAATGATGAGTCGATTGATAGACAACTTGATTGATTGGAGAAGTTTTCCCATCTAAAGACATATTCTAAAGTTGATAATGAAGCTCCACACCTTGAAGGGTGGATCCCTATCTTGGATCAGGGTCAATCTGTGTAATTTCTTTTTGAAGTACCTACACCCCCTCATGAATAAACTCATGATGAAGAAGTTCAAGCCACTTTACCTAAATAGGAGACTCAATTGGATGATGTAATTGAGAGGATTGGATGATTGAACCTTGAAAAGAATGAAACACCACCAATTGATCAACCTGGGCCATCAAGGAAGATTTCGAAATGGGCCACAAAGACACTTGAAAGTGTCCATCTAGATGAATTTGGGAAGACATGAACGAGAAGATCAACCAGACAAGAAGATGGAGGAGATGTAGATAACTTAGGTGATGACATGGATGTCTCATTTGATTAAGAATTGAACTTATATGCTAACTTTGAACCAACTTCCTTTGAAGAGGTTGTTGCTCGTAATGAGTGAAAAGGGGTCATGCAGAATGGGTATGATGCAATCTTGAAGAATGGAACCTAGAAGCTGGTTGACCCTCCAGTTGGAACCAAACCAGTTGGCTGCAAGTGGGTATACAAGAACAAATACAAATCAGATGGCTCACTTGACAAGTAGAAAGCGAGGCTTGTGGCGAAAGGCTATGCACAAAACGAAGGAATTGACTATGAAGAGACGTTCTCTCCCACAACAAAATGGGCAAACATCCACACATTACTGTCTTTGGCTGCACAAAATGGGTGGAAAGTTCAACAGATGGATGTAAAAACAATTTTCTTGAATGGAGACTTGAAAGAAAATGTCTTCATGTCTCAACCATAAGGCTTTGTTGTGAAGGGAGAAGAACACAAGGTTTGTACCCTCGTCAAGTCCTTAAATGGCCTGAAACAAGTACTTGCTCATATCCAAAGCATTAGAGACAAAATATCCAAATCCTGCTCATGTATATACCATATAAGAGTCAACATATCAAAATGGCACAAAGTGTATTGTGCAATACATATCTAGGAGACTGGAACTGGAACAAAATACATAATCCATGAGGCCTATAGGCCCTAGGGTATATGGCCTATAGAGTCCAAAAAATGACATGCTACATAGTCAACTACATAATAGTGACTACTACATAGTTCGTTGTTTGGGTTCCACTTCCAGTTCCACATTCCGTTCAAACTTCAAACTTCATGGTTCAATGTTCTGAGTTCACGTGAGCACCGACTCTCCAAGGTTCCAAACTTCCATGATGCCAACAAATTAACAACACAAGGAAATGAAGGTTGGGGGGCCGAGGGTAGTCACTAAAGAGGTCACGGGTTGGGTTAGGTTACTTAGGTTAGGAAAAACAAATTAAAAATGAAATAGAACATTAAAAATAACTGTTTTTTTCTGAGTGTGCAGGTCCACACAAAAACAGGACGATTTTTGTCATGACTCGGCCTAGCAAACTAGTTTGGTACTGAACTGGTTGATTCAGTCGGTCGGTTCAGTACCGAATCAGTCACCGATCCGATTTGCTCACCGATTTGATTCGATCAACCTTTAAATCGGTGAATTGGCTGATTCCGAAACTGTTTCGGCTGATTTTTAAAACTAGTGTAACATCCAAGCCCCAAAAGCAAGGGTGCTCCAACAATGATTGTCCATATCTCAATAGGATACAATGATGAGGCCCCGAAACCTAGAGCATTCCAACAATATCCACATGTGTGGCCTTAAAGATGACAAATATGTGGGATGTCTAAGCTTCAAATGGTCCAAGCAACCAGCAAAGTCCTCAAACAATGGGAGCGCTCAACAAGAAGCATGTGGAAAATGGTGAAAAGGGACCACAACCAAAGTCAAACTATAAGATTTCCTCTGCAAAATCAAGTAATAAGCCTACAAAGGCGTTCACATGTGGGACGGATCCATCAAATCAGCTCCAACTTCTATCTTCACGGTCCAAATTTGATATGTTGTAATGGGCCAAACAGGGGTCAATCCTCCCACGTGTCAAGAGTAAGGGTCTCCAACATGTAGAAGGGGGATATCTTTATCAAAATGTTAGGAAATGCGATGTAGAACCCTCAACAATTGAGTACTCCATAGGAATATGCCTAATAGCCATCAAACATACCACATCATGTGCCATAGCATGTGTAAGTTAAAATTTAAATCACTGTAGTGCATAAGGTTAACCCATCATTTAACTTAGACAATGTTATCAAACGTGAAAATAATACATGAAATAAAGTTACATTCATACGTCTCTAACAATTCAATGACTTAATTAAACATTTACTCATCCAATCTGACTTTGGTGTGACTCTATTAAAACCTTATTAGATGTGATTCCCCTAAGCTAAGATGCATAGACTAGCTACATAAGTCAAGTGAGGTTGCATGAAGTGAATTATGTACTAGGAAAGAAAGGGGGTCTTTATGAAATAACCATTATAGCAATATAAGAGTGATAGGTCTACCTTAACTTTCAAGGGGTAGGATTTAATATGTTTCTTTCACATGTGTGCCTAAGGAAGTGTTGTATGAGTCATCCATCCTTGCGCCTGCATATTGCGATCCATTCTTTAATTTTTCTTTGATTATTTCCTTTATTTACTTTCATAGCCCTTTCATTAACTTAGTTCCCTTTTGCATCATGGGGAAAGAAGAATCTTTTTGTCTATTCTACAGACATCCTTGCACACTTAGTGATGCTCATATTGTGATATGATATGAAAGAGAAGAGATGATTTCTTGTCAGATTGTCTCTAAAAATAGTGTCCTTTTGTTTGTATTTCATGCTATATATATCCTAAATTTTATGACTTTATGCGAAAGATAGTTTACAATGTCAATTACTGAAGGTTGAATTTACCAAACTGCTTCTTGTAACACTATTGTCATAAAAGTTGCTGAAGAACACACCAGAAAATCATTTTTTACTGATTTGGTTTATGTACAAGGCATATTTTTACTATTCATTAATGAAACATTTGTAAAAAAAAGAATCCGTGAAAATATCTGCTCCTTTATTTGAATTAGAAACATACTATCTGTTTAGGTGCTTTGTTGGCATTTGCAAACATGTGATTCGTACAAGTAACTCTAGTCCTTGACTTATAGTGAATTGAATGATACGATCCTGGAAGCTCAGTTAAGGACTCGTCATATACCTCCTCAACTTCCAGTAGACAAGGCTGTTGAAAAGTATGAACAATCAAATAATCGACTGCTTATATTGGTAATTTTCATATTCATGCCTACATAAAATATAGATTTCTTCTAGTATTTTCTTTGGGTTTCTCTCACTTATCATAAGGTTTTAGATTATAAATAATCATTACATTTTGTCTGTACCCTTAATTTAATGTGTTTCTAGAAGTGAAGAGAGTATCATAGTGTCATAATTGTTTAGAAATAAACATATACGTGATAACCAGCCTATGCCCAAAGACAGAAGAAAGCAATTGTGCTTTCTGGTACTACTAAAACCACTTAGTCATACTAGTGATACACTGATCCAAGTTTAACCAGGACGGTACTGAAAAAGCAACAATCATATTGATACTGTGATTTATAACTAAATCATGTTCTGCTTTAATCATACTTTCTTTTATAAAATAATGCATACCATGATCTGGAAAAGTGTCAGTGAAGATTCACACGAATCCTCAACACAATTCTTCTGTACAACTAGCCTCTCCTCATTTTTACTACATGTTCTCACAATTTGTTTTTGATGGTAGAAATGGATACTGATTAGTTGGAAATTCTGTTTTTATCTTATGTGGAAAGCTACACCGCACGTAAGTTCCTTCTCTTTTGCAGTTTTCTAATAGGAACTGCAGCTAGTGTGCCATGAAGTTGTGTCAAAACATATTGCAAATTAAGCAGTCCTGACTTAAGGGATCTCTATATCATCACTTCAGCCTCATGCGAGTACAAAATGAAAGACATGCCCACTAATAATGCACACATTAGGGTTTATGCAATATAATAATCATTCTATGTTATTCACTAGATTTCTTGAGGTATCTTCATATAAGTGAACTAAGTGAGTTGAAGTTCATTCAATATAATCAAATTTATATTAAATAAATCATTATATTAATGTTTATAAATTACTTAAATAGGTCAATTGGACTATAAAGATACAAGCACGTTATAAGCCAAGGGAGTCTACAATGTAACTTCAAAACACAGCTACTATGGATAATAGAAAAGAAAGATAGAAATTTTCAAAGGGGGAGCGAAATTGGGTCAAGGACTTGTTACCGGCTAGGTCATACTTAGTTGGATTTTAATTGAGCCGACAAAGTTTGAACAAGGTTACTTGTTCATGATCAGTGTTCAGAAGTTCATCAAACCTTGTAGGCCCTTTTTATTTTTTGTACAGCATGTTCATACCCCCTTGGGGGAGTTGTAATAAAGTGTGCTAGCATGATAAATTTGTAAAGGGTTGGCCTTTCTAAGACTTAAACATCAATTCGATCATTCCAAGGTGTTTTTTCACTTGTCAAGTATGCAATGTTGAATAAGCGATGTATAATTTTTGAGTTTTTCACCGCTCCTCCAAAGCTGAAATGGTTGTCTTGGTAGTTAGGCCTTGGGAGGTTATTACAACTCACATGTCATTGTATATGAGCATGCTAGGCATTGTTTTTGAGTCGTATGGACATGTGCTAGGTCCCCCTAAGTTTTGGTTCAGTTCCAAGAAAATAATTTTTTCCTGCAAAATTAGGCCATTTTGTAATGGTTTAATTAAAAAAATTCAAAATGTAATAAAAGTCAGGTTCGGAGTCCATTTTTGTCGTGGGGATGCTGTTTTCACACTCAGAGCGTCCTATTTACCCTAGAGGCCACTTTTCATATGTTTCGGGCGACCAAAACACCCCGTGGAGCTTTATTCAACTAAGGGAGCATCGTTTTAGCATTTTAATACTAAAGGTACATCATTTTGGCACCAAAGTAAACAAAGGGAATAAATCAAAAGTCAAATGTTAAGTGGGGAAATGACATGGCATGGGAAATGACCCTCTTTAGCATGTAAAACATCTTAAACTTTGGTTAAAGGTTTGAGTGGCGAGTATGTTTGAGATGGGTGACGTCAACCAAAAACTTCACGCTAGCATAAACTCACGCATGGGGTAGGAGGAAGGGGTGGACCCCTCTTTATTTTTGAAGTTTAAAAACTTATCACAAGAAGGTAGCGAGTGATAGTCGGTAGATGACGTCAACCTCACCTATCTTCACGTCAACCTCACCAAACTTCACGTCAACTGCATGGTGAGTGGTTGGTTGGTTTTCTGCACATGGTGAGTGGTTTGTTGAGTTTGGTAAGATAGGTGGCACTTGCCTCTTCACTTCAACTCAGTTTGACTAAGATTAACTCAGATATACTTCCATTCTATCTTTAGTGTAGGTAGCACCCCCTTGGGTCTCTCTTGGCTATTTAAGCAAGGTCCATTCACTCTCTTTAGCATGAAGTGTATGGAGCTTCTACTCTTACTGCTCCAATACCAATTGTTGACACAATGTTTACACTGAGAGGGGGGGCGAATCAGTTTAAAGCCAATTTTCAATCTTTTCTTGACTTCTATCAATCAACTATCAATTCATCAATGCATTATTCTACCATTTAGATAATCATTTCATAAACATCTACCACTTCATCATTTATAAATCATAAGCATCTGAATCATGGAGTCATAACAAGAGCCATAACATAAGAGAACGCAACATCATATGATTTTGTAATCTTTTTGTATTTTTTTTTGAACGACTACAACCATGAGGTAAAATCAGCACCTACTGATACAAAGAGCACCTACTCTTCATGCAGGACCCTGCCTGGTTTTCTTAGACGCTGCTAAGAAGGGTTTGAGGTATCCTAACCTCAAAAGAAAGACAAGCTTGCTTTTACAATACCAGCTCACTGTCTCATTATGCTCATCACACACACATATCACTGTCAAGTGCGCTCACTACCACATCATCTTTCTGTCCACGTCATCACTGTCATATTAAACATCACTCTCAGGCATATCACTGTCAAGTCAACACATCACTGCCATACTCAAGCATATCAAGGTCTGTGAAGGGTACCAATACGTCATCATCATCATCAAGTAGTATTGCATGCATCATAGTGTATAAGATATTCTCCTCATCAATTCATCACTGTATGTAATATCATCACGTTCCCTTCTCAATCTTCTCAAGTGCTTTGTCTAACATACTCACTGCTCATGAACTCATGCCCAATCATCCAAAAGATCTGCTCATGAAACCCAATCACATTTTCCCTAGGCACAGTCAATGAGTGCCTTCAAGCTCTGTCATAGGCTGCTACAGGATCAGCCCTCAAGTCTGCTCTAAAAGTCACTAAAATATGACTTCAAGGAAAACATAAAAGAGCACAGTTAAATCAGTTTTCCAAACTTATTCAATTGCAACTGTTTTACAATCAATCACTGTAGCATTAAGAAAGTCAACTTCATGTCCAGGTTGTAACTTGTCAAATCGTAGGTTACTGTAGAAATAACTCAACTGTTCCTGTCTTCACTTTGGCAGCTTCAGTATGTTTAAAATGGGTTGATATAGACCTGAGTTATATTGCACTTTACACATTTTCAAAACTTGTTACAAGAACTTTAACTTACTTGTTTTCAATCCATCTGATTGACATGTTTTGTTGCTGCCTTTTATCTGAGTTACAGTGCTTCAATACTGAGATGATCTTCAGATGCCAAAGTCTGACTTGTGTCTGAGTTTGGTCTGCTTCAGGGCTGCAAAAAGGATTTTAGACTTGAACTGTACACTGATTGTTTATTTAAATGCCTCCACATAAGATCGTTGCTACTCCGGCTATGTTTAGGGTAGACTTCAAACACTTCTTCACATAACTTCTGTGGCTTCCAAGTGTTCTTCTCTGCTGTAAATTAGGGTCCGTCTTGCTGTTGCCACCAAAGCTCAGATCTGCTCCTATACCACCGAAACTAGCCTCAGTCCTCCAAAATAGCGAGCTCTTTTCTTCACACTTTTGTTGGATTAAATTAACCTCAGGCAAGTCCAAAAGGACTGCTCTAAGTTTGTGAAAGAAAGGGTAAAACATAGACAGATCCTCCACCGAATCAAGACATATTGTTGTTGCCAATAAATTAGGGCATCATCAAAACCAAAAGAAAAAACAAACTGCTGCAAAAAAGTTGTTGACTGCTCCTGTTGCTAATTCACGAATTTCCTCAGTCCACGAAAACCACCTCTAGGTTGCCCGAAAAAATTAAAAATGATGTTGCAAAATTCGGCCTCAAGAACAGTCCGAAAATCAGAGAGAGATCATCCTTCTTCAACCCAACAGCTGCTCCACGAATTTTTCCTTAGTAGGATGTCCTAAATTCCTCAGAGCTCCCACGGATTTTCACTTTTCAAAATGAATTTTGATAGGGTATTTATAGTGATTTTTCACTATAATTTGGAGCTGACCTGTCCAAAACTAAATTAATTTATTTATTTTTTTGAATTCTGGAGCCGACTTGCTAAAACAAATACTATTTTTTATTTTAGTCGACTTTTATTTATCAAGCCAATTGGTATGAATGCAAATGTAATTTGTTTGCTCGTCAACAAACTTCCAATTGAACTCTGCCTCCAACCATTTTTTGATGGCCAACATACCATAAGGACAGTATCAACAAGTTGTTTGATGGGAGCAACTATGCATTCTAGAGCATAAGGATGAGAGCCTTCATAGAAGCTCAAGGAATCAAAATATGGTAGAGTATCGAGAATGGGTACAAAGTACCAAAGACCGTGCCAACAGATGCAGATGAGCTGGTTCGATACAACAACTCGAAGGCTAGAAATCATCTCCTAGGTGCTATAGACGAATTCGTCTTTAACAAAGTGATGAACTTCCCCTCTGCAAAAGAAATGTGGGACAAACTCCAAACCACATATGAAGGACACAACAAAGTCAAGGAAGCCAACCTCAGACATACAGAGGACAATTCAAACAGCTAAGGATGAATGAGGACGAAGACATAGCATCCTATATTCTTCGGTTGATCAACTTGTGAATACCATCAGAGTTTTGGGAGAAGAGGTTGAGGAGGCTATAGTTGTTCGAAAAATTCTAAGAACTATTCCCAAAAGGTTCAACCCCAAGATCTCTGCTCTAGAAGAAAGAACAGATCTACAGACTATGACAGTGGATCAGCTGCATGGGACTCTAGTAGCTTACGAAATGAGAATTGAAGACGAAGACACGTCAAGAAAGGAAGCAACATTCAAGGTCTCCTCCAAACAAGCTGGGAAGAACAAATCAACAAAGGACAAGCCGACAAGTGATGAATCTGATGATGAAGAAATAGCCAACTTTGTTTGGAAATTAAAGAGAGGCATTGGAAAATACAAAGGTAAGCTACCTCTTAAATGTTTTTCATGTGGAAAGATAGTTCATTTTGCTTCTAAATGTCCATATGCAAAGAACTCAAATAGTGAAGAGGACGACAGTTTTAAACCCTACAAGAAGTACAATAATTACACGAATAAGAACAGAAGAAATTTTGCAAAGAAGAAAAGTTTCTACACAAAAAGAGACAATAGCTCATCCAGTGGTGACTTCGACAATGACAGTGATAGTGATTTTGATAATGACAGTGAACCAGACAAAGTACTCTTCATGGCAATAAGCTCAGATAAGGATCTTAATAGCAGTGAAGCACGACTCGTTGGAGACTTGCGGGTACTCGCGAGTCTGCCCGAGTCAGCACCCAGGACGAGTAACCGCACAATACTTGTTGGAAAACTCGTCCAACTCGGTGCACTTGTCAAACTCGCCCAGACTCAGTGAGACTTGCCATATACTCGTTCAGACTTGGCAGGAATCGCCAAGGAAAAACACTGCGGGAGAAACTTAAAGAAATAAAGGGAGATTGATGATCCGGCTTTCACCGGTAACAACATATGGGCGGTAGGGAGACAATCAGAAAGAAAGACAGTTGATGCCGGGTTTGGATGATGGATGATGAAAGCTGATGCAGCATATCCCTCTAAGTTACATTTTGACCCAGCTTTGCCTTAAGGCCTACAAATAGTTTGGATAGGGCCCACGGCTAAGTCACACGATTGGGCTGCTAACTATAAATTTTGTGTTTCTTAACCCTTGGTTGCATGTATTCTTTTTCCTCCCGACTGGACTATGGCCAGGCCGCACAGATTACTTACCTTTGCAGCCTGTATTCATATCGAATTTCGCTTTGACAATGGTACTTACGTTTATTTATATTATTGTTTAAGTAAAGATAATATTAGTTATAACTTATAAAGTTTAAAGTTTAAAAACTTATAGTTTTTTATTTTTATTAGGTATATGTTATATATTATATTTTAAACTTTAAACTTTTTATTTTTATTTTTATTAGGTATATATTATATATTATATTTCTCAAGTTTTATCATATATATTGTTTACATAAAGATAATTTATAAAATATAATGTTATGAACTTATAATGAATTTATAATTTAAGTAAATATTACATTTTTCAAATTTTATTTGATATATATAAATGTTATTTTTTGATTTTATATATAATAATATATGTATTATATAGATATTATATATGATAAGTGAATATATTTTAAATATATGGATTAGAAATGCTATTAACTTTTTTTTTCCAAAATTTACCCTATTTTAAGTTTTTTTCTTATTTGTCGAGTCTGTCGCGAGTCTTTCCTGAGTCTACGAGTCACATGCCAGTCGAGTGTTTGTCGAGTCCGAGTCGTGCAACATTGCTTAATAGTAATGAAGAATCCGAAGATGAAGGAGAAGTAGATCTTGAGGTAGAACTTGTAAGCGGCTTGAAAGAACTGAAGAAAGTAAGGAAGGAGAATAGGATGCTTAAGGAAGAGGCACAACAGTTTGAACAAACCATTGTTGACTTAAAGACCAAACTAGAAGAAGCCAAACGAGTTGAAGACTCTCTTACTGAACAACTAAGACAAATATAGGAGAAAAGGAAAATCGTGATGTTGAGATAGTATCTCTGAAGAACAAGTTGCACACGAAAGATCTCGCAAAAGGTTATGAAAACAACTCCAAGGTTCTAGAACAAATCATCAGCAATCAAAAACCATTCTTCGACAAGACCGGTATAGGATACAAGCAAAATACCAATGAAGCCTCAAACTCAATGTTGACAGATAATGAAAAGAAGCCAAGAAGTTATGTAGAAGTTGTCAAGGACTACACAAATGAAGAAGAGATCGAATGTCATCCAAAACAACCCTTATCAGAAGAAGGGCCAGCAGAAAGACCAAATCTCAGAAAAGCACCTGCTTCATATGTGCCCAGGTATGGATACTTCTTTTATGAGCATTTCTTTACATGTGGAAGATTTGGACACAAAGCTGTAAACTGTTTTCAAAGAAGAAACTTTGAGACAAGGAATAACCTTGCAAGACCACATCACAATAACAGATTTGGTCCCTTGAGATCAGAAATAGAGTGTTACAAGTGTAACAACTTTGGACATATAGCCATAAATTGTAGAATGAGGATATCGACAGTAAGAAATGAGGACATGCCCAGCAAGGTATGGATCAAACACAAGAACAACTATGAATGTGGAATTGCTCTTCAAGCTCAGAATCACAGCTCTAGTAAATGGCATGTCGATGGCGGCTGCTCCAAGCATATGACAGGTAACAAAGATGCTTTCGTCAATATTGAAAAGGATAAAGGATTTGTATTGTTTGGGAATAACAATTCAACAAAAGTATTGGGAAAAGGGCACAATAAAGCTCGGAAATAAAAACTCCCTAGCTGAAAATGTCTTGCTTGTAGATAACATGAAACATAATTTGCTAAGCGTCAGGCAGATGTGTGATCAAGGACATGAACTCATCTTCAACTCAAAAGGATGCAAAATAAGAAAGCAAGGATCAAGGTAGTTAGTAGCCACAGCCACTAGGACTCCAAACAACATATACGTGTTAGATGAGATTGAGTCCGAGAAATGTCACTTGGGAAAAGAAGATGAAAACTGGCTCTGGCACAGAAAACTGGGGCATATACACTTTGACAATTCGGTGAAAATCTACAAGAACCAACCAATTCGAAATATGCCAGAAGTCACAAAGCCTGCTAACTTTGTATGTGAACAGTGTCAACATGGAAAACAAACAAGAGTGCATTTTAAGACGAAAGAGCATTCTTCTACAAAACCTTTGGAGCTCGTTCACATTGACTTATGTGGACCGACCAAAAGCAAAGGACTAAATGGTGAAAAATACTTCATGCTACTCATTGACGACTATACTAGGATGACATGGGCATGTCTTTTCAACAGGAAATCACAAGCATTTGGATGTTTCAAAATGTTCAAGGAACTGGTCGAGAATGAAACAGGGTCATGAATCAAGTGCCTCAGATTTGACAATAGTGGAGAATTCACTTCTTATGAATTCGACAAATACTGTGAAGAGCATGGAATAAAGAGACAGTTTTCAGTAGCCATAACACCTCAGCAAAATGGAGTTGCTGAAAGAAAGAATAGATCAGTAATGGAGATGGCTCGAACCATGTTGAATGAATCCAAGTTAAATGACAAATTTTGGGGACATGTCGTTCATAAAGCAGTACACATCTCAAACAGAGTATTACTTAGAAACAAAAATGATAAAACTCCGTACGAGCTATGGACTGGAAGAGCAACAAGTGTACGGCACTTCAAAATCTTTGGAAGCAAGTGCTACATCAAAAGAGAAGATAAGAAGATTGGAAAATTTGACTCTTGAGTAGATGAGGGCATATTTGTTGGATATTCATCCAAGAGGAAAGCTTACAAATGCTACAATCTGAGATTAGACAAAGTGCTTGGAAGCATTAATGTGAAGGTAGATGAAGGAAGACTAACATCATCTAGAGAAGAGTCGGAAGAATCAGACGATGAAGAAGAGGAAGGTTCCAAGCAAAAGGATGTGAAGAAAATTAAAGTGGAAGAACAACCAGATGAGGATGAAGAGCAACTCATGGAAGATGAAGAACAGAATCAACCAACTATTGAACAAGAAGAACAGAAGGATCAACTAACACCTAAGAACTGGTACCAGAAGAATCATCCATCAGATCAGATTATTGGTGATAAGGATGCCGGAATAGGAACCAGAAGAAGACAATCCGGAAGAAATGAGCAGGTACACTTCTCTCTTTTGTCTGCAACTGAACCTGAAACTTTTGTAGAGGCCAATACATATGATCAGTGGGTTAAAGCTATGGAAGAGGAACTAGATCAAATTGAGAATAATGAAACTTGGGAACTTGTTACTAGACCACGTAACAAGAATGTAATTGGCACAAAGTGGGTTTTCAGAAACAAAATGAATGAAGATGGAGATGTGATCAGAAACAAGGCTCGATTGGTTTGAAAAGGTTATGCTCAGATCGAAGGAATAGACTTTGAAGAAACATATGCACCAGTAGCCAGAATGGAAGCTATCAAAATGATGTTGCCTTACGCTTGCTCCAAAGACATCAAAGTGTATCAAATGGACGTAAAATCAGCTTTTCTGAAAGGGGAATTGGAAGAAGAAGTCTACATCGAACAACCAGAAGGATTTCAACTTTCAGAAAATGAGGACTATGTATGCAGACTCAAAAGGGCCTTATATGGGATAAAGCAAGCTCCTAGGGCTTGGTACCCCAGATTGGACAGGACTTACTACGACAAAACTTTAAGAGGGGAAGTGCAGATAGAAATTTGTACATCAAACAAGACAATGACAACATTCTCATCATTGAAGTTTATGTTGATGATATCATCTTTGGAAGTGATGATGATTCACCCAGTTAACAATTTGCTAAAGACATACAGAAAGAGTTTGAAGTGTCATTACTCGGTGAATTGACCTTCTTCTTGGTACTCTAGATATCTCTATGAACATAAGGCATTTTTATTGCTCAGACAAAATACATCAAGGAGATGCTAAAGAAATTCAAATGGAAGACTGTAAACCTTTGAGTACTCCCATGATCATCGGTTGTAAGCTGAGCAAAGACGATGAATCTAAGGAAGTTGATCAAAGGCTCTATAGATCAATGATTGGTAGTCTGCTATATGTAACAGCCTCCAGACTAGATGTGATGCAGATTGTTGGACAAGTTGCAAGATTTCAAGCTGCCCCAAAGGAAACTCACATTATAGCAGTTAAAAGGATCTTCAAGTATCTCAAAGGAGCCATGGATTTTGGACTTTGGTATCCAAAAGGAAATGAGCTGATATTAATAGCTTATTCAGACGCAGATTGGGCAGAATGTGTTGACGATAGAAGAAGCACTAGGGGAACAACTTTCTTTCTAGGCGGTTGTTTGGTATCTTGGTCAAGCAAAAAGCAGTCCTCATTGTCCTTATCAACCGCAGAAGTAGAATATATAGCAGCAGCAGCTTGTTGTACTTAGATTCTTTGGATGAAGCAAACCCTGCAAGACATACACGTAACATGTAATGAGTCGATTCCAATTCTATGTGATAATACGAGTGCTATCAGTATCTCCAAGAATCCAGTTATGCACTCCAAGACCAAGCACATTCCAATCAAGTTTCACTTTCTTCGGGAACAGGTCACAGAAAAGAATATCAAGTTGGAATATATTGGGACAAAAGAACAGGTTGCAGACATTTTTACTAAGCCTCTTCGAAGAGAGACTTTTGAGTACCTCAGAGAAAAATTGGGAGTCATAACATCTCCTAATTAAATTGATCTATCTTCAACAACACAACAATATGACAGGGGGGGCATGATAGAAGTACCCTTTGCCATTGATGCCAAAGGGGCAGAAAAAGCTGAACAGGGAAGGTAAAGGAAGCATGATCTAAGGCGAAGATTTGTGGATAAAGGAAGCCCATTCTAAGGGGGAGCTTTGGAGTTGTCATCAATGACAAAGGGGGAGACTGTTGACTAAATTGTCATTGATGCCAACAAGTGTGTGTCAGTGTGTCTCGGTGCCCCTTGAGGAGCCCCCGAGGGTTAATTAGTTGTCAATGTCAAATGAGACCTTTTGACCTTGTCCAAGCCCAAGTCCGAAGCCCTTGGAGCCCTTGGGACATTGCCAAAAGCCCTGTACACCCTGTAGCATGTTCAAGTACCCCTAGGTTTTCTTATGATTCCCCAGTTGTGTCCTTGGTCGGTTGAAGAAGTTGCAAGAGTCCAAATGACCCTTTCAATGGTCATTTATGTTTGATAGAAGTCATGATACCCTAGGAGAAGCTTAAGAACCCCCACACATTGATGGTCGCGTTTATAAAGCATGTGGCAACCTTTTTTGACCTAACTAAAGTCCCTAAAACCCCTTACCTATGATCCCTAAAATTTACCCTATGCCTTGCCCTTAAAACACTAGTATTACCCCAACTTATACAAAGATACCCTAACTTGAAATAAGTAATAAGCATCAAAACATAATCAAAATAATATTAAGATTGAATGATAAAACCTTTTTTTAATTTGTTAAAACCCTTTATCTCCAACATTGAAGTACTTTTAAAGCTAAAAAAGTCTTAAAACATTAATAATAAAAATAAAAATAAACTCTTGCATTAAGACATGTTTTAAAGGTATTATTAAAATAAAACATTAAAATATTTAATAAATAAAAGAATTCTTTATTAAATGATACAATTTATTACAAAGTTGAATCTCATTAAAGCTTGTTTAATATTAAATTACTTAAACCCTTCTATTTCCTCCAACGTTGGCCTTTTAATTTTATTAAAAACATAATCGATCCATTCCTCATGAAGTCCGCCCTTTAAGCAACTTGAATTAAAACTTGACATTTAATATTTAAAGTTTAAAATGTTTCAATAAATAATTTTTTTAGTTTTAATAAATTGATGTTTAAATGGTAACTACTTTAATATTAAAACTTTTTTAATCCTTAAAATATTTAGACCTTCCGTGAAGTCTGCCTTTAGTGGCTCTCCCTCTCCACGTCTAGTAAGCACATTAATACAATAAACTTATGCCATAATTTAAAAACATAATGATCATCACACATTTGATAATCGTGGACTGAGATTTTCGGTGGTTTACTTAAGTGCAGAAGCATACGAACTACCTAGCAGCAAACCCGAGTTTCCATAGAGAACGAAGGCAACAGATCGTAAGATTGAACTGAGGATGAATAAAAGTTTTTGCTGACTGTTGAAAAGAGTTTTTACAGACCCGATTTTTGCAGACACGACTTGTGCAGACCCGTTTCTTTTGTCTTTTGTGTTAAGCTTGCAATAGTTCCAGAATTTTTAAGACAGCAGAAGACCCGAAATTCCCACAGGGATTGTCTTTGGTAAACAGTTCGAGTCTTAGTTGTTGGGTGAAGTTTTCGTGGGAATAACTTGCAGCAACAGTGGAGATGGTGATCCGATTTTTACAACAGTCCACAGTCTGATTTTTAACGTGTTACGGCTGCTCTCAATCTAATCTTGAAGTCTGCTACAGGATACTCAACCCAAGTGAAAGGTTGACTTGCACAGTTAAAGGTATGATAGTATATACTCAAGCATGTTAATGTTGAATAAATACTGTGGTACGTACAATTGTACATAAACATTCTATGATGACAATGTACGAGTGAACATGTATAAATGTGCAATAGTGTCATAAAGTGGTATGAAATGGTATGTGGCCACTGGCATGAACAGAGATGAGTGACTATGTACAGCAGTACAATAGTATACAAATGTGAGAGTACAATGACAAGATATGTATGTCTGAGACTCTGAACCGTGATATGTGTGAACAATGATGAATGGATGTATGGTGTAAAAAAAAATACAGTGGTTTATTTTGTCAATACTCTCCCATGGTATGATGAACTCTTTATGATGCATAGTCTGCCATAATGATACATATACATACATGATACATGCCTTGATGATGTCAATGATATGATGATGAACATGCATGGTCTGGTGTGATGACATACTTCTATGCACTATGATGTGTACTTGTTACATACACATTACATGTTGATGATGATTGCACATACTTGATGATGATAGTACTTACTGGATGACAATGGTTCATACTTGATGACGTTGATGCACACCTATGATGATGCGAGCACAGAAGAATTTTTTGGTCAGTGATTGTGTTTGACGATGTGTACAAGGATGTATGTAAGCAGTGTGTGGCAGTGACATATACAGGGAAGATTTGGCAATGATCAGAGTGCAGAGATTATCAACAACAGATTCAGAGTTTGGTATTTGACAGGTCCACAGTTTCAACAATCTCTTTCTTATCAGAGTGGTAGGACGAGGCAAGGAAAGGAGGTCGTAGCCTCCTTCCAGTTGAAGCCGAAAAACTAGGGAGTTGAAGCTTCCTTCAGGTTGGAGCCTATAAATCAAGGGGTCGTAGCCTCCTTCCAGTTGAAGCTGGAAAATTGAAGTCTTAATAATAAGGGGGTTTTGCCTCTTTCCAATTATTTTTGGAAAACTTTTTTTATAAGGCTTCCGTGGATTTACCCCCAGAACTTGGGTTTCCACGTCAAAAATTATTGTGTACTGTGCAGCTTGTTATTTTTATACACATTGATGATGTGTTGTGATTGGTGATCAGCAACCTGCTTTTAAGTTTTGATTAAAATTTTAGATTGTGCAAATACTGATTCACCCCCCTCTCAGTATTTCAACAATTGTATGGTGAGTGGTTGGTTGGTTTTTGGCACATGGTGAGTGGCTTGTTGAGTTTGGTAAGATAGGTGGCTCTTGCCTCTTCACTTCAACTTAGTTTGACTCAGATTAACTCAGATACACTCCCATTGTATCTTTGGTGTAGGGTAGCACCCCCTTGGGTCTCTCTTGGCTATTTAAGCAAGGTCCATTCACTCTCTTTAGCATGAAGTGTATGGAACCTCTGCTCTTACTTGTAATATGTTGAATATTTTCTGTCAATAAAGATTGGTTTTGGAGGTCATATTGTGGATTGTTGTTCCAGCTGGATGATGCTTATGCTTGTATGGTTGAGGTAACGGTAAAGTGTTAAATCTTGCATTTTGTTTAATAACATATTGAAGGGTTGGCCTAAATGATTAGTACTAATCAATAGGATGAGCATTGTTGTTTCAACTCTTAGTGAAAATTTCATTTTGTCAAATTCAAGATTTTGCATATTTACTTGTTTGTGAGTATGCTCTCTTCATTCACATTTTGGATTTCACTAACCCTTTAACAAGTTTATGCAAGTGCAAGTGTTTTTCAGGTTTCTCTTGGGTGTATTTGAAGGAGATCTAGTTTGTTTCTCCTACTCTCTGCTCACCTTTCAAGAAACATTGCCCTCTTGAAGTATTTCAACCGATCTTCAATTGCCGATTCTTTTCACCAAGGCTCCTAACCTTCTTTCTTTAAAAACTTAAACTTCTCATTTGATTACTTGGTTACTTGCTTTTATACTTTAGATCTACATGCTTAAGATAAATATCTTCCTTATATCTAGTTTATAGAGGTATTTCATTTGTTGCTTAGATCTAAATTTTCATAAAGTTGATCTCTCTTTCATCTAGATCTAGCATCAAATCTACTTTTCTTCGCAAGCATTTCAAGGATATTTTTAGTGTTTGCATTGAGTATAATAAGAATATCTATCATCAAGTGCCTTATTGGCAACCTTGCAAAGGCTGTCCAAGACCCTAAGAAGGTGGGTTTCAATCCCAGTCTTCTTAGTTATTCGCTTTTCTTTTGAATTAATTGTTTAACTTAGAATTTTTTCAATTTTTTTTGTGTTGTCCAAAGGCACTCCCAAAGTTTTTTTGGGAACTTTCTACTGATAAAATCTTGCTGGTTTTTAACAGGTCCACCAAAAAAGAGAAGAAACGTTGCCCAAATTTTGATTTTTGGGCCATCTGAAGCTTCCCAGGGGTTCCCCCTACTTCCGTAGCTTCCTTTCTGAGATTTTGTAAGCCTTTGGATCCCAGATAGCAAGGACCAAAGAACATTTCTCTTCAAGCATTGTAAGCGAGAGTAATAAAATTTCTTGAGTAGGCTCTTCAGAGCCCACTCCCCATCCCCCAGGGGGGAATTGCGTCTCTGTCATTTTTTGTGATTTTCCTGTTTTTAGTGTAGTTTCTTTTTGCAGGCTAGTATACTTTGATAGGTGTTGCAATTTGTTATATCATTCACATCTGTTTTGTTAAAGTAATACAAGTACTAATCCCACAACTTCCCGAGTTACCCGAAAGGGGAAAGAGATGCTTATTTCCTTTTTGGTATTGTTCTTTACTTTTTCACAAATTTACACCCCTTGCTCTCCTGACTAGTGCTTTAGCCTGAAAGAGATTCTTGGGGATTTAATAAACATGCAAAACACACTACAATTTTAAAATCCTTAAAAATTACTGAGGCTTTGTTGTGTATGCTCTACATCGTTGCGGTTCGACCGATCAGTTGGTTGCATCAAAAGCAATGTGGGTGACTGGTTTAATTGGTCTCACATTTGAATTAACCTCCCAAGGCGAAAATCCAAAGCCTTGATTTGATTTGTGGCGGGGAAAGTTCACAGAGGAAGCGGGAACAACTGGGTAGTTATCTCGAGACACCGTCAGGCTACAGTCTTGTTGGTGTAGTGTTGGACATGTCTCAGAGACTCCGACCTAGCCCACATATTCCTCGCGTGGAACCGCATTGGATAAGGGTTTTGGACATACTCCTCATGCTTTCGGGTATATTCGGAGTTCCCTTCCCCCTAATTTAATTCACTCATCTTCCATATTAATCTAAAACTGACCAAGAGCATTTGCAACACATCCCAGCAATACAACAACATTTTCTTATTTTGGACTCCATTTTTGGCACTGGTATTGTCATCATACAATCATTTGCTTCTATATGCTTTATATATCATGTGTTAAGTGATTCTATATGTTGTTGTGTTTAAATATCATTGTAAATATTTTGTTCCAGTTTTTCTTTTTTTAATCAAACTCTTAAGTAACTTAATTGTCATCACACTAAGCCTTAACAACCTTAGAAATTAATAGTGTCTACTCCCCTTGGCTTCAATTAGGAGTTGGCCTAAACGGAGGAGTCAAGAACATGGTGATAGCTTTGACTCGAGACTTGCCCCCAGGGACACACCGAATGGCTTGAAGATTTATGCCACGTCCCCCTAGGTGTGTGAAAGACGGCAACCGGACTAGTAAGCAATAAATTCTGATTGGTTATCCAGATGGAGTCTCTGGGAACATTGAGATCCTTTGAAGTTTCACTAGTTTTATTGTCAGCAAATAACTACTCCCTACATTTCAAGGTTAGAAAAAAGTTGTTAATTGACATAAAGTGTAATGAATATAAAATATAAACATAAACATTACAACAAAATAATAATAATAGCATAAACATTATAATTAATAACATAAAGTGTAATAATAACATAAAATATATAATAATATATCAATTGAATAAGATCTAATCTTAGCCATTGAAGTTAGGGTTTTAGTACATCCCAAAAGTATAAAAGGCAGCTAAGGGGAGAGGAGAAGACATATAATCTTTCAAGGGAGAAACTCAAGCATTGAGTGGAGAATTAGGACTTTCTGAGTTTCAG
Source organism: Pseudotsuga menziesii (assembly GCA_001517045.1). Classification (NCBI taxonomy): domain Eukaryota; kingdom Viridiplantae; phylum Streptophyta; class Pinopsida; order Pinales; family Pinaceae; genus Pseudotsuga; species Pseudotsuga menziesii. Next base: position 121,660 of record LPNX011208091.1, on the reverse strand, counting down.
CCTCTTGGACAATAGAGAGAAAGGTGTAGTATTCAGGGTGAAGCAGGCAGCTGAACCAACTCAAGGAGCAGATTTTTTCTGTGCAGGGTACCATACAGACAGTATGGACAGAGTGTACATACAGGTTGTACAATCATACAGACCTGTCATATGGATCTGTACATTCGTACAAATCAGGCCGTACAGATTTCCGTACATGCAGTCGTATGGATCTGCAGTCATACAAACCATACCATACATACAGCAGGTCAGCAGGGCAGAAAAACTGGGGTTTGCTGAGGTGTTTCTTGGGCAGTTTTTGCAGCAGTGAGAATTTTATTCTGTGGGGCAGAATTTGTTAGGATTTTTGTGTAATTTCTCAGGGACATTTTTTCAGTAAGGGAGCCCTTGTATGCTTGGATTTTAATTAAGGAAGCTGATTTTTAAGGGCATAAATTTGTATGTGTTTTGTGATTTGTTTCTTATTTTGCTTACACTAGGAATCTCTGTTAATAGATCTCAGCAGTGTAAAATAATCAGTTGGCTGAAAATTATTTTTTAAGCAAGAAAAAACTAGAAATTGTTTTATCTAGGTCTGAGATCAGAAAAATTAACAGGATTGTGCCTTTCTTCTTTTATATAAGGAACATTACAATACAGATTATAAAGAGGTCCAAGCTCACTGTGAGGCTATGAGACACTATGTTCTGCTACAATCCTCTACGAATTGCTTACCACACTCTACTCTGCTAATCTATTCTCCACATTTACTGCTTATACTATGGAACAATCATGGGGGTGAAGGTATTTTTCCCACCTCCTAGGTTTTTGATAGCTGGAATTAACACTAGGTTTAGGGTTTCAGAATTTTCATGATGCTTCTAGAAGCTTCTAGTGGATTCCAACATAATTAACCCCAAATAGATGAGTCATATGGGGCTGATGTGTCTTCCAAATGCACCCATGGGGAAAATATCAATGGCTATCTTGCCAAGGCCATAACTATCACTTATCACATATGAGCTCCAGTTTAGGCACACGATAACTCATTGGAATATATCAATGAGTGCTAGTGTACACCTTTCATAATCATCATGATATCAATGAGGAGCAATTTCCAATGCTAGTGTACACGGTACACCTTTCATAGCCATTATCTGTAGCAAGACTGAAAACTGCTGTTTTATGGCAAAAAAATGTGCCAGATATTCAGGGCTAAAATGTTGACAAAATATGGACCATTTTTTAGATTTCCCAAATTCTATTCTCCTCCATGTTAGAGCATCATAAAGAAATATAGCTTTATATCTGGAGCCATTTTGGATCATCTACCTTTGTCATGATCTTTCCATCTCTGTGAGAGAAATAAATCCTTTCAAAAAAAAGCTATTGACCTGTAGAAAAATTCAGCAAATAGGTGATATCATTATATTCTTTTGTCAGAATAAAAATATGGTTAAGTACCAGTTATGACTAATATATCATTGCATGAATGATTTGTTAGGATGTTTTTTTCTGCTCATTAGTTTTCTTCTCAGGGTTTTAATGCAACAATGACTGTACAAGTTGATACACCCAGTAGAAGAGGTCATGACCAAATCAAAGAGATGAAGCTCCGTTTACATCCTGATCTGGGGGAAACCCTTTCAGTTCTATGTAAAGATCCAAAAACTACTATAGTTGTGCTTAGCGGAAGCGAGAGAAATGTCTTGGATGAGGTATAAACTCAACTCTTATTCATTGAATTATTCTGAAATCTTTTCTAAGCTTGCTACTTACATGGCACATTCATATAGTAGAATTTTGGCGAACTCAACATGTGGTTAGCCGCTGAAAATGGTATGTTTCTGCGCCATACAAAAGGAGAATGGATGATCACAATGCCAGAATATCTTAATATGGAATGGATGGAAAGTGTAAAGGTACGTTCGCATAGAGTTGTCAAAAGAAATGAATAGAAATGTTAATGGTAAAAATGAAATCCTTCTTTAGATATTCAGGACTGTTTATCTGTCTGGGACTGGCACATGAAGTCAAGTTTTGGACAAAATTAAAAGGTTCGAAGACGATGCATAGACCAAGTTTCTCTCCACTTAACTGTGGCTGTACTATATGCAGCTTGTTTTTGATTATTTCAGTGAAAGGACACCTCGATCATATGTTGAAGTTCGAGAAACATCTTTGGTTTGGAACTTTAAGTATGCAGGTAATTATTCTATGATTTCCTGGGTTCTCTCGCCATCATATGAAGCCTTTGCCCACTTTACAACTGAAGAATGTCTTATTTCTTAAGTAATCCCAAATTGGTAGCTTTTGGTCTTGCAGATGTTGAATTTGGCAGAGTTCAAGCGCGTCATATGTTACAGCATTTATGGACTGGTCCTATATCAAATGCTGCTGTCGATATTGTTCAAGGTAGCCGGTCTGTTGAGGTCCGTTCAGTTGGTGTTTCTAAGGTAAGGTGTCAGTGTTTTGGAATTTCTTCTGGTTAGTTTTAGGTTTTTGTTAATTAATATTAGCAAATAAGTAAACTTAGAGATTGAGGTGTCTACGGACAGTACTTAGGAGCAGATTATAGACTTTAATAAGCAGATTAGCTGTTTCCTTCCTATTACTTAAGGAGGGATGCAGCATGTTGGCTTTATTAGCATCATCAAAATTATCCCCTTTTTCACTTATTTGAAAATTCCATAGAGTATATTACAGTTTATCTAAAAACCAGGCTCCCAAAGTTTCAGGGTAATAAATTCATAATTTGTTACCTATTGCAATAAAAATGGCCAACCTATCTAAGAATTTAACACAAATTGTTTTATCTCTTTCTGAGATACTATAAGGATGCCTCTTAATGGCTACGTATAGAATTGGTTTATATTAGAAACATAAGTCTTCGTCTGCCTTCCCCCACAATTGGAGGCTTTCCCCAAGTTTTGCATTGGATGATTTAATCTTCAGTTTGAGTTTCATGTAGTTCATCTTAATTTTCTTTAGGATTGCATCAGTTCATGCAAGGATGGGTGACTTCAGACAGTTTAAATTTACAAGAGTACTTGGCATAAGAGTGGGGTCAGTATGTAAATGCTCTCTCCCATAGTGCTATACAACTTTCAGCAGAAGAGGACAAACTCAGATGATCTAGAAATCTGGGCACCAGTGAATACACAGTTAAGTTAGGGTATGCAGCTAGAATTGAGGAGGAAGTGCAAGCAGAGGGAATCTGGTGGTGGAGATCTGTTTGAAGGTTGCCTTGTCCATTAAAAACCAAAATTCTCTTTTGGTTGGTGCAGGGCCCTGGCAAATAAATTATGAACTTGGGATAATGGTTAGAAGAGGAATTGGGTAAGTCCAGGAAGATGTATTCTTTGCAGGAACTGTAATGAAACCATTGACCACCTGTTTGTGACATGTTTACCTTCTCCAGAGAAGTTTGGAATGTGGTGACTCAAGGTACTGTAAGTCCATCCAAGTAGGATAAGGAGTCTTTGGTGGATTGCTTGTTTGACTGGCTAACAGACAAGGCAACAGCTCCCTATAAGGATCTTCCTTGTCTTTTTGTTTATGGGATTTGATGGTGTAGAAATCCAAAATTGTTTCAGGACCTGGTCTTGACTCTTATCTCAAGCTCAGGCAGCACATAAGAAATGATTGGCACTACAGGACAATAAAAGAGCTCCTAAAGAGCATTGCAATAGAACTTTGCTGGTGCCTGTTATCACGAATCTTGTAGTTTCCCCTTGGATTGATCCTATTTAGGATGGTAGAGGGGGAAGGAAACCAAAGTTGTGACCTATGGATACCCCAACCCCAAATTTATGGAAACGTTGTCACGTCGGTTGAGATATCCTTTGCTTTATGCCACTAAAGCCCAAGTGACAAAGGGGGAGACCTAGACCTATCCTAGAAGGACAGACTTAAAGCTAAATCACCAGATCAAACCCAAATAGAGAATACGTAAGGTGAAAGATGTAAACCCTAGATTTAAGTATGAAGCCACAATTTAAGGAGCACTTGAGTGAAAGATGATTACAAGTGTTAGAAATGTTAAGTTAGATGACTTAGTGACTTATGGTATTAGTTAACAAATCTAGGATTTGTGTGTTAACTAAAATGATCAAACCTGAACCCTAGAGGGATTTAGATAAAAATTAGGGCAATGTCTAGGACAGGGTTTGATTAGTGAATTAGGGCTTATAACACATTTGATCAGATGCTTAGATGACAGGTATGACAGTGTACAAAATCCAAACAAAACCAGGAACACAGAAAAATATGAAAATCACTGACAAGACAAAGTGGGCGCTCTTCCTAAGGATCAGTGCCACTTTTAAATGGGAAAATGGAGTTCAAGTATGACGCCTAGAAGAGAGGAGGGGTTTTTGGATGATCGTCGTCAAAACCTAGATCGCGAAATTTTGATTTTCAAAGTAAAAACTGCCCCAGTGATTTTTCCTACTTTCTACAATGGGGTTTTCAGTAAAGATGGATGATGGGCAATGCATGAAAAATGAAATACAGAGAAAGAAGCTGAGAAACTTACTTGGAATTTGTAGATGCCATCCTGGATGTTGAGGATTACCCCCTCATAGATCAAATGGGAAATTTGGGCCAGTTCTTGATTATATTGCTTTGCTCAATGACCCAAGCGTCCTCCTTTCCTGCAACACAAAGGGAAAACCAATAAGTGAAACAAAGATGATCAGGATCTACAAAAATAGAAGCAACTAACAGAAAGATGGAGTCATAAAGAAGTAATCACTCCCTGTCGGAATCAATCATAAGTAAGACGTCAGGGCAAAGTCCCCCACCAATGCGCCTTCTTCACAAATCTCCTCCTATGCTTGCAGAACGAGTTGGATACAACAAGTACAAGAAACTATGCCAAAATATCGTCAATGCAAGAGAAAGACAATTTCAATCATCATCACATTCAGTTATCCACAAAAAAACAAGTATTGAATCCCAGAAAGATCTCTTTATTCAGAAGTTCCAATGCCAGAGCTCCTGCTTTACAATGGGGGATGTCTCGTCTTTATATAGCTTTTGAGAGACGCAAACCCTAACTTAATTTTACATCTGATGGTTGAGATTATAACATCATCAATGGTGGAGATCAAATTTACATGGATCAATACATGGATCAAGTTGACTAGATCAAGGGGAGCGCACTTTTTTCCCAATGATGCCTTGTCTAAGTCAAAACATAGGATAACATAAGATATAGCATGATAATACATCAAAGGGGGTCACCACGGGCTTAATTCTCCCTAGGCCCCATTACAACATCAAATCATAAGATATAACAATGTGATACATCATATAGCTAAGGTGAGGGGCGCCCCTTGGGGGACGTCCTCACCAACTGAGCCAAATAAATAATGTCGGGTGAACTGATGACTGAAACTAGTGAAGAATTGTTCGAAGAGCCATAATACATCATTTGGATAGATTTCCCTGCCATTTCCTTGACCACACAAGCCAAATCGATTTTCCTAGTGGTTTCCTAGTTCATTTTATGATGGTACATTCTGTGAAAATCATAGAATTGATCATATCTTCCTTCAGGTTGAGAACTGGGGCAAACTGACCACACAGGAGTATCTAGAGACATAGAAGAATGGTATAAGTGACCATTCATACTCCCTGGAACACTGTGGTGCTCTAGGAGAACCAAAATCACTACAATAATAATATAATCTAACCAATAATAAAGCGATAATAATCACTGATCATGTAATATGAGGCCAAAGTTTGAAAATTGAAACTGTAGTATTGGTCCTAGGCATGTCTGGAGTAAATACAAGCACTGTCAAAATTTTAGCCACTGCCTTGGGAACCATGTTTGACTTGGTCAAGTGGGTTGACCAGGTCAAAGTACCCAAACTGAAGGTGAGATGCTGAACCAAGCTGAACCTGAAGGCATCTAAGGTAAGAACTGCTCCAAGATGTATATTAACAATTTAAAACCTAACTTAAATCATGTTATTCATAACCATGGTGACAATAAATAATAATAATCAATAAGATATACATGTGCCTTTGAAACAATCATTGAATCCTCTGGAAGTCTCTTGTATATACCATACTTACAAGGTTTAAACAGTTTGCTAATGCTAGGTGAAGGTGGAAGAGAAGGCTAAGGTAACAAGGGAATGACTTATAGTTGAGTTTGACCATATGATCACTCCAAATGATGACAAGTACACACAACTACAATCACATATGCATGACGAATAAACAATAGGGATTGGTGGTGCCTCACAAGTGGATGAGTTGATCTAAAAAGAGTCCATTCAACTTTAACAACATGTCTATAGCTCACATCCAAGCTAGCAGTCAAGCTCCATTAGGATCTTTTCTAGGACCTGTTATCATGAATCTTGTAGTTTCCTCGTGAGATGATCCTATTCAAGACGACAGAGGAAAGGAAACCAAAGTCGTGACCTACGATATCCAAGACTTCTGAAAGAGCTCGGATGTCACACCAGTTAAGGATACCGATACTTTGGACCAGTGAGAACACAAGCCCAGGGGGCATCCCTATGACCAAGAAACCCTAAAACAAGGAGAATGAATGAATAACCGAGGGAAACTTGGTGGAATCTTTTAGTAGGATGGTTAATTAAAGTTTTAAACGAAAACCAAGAGATTTGGAGCATCCAGGTGAAAATCCTCAATTTTGCCCTAGGGTTTATGTAGAAAAATTGGGATCTAGGGAAAAACGGTGAAATTAAGTAAAAATGGACACTCGGATGGATTGTTGGATGCAAGATTGGACGAATGGAATTGAAACTAACAATACGCAGTTTGCGGTTTTTGGAAATACCCACTTTCCCCAAGGGGAGTGTTTTTCCCTAATAGCCAGCCAGTGCTTTGGATGGGCAAATGAAGTTTGATTAAGCCAAAAATTTAGATTTAGGGGTTTGATGTTTATTCCAAAGTGGGTTTTAAATTTTATATCTCGCAGCAAGCTAGAACTTATGGATCTACAAAATGAGGGTTTTAATATAATAAAATGATGAGTAATGCATGTACAGAAAATAAAAGAGGAGAAACTTGCCTGCGATGTACCTAGAACTTGTAGATGGACTGAAAAATGATGAAGAATGCCACTTTCCCTTCAAAATAAACTTTTTCGAGTAAGATCTTGCTGTTGTTGTGCCACAGTCAGTCACCCTAATGCCTCCTTCAACCTGCCATATCGGAGAAAATTAACCGATCAGACAAACGAACGAGATCTGCAGAATACAGAACTGAAAAAGGGAATAAAAAATCATTAAGAAGAAGATACTCCCTGAACCAAACACCCCGAAGCTAGGACGAAGGTGAGCTGCCCCACAAAAACACCCTCTCTCTCCTAGCGCGCCTCCCTTTCCTGCAGATAAGATAGGTAAAGAAAAAATGCAAGATATATCTTGAATGAAGCTCAGTATGGAAGACTAGCAGTGCCAATCATTAGATCATCAAAACATCCACAAGATACACAGAAGAATAATACTAGAAAAAAATCTCTTTATTAAAATTCCGGTGCCAAAGCTCATGAATTACAATGGGGGGGTCGACTCTCTTAAATAGTTTGAGAGAGACATAAACCCTAACTCACTTTATTATCCAACAGTTGATATTATAACATCATCAATGGTGGAGATAAAAAATATATCAATCAATATATGGATCAAGTGACTAAGTCAAAGAGGGGGCGCACTTTGCTCAAGGACGCCCCTCTAAAGTGAAATGTCACAACATAACATAAGATATGGCATGATACATCATAGGAGGGGGTCACTAGGGGCTTAATTCACCCTAGGCCCCTTTACAACTTCATAATATAAGATATAACAATGAAATACATCAATAGCCAATTAGAGGGGGCGCCCCTTAGGGGGCTTTCCTCACTGGCTGAGCTATAGTAAAATAATCTGGACATCTGCTGATTGAAAACTGTTGGAGGACTGTCCGAGATGTTGAAAAACATCATCTGTCAAAATTCCAAGCCATTTCCTTGACCCAGAAGGCCAAATTGACTTTTTCAGTGATTGTCATTGTTTGTTGGTACAATCTCTGGAAATTGATAAATCCATCATAAATCTCTCCAGGATGCAAACTGGGGCAAATTGACTGGTTTGGATGATCTGGAGAAATAGAAGAATGGTATAAGGGACTACTCATACCCCCTAGAACACTGCTCTGCTCTAGGAGAACCAATCATGCTGCCATTTGGAATAAAAATTGATCATTTTGCCAATAATTAAGTGATAATAATCACTTTTCTGGAGAACCGAGGCCAAACTCTCAAAACTGAAACTGTAGTATTGGTCATGGGCATGTCTAGAACAAATATAGACCATGTTGTATTTTTTGTGTCACTGCCTTGGGAACCATGATTGACATGGTCAACTAGGTTGACTAGGTCAAAATACCCAAAATCAAGGTGAGATACTCTGCCAATATGATCCTGCAACCATCCAAGATAAGAAATGCTCCAATGATGTATATCAAAACCAAATTTGAGTCAGTTATTTATAATCATGGTGAGCAGCAAAATAATAATAATAAAATACACCTTTGCTTCTAAAAAATCTTAGAGTCCTCTGGAAATCTGATTGTACATGCCATATTTACAAAGTGTAAAAGATGTGCTATAGATGGGCGAGGGTGGAAAAACAAGGCTAAGGCAAGGGGAAATGACTCTTGATTGACTTTGACTCAGTGATCTATCTGAATGATAACCAATATACTCTACCAAGGTGACTTATGTATGATAGATAGCAATAGGGGATGGAGGTGTCTCACATATGGATAAAGTACTTGGGTATGCTTCCCTCAGACTCTAGCAAGCTTTCCTTTGCAGCTTTATTGAAACATAGGTCAACCTTCAATCGCAAGTGCCCTGGATGCCTTCTGGGCTCCAGTACTGACAAAGACATAGCCTTTGCAAGCTAGCCTCACCCTGATGCCTCGTGGGGGCACATGAGCCGAACACTATACAATGAGTGAGTGCTCATCCTTTGATCATCAACCTTTTCAAATCACTTTTCATTTCACAAGATAGTAGCCAACCTCCAAGAGCAGGTGCCTTGGAAAGCCTTCTGGGCTCCAGCAAATGACTAAGGCCTAGCCCCACTGCCAGCGAGCGCCCATATCCCCGACGGGTTTGCCTCCCCCTGGTGCCCCTGTGGAGGGAAAATTGAGCCTTACATTATACAAGGAATGAGTTCTCAACCTCTTGGCCACTGACTACCTTTTTCAATATTTTATACTTTTGCATCCCTTAGATATTGGCTTTTATGCGTTCCAATGCTTTAGTGTTTAGCAACACTGTTATGGTGGAACACTTGTTTTGAGAACTTAAGGAGAACAACCTTGTGAACCCAACACACTGGCCAAGACACATACTTCATAGCCAGAGACACATAGCAACATGGAGTCTATCATACATAGGGGTCAAAATGGGGAAAGGATCTTCAATCTCACAAGTTTCCATCAATCTAAGTCATGGGACAAAAACAACAATGAATGAACTGGATGGACGAGCATAAATGACATGGAACTGACCTAGCACCAAGGTTTACACTTTGTTTGAGCATGGCATGGTCAACAATATTCTCATTGAATTCTTCGATAGATCATAACACAAGTTAGAGAAATATACAACATATAAGCACAGGTCACCATAATTACCCTGACATGACAAGCATAGGTTTTTAAGATACATCTTAGAGCAAAACTAAACCATGAAAATGTACCTGATCTCACCATGTATACCTATCTCCAACTAATAAGCCCCTCTATAACTGTGTGTACCATCTCCTGATTTGCTACTCTGCTCTAATGAACTAGATCATCACCAAAATCATCTCAATGGACTCCTGAATCTCAGTCCTGGCAAGGAAAATATGAAGAACAAGGGTCTGAAACGGTTGAAGTTGTAAAGATCCATGTTGATACCCCATGTAAAAGTAGCTTGGAATAGAAAAAAGAGACAAGTCTGCATGCTGCATCATGGAAGCCTGGCTGCAAATGTATATGTGATAACAGGACCCTTGCGTTGAGTACACAAGAAACTGTAGTGAAGAGATCCTAGGGGACACTTAAAATTAGTTGTCCCTTACTCCATCTCACATCAAAACCCGCAGGCTCCGTGAGGAATTAATCATTACATTTCAACAAGATGGCCAACAGTCTTTAGATTTAGCATTTATTTATCCATTGCTTTATTTTGGCCTTTCACAATTTCATTTCATATCACGTTTTGAATTGTATCTAAAGACATAGTTTCCATTTTTATCATGATCAGATCAAGGCTTAAAGCAAAGCAATGAATTACACTTTGATTGTTGAGATCCTTTGGACAAGCAGAGGGAATACAGGGGCCACCACCGTGACATAAACATGCTGGAGGACAATAGGGAATGGCAGTTTCTCACAAATGGAATAAAGTGCTTGGGAAAGTACCACTAGACTCTAACAAGGTGTTCTGCAGCTCACATCCAAGATTGTCTCAAGCTTAGTGAGGATATTTTCTAGAACCTCTTGTGTGGAGTACACAAGTGACTGTAACTTGGGAAGGTTCTAGGAGTCACTTAGAATTAGTTGTCCCCGCTCCATATCATGTCCCAACCCTTAGGCTCCATGAAGTATAATCATTACATTTATTTTATTCACATTTGGCCAAGCAGTCATTTTGATTTGGCATTTGCTCCTCATCTGCTTGGGCTTTTTCACTTTCATTTCACAATAGCCTTTTTGGCTTGATTTAACTTTCTTTAGCTACTTTGGATTTGCATTTCACTTTCTTTGGATGCAACATGATACACAAACAATGTAATGATGGCAGTAAGTTGTAACACATTGCTTCGAGGACTAATGGGATGACACCCAGTGAAAAGCACAACTCTACCCGTCATTACAACATCAAGGGAAACTGGCAGGGAATTAAATCCATGGTTGAAGCTATACTCCTACACACTCCAAAGCCAAGACACATTTAACATGGGGTCCAACATGCATAGGGGTCTAAGGAGTAGGTCCTCTAGATCACAAATCACAGTGCAAGTCAATGTGAGAATCCAGTGTGAAGGGGTTGGATGGGTGGAGACAAGTGCAGGGCGATGCCAGAGCTAGCATACTAAGACAAAGATGATCAAGTCTATACCATAGGTAGGGGAAGGAACCAATGTCCATACAGAGGAGCTTTGCATTCGAGGCACCATGACTACCAAGAATAGCGACCTGTGATATCAACCAATACAGAAAGGATCATTCACATTATTACTCAAAGCTCAGTCAGGTTACTAATATAAATAAATGAGACAAGAAGATGACCTCAAATGTGCATATACCATATACCTATTCTGCCATATACCTGTTGTACTCCCTCAATTTGGATGATAGTCTCTGACACTGATGGGCGTGGGAAATACCAACAATCTCTCTGCTGCTGACACATAGGACCAAGACCAAGCAACCTCATCTCCATGGAGTAAATGTGGGAATAGTTGTGATAGTAGAGCATAGAGTACTGTGTGATCTCTGCATGTAACACACACTGCTAAATGATGGATGGAACATGGCTCTACTCATGTACTGACTGGCTCTATGCTCTGACCATCATCTGCATCATGGTGGCTCCAGCTAACATGGACGTGATAACAAGTTTATTGTGGATTGATGGATGGATAATCAGGTTTGGAAGCAAGTGTGCAAAATTGGAGGAAGTCTTCTTACTTGGTGTCATCTAAAAAGCTTCAAAGGTGAAGCTTTCAAGGGAGGGTATGTTGTGACACTAGCACAACATATTACATCTTTGGCCTAGGAGATGACCCTCCATTCGGTTATATAAGTCCATGGGGACTAGTTGAGACATATAAGCAATGTAATGGGTCAATAAGGTAACTTTAGGTGGTTGGTTATGTTGTTATGTTTGTATGAGCTAGCCATGATCTCCAAAGTTATGACTCATGTCTAATCGACATTCGACATATTTGGTACATTGTTATTCATTCATCATTATAAATCAATATACTCTCTTATACTTCATGAGTTTTCAGCTGTAAGGTGTGGAATACCTTTTTTGGCTACAAGGGTGCTCCCATTCACATTCCCATTCCCGAGGGAAGTTGTGTGTAGTGCTATAAGTTGTGGAAGCTTATAATATTAGATATTATATTTTACAAAAGTTAATGTAATCGTAAATATTTGATATGATATAATAATAATCAATTGATAAATTACAACAGGAATGGCCAAGCTTATATAGGCCTTTTTAAGATGATCTTTTATAAGGTTGTCTCTTCAAAAAACCTTTTCGTAATTACATTAATATTTTTATATATTTTACTAGTAAATTAATTTATATTTATTAATGATGTGTAATTTATATACACAACATTGCCTACTCCTTTAGAAGAGCTTTGTCCTAAAGCAAACTCAAACTCCATCTGAAATAAGGCCAATTGTGTGAAGAACTTGAATTTGTTTAACTTTGACTTCTCTCGGATAAATTACCCATTTTTAAATCTCCTCTTAAAATACCCCATCACTTGATTGAATAACCCTTTATTTATTTATTTTAAATTGTTTATTAATATTAAATGTCATTTCTCATTATTTGGACGCCCTTCAAAATTTATCTTTAAGTGGAAACTTCAGAAGTAGAAGAAGAAGAAGAAATTTTAATGTCCATGAGTCTAAAACTAGCCTATGGGATAGACCACCTCACACATTGTTTTCTACATTTCAACCCTTTTTCTGTTCAACTTAATGAGCGCCCCCAATTTTTCCATGATCTCCTTGTTGAATAGATTATCCTAGGAGCTAGTTGTCAAGATGTTTGGATAGCTGTCCTTGATGTCTTTGAGGGATTCACACTCTAAAATGAAATGCTTTTTTGTCACCACTTTTTTGGAGGTGCAAAAAATACATTCTTTCTTCCCAAGTTTCTTTTGGCCTTTTCCAACACCTGGTCTCACAACGAAGTTAATGGGAATTAGTCTTAATTGTGCAATAAGAATTTTGGCTCTCCAATATATATTGGCCCCTATGTATGACTTTAGATGGTGATTGTAAGTGTGGTTAAACTCTTCAATATAATACTTATTTTTTCTCCCTTGCCCTTTAGCCCAAGTTCACTTGTGGAACTTATCGATAACAAAGTATTTATCTCTTTACTATTTGTGGGGCACGCGTTTAAGAAAACATCCCATTTACTAAGCCATTTTATATTTTGTCACATCCAAGTCTTCTTTCTTTTGCACAATATGTCATTGAAGATGACCTTAGGCCATCTACTATTTCCATTTGCTCAATTCTTTTTAGATATCTTAGGAGTCGCACCATATCAATTGCTTCAATAGAAGTAGCCTGAATGGCTGTACCTCAAATTGGTGATTATTAGGTGGCCTTTGTTGGCCCACATTTATGGGTCTAGGGCCAACTAATTAAACCCATTTTTATATATATTAGAGTGTTTGCCTCATTTCTAATCACTCAAAGATGATGTGATAGATTAATTAAGCTTATAGTTGAGTGAAGTTTATTCCCCAAAGAGTTCTCCACTATACATCGGTGCCCTTGTTATTTTGGGAGTTCACTTTCGAACCGACGATATGCACCGATCAGACGACCGGCCGCGCGTGGCCGGTCGTCCGATCGGTGCATATCGTCGGGCAAATAGGTTATACCGTTATTTTGTGTAATGGCCTATCTTTATTTTATCATACGTTGATAACTGATTTTTGGGGTTATTATGAGTGAAGTTCAATACCATATTTTCTAACATTAGTGTAAAGGGTACCTTTATTGGTTATAAAGATGGTGTAAAAGTCTACAAGATTTGGAATCAGGTAACGAAAAAGATTGTTTTTAGCTGGGATGTAATATTTAGAAAGGTAAAAAATGCTTCCAAATAGAAAGAACAACCAAAAGAGAAGAAGAATCATAGGAAATGCAATTTCAGTTGGAGGATGAAGAATCTAATTCAACAAAAGAAGATGGATGAGAAGTGGAAAAACCTTAAACCCTAGTCTTGAGGAGATTAGCTTGGGAAAGTAGGCATACAAAAAGGTATGGCCTGCCTAATTTTTGTTCTGTCGATGATGATGATGATGATGTTGATCCTATGATTGTTAGGAAGTTAGTTGACTCAAAACAAAGTAGTCTCTAGAAGAAGGCCATCGTTGAAGAAATGGAGGCCTCGGACAAAAATGAGGCATGGGATTTGGTCGAGTTGCCCAGTGGCTGAAAACTTTAGTAGAAAAGGGGTGTTCAAGAAGAAGTTCAATGTAGAAGGTAAATTGGAGAAGTACAATGCTCGCACAATAAAAGGCGTATTGCTAGGTGGAGGGAATTGATTTTGGTGTGAGTTTTCTCTATTGCTAAGTTGACTTCCATTAGATTTATTTTATCTATCACTGTTTCACTTGATCTTGAAGTAGTGTAGATGGATGTAAAGACATCATTCATACATGGGGATCTTGAGGAAGAAATCTAAGTGAAACAACCTGAAGGTTTTATAGTAAAGGGAAAGAAAGAGTTGGTTTGTAAGTTGAAAAAGTATGACTTAAAGCAAGCTCCAAGAATGTAGTATTAAAAGTTTGATACTTTTATGTTGGGACTTGAATTTTCAAGAAGCAAAGTTGATCAATGTGTGTATTCCATGCAAGTTGATGATTATTTTATTTATTTGGTGTTATATGTTGATGATATGTTGCTAATTGAAAACAAGGAAATCATCAAGGATGTTGAATTTTAGTTGTCCTCCAAGTTTGATATGAAGGATCTTAATGCTTCAAGTTTTAATTTGGGCATGGAATTTAAAAGAGATCATGTAAACAATAAACTATGGTTGGCTCATAGGAAATATGTTGAGACAGTATTGTGGTTTAATATGCAGGAATGTAAACCAATCAAAGTTTCTATTCCTATAGATTTAAAGCTATCTATAGAACATTGCCCCAAGACACAAGAAGAGCTAGAGGACATGTCTAGTGTTCCCTACACGAGTGTTGTTGGGTGTTTGGTGTATGCTATGGTTTGTACTAAACTAGGCATTTCCCATGCAATGGGAGTTTCAGATATAATTTAAAACAAGGGAAGGAACATTGGACAAATGTAAAGAGGATCTTCAAATATTTGCATGGCACTTTAGATTATGCAATTTGTGACCAAGACCCAGACTAGACAAAGTGATAGATGTATAGGGTTTTGTTGATGCAGATTGGGATGGAGATCTTGATCGTAGAAGATCTGCAAGTGGTTATGTGTTTAACCTATTTGGTAGAGCAGTTAGTTGGATGTGCAAGAGTTAGGTTGTTGTTGCACTCTCAACTATGAAATTTGAGTACATGATAGCCACTCATGTCAGTAAGAAAGTGGTATGGTTGCAAATGTTGTGTTTAGGTATTGGTTTTGTTTAGAAATTTGTAAGGATAGATTGTGACAATGAAAGTGTGCAATCTTTCTGGCAAAGAACCTTTCCTATCATGCTAAGACAAAGAACATTGATATGTGGTACTATTTTATTAAAAACATGGTTGAAGACAAGGTGTTGTTAGATCAGATAAGATAAGATAATTTTATTAACGTCCAACGAGTGACCATAAAAGTAGGTCAATGGGATTGCTAAGTACAATGATGTCATTACGAAGAGGGAGCGCCAACGTACCTCCTATAAAGAAAGATAATAGAAGGTAAAAGTATAAGACCATGGCTAAGTCTAGCGAGCTTGAAACTCTTGGAGTAGGAGGCTACTCTGGGGAGATGCTCGGAGGGGAAAGATCTAGAAGTTGGAACCTAGGTAGTGACGATGTTGTTGATGTGTCATGGTCCATGAGATCCACTACTCATAACATCCGAGTCCAAATGAATGTTGATACCTTGAAAAATGTTGTAGATTCAATAACAAAGTCTAAGTACTAATTAGTTTTCTTAGTGTAGAGAATCAAGGGGCTTGCCTACCTAAAGTGGCAAATTTTGTCATTATGCAGGCGTCATTGTAAAGTATTCAACAAGTGGGAGATTGTATTGTAGGATGTGTTGTATTCTTTGTAGGTTAGATTATACATGCCATTAAGGTGTATTTATGGATATTTTATGTGGTTTCAACCCATTGTAATATAATTATGGTCAAAGGATTAGGGTTGTAATCTAATTCTGGTTGGTGTTGTAGTGTTAGTTAATGTTGCAAAATACCTAAATATTGTATTGTGAACATTTAAGTTAACACAATGAGATACAAAGTTGTGCCTCTAAGTTAATTTGGTTTTTCCAATTAATATTTTCCAGGGCTAATTTTGTGTATATACTATGTGTGAATGTGCCATTGTTTCTTATGTTTCAAGTTTCTATTAGTATTGCTTCTATTGAATACGTTTATCAATCTCTTCACTTAGGATCCCCTTAGGACAATTCACAGTTGGCTTGCATCTTTCATCATCTCCAAGTTGATGTCGAGCATCACTTTTTTTAGTCACAGAGGACATGCTAGCTCTGCCATCTATAGGAGATTGAGATAGAGGATCTTTTCATTTTCTGATGTCCCATTTATTAATATCAAATCCATGGTTGGTTTTTCTTATGTCTCTTCAAGAAGACCCAAAGCTTTCTCTCTTCTTTCTTCCGGTATCTAGACCATTAGCTTGATCACATCTTTCCTTTCGATGCTCCCAAAGGACAAGTGTACAAACAGATAATAATACTGCCTCGACATCTAGATCCATGAGACCTTGGGGAGTGATTCGACCTCTGTCAGTGAGACCATTGTGAAATTGCTGCCCTATATCCTATCTCGGCACAAACAAACAAATAGATTTCTTTAGAGCTCAACAACTTGGTGTTCCATCCAGGAAGTGGGACATATCACAAGTCACAACCCAACTTCTCTAGCTATCCACCAATCAGGATCTTCCTTTCTTCAATCTTGGATGATAGGAGAGACACAAATATTGAGATTATAGTTCTGGCAAGAGACCTTCCACCCTCCTCCTCTTCTATAGGAGACAACAAATCTAGAACATGTTGAGGCCCCCTCCCGGGTTTCTTCATGCATGGCATTCTCTTCTTAGCCCTAGGGATGTGTATTCTCAACAATGAGATAATTTCTATATTGGCATTACAGTTTTTTATTATACTTAGAATTTAGACTGTAGATCTTAGAATAGATCTGCTTTCATTGGAGCTACCCTTGCACTTCGAATTTTTATTGCCACAGATATATTTAGCAATTCCATTGACCTTTTTATGGTCATTTGTTGGACATTAATAAACTTTTCTCATCTTATCTTCTGATCGCGTATGTGCCCTTTGATTTGTTTTCTTGTATGTGAGTATTTTGCATCAGATAACTGTGCTCATGATCACACAATGTTTTGATGAGTACTTAAATTATATTCCAAAGTACCCTTCCTAAATGTACAATATGAGTGTACTTTTATAGTTTTGTTATGTGCAAATACGTGCCTAACTGCATCCTAGTGTCAACTTCAACATCAACACATACATGCATCAATTGGTAGCAAAGATGATTACATGGAAATTTGTGACAAATCAATTCTTTTGTGGAGCAGGTCCATTACTTCATTAGTAGCTTCACTTGGAGTTTCAATTTGGCTACAAGCATGCCATTTTTTTGGACAAGGGCACGTACCCTTTGCATGTGAGATTTTGTACTTCAATTATGAATTTCTTTGCATGCAGGATTCACTGTGAGACTTAGTTGCATGCAGAGCTTCCTGCCTACTTACATGTGACATGCATATGATTTTGTTGTACTATTAATTTTAGCTAGGAGTCCACAATCTTGCTTGCATGTTGGATTTGATGACATACCTACAATTTTGGATTTGATGCCATATTTGGGTTTATTGGTCACATACAAGTCTAATTATGCTATTTTTAGTGACAAATTCGCAATGCCATGATTTGTTATCATGAATCTTGTTGCCCCTTTAGAGTGATCCTATACAGGATGGCAGGGGGGGAAGGCAACTAAAGTTGTGACCTACGGATACCCAAACCCCCAAATAATGGAAAGGTTGTCACGCTTGTTGAGATATTCTTCACTGTATGCCACTAAGCCCAAGTGACAAAGGGGCAGACCCAGATCTATCTTAGAAGGAAACACTTAAAGCTAAATCACCAGATCAAACTAAAAGCATAGAGTACGTAAGTTGAAAGCTATAAATTCTAAATCTAAGGATGAAGCCACAATTTAAGGAATAGTTGAGTAGAGGGGAGTTATAGATGTTGATTATGTTACTCAAGTTGATTTACTTAATGACTTATGGATTTGCTTGCCAGATCTAGAATTTGTGTGTTAATCCAAATGATCAAACTTGAAAACCTAGGGGGATTTGAATGTAAAATTAGGGAAATACTCTAGGTTAGGTTTGATAATGAATTAGGGCTTCTAACACACTTGATTGCAGTGTTTTAAAACTCGGCTGAGTTGGTCGAATTGACCTCCAGTTGGGCTGACTTGGCCTATAAATCAACTCGGGTGACCGGTTCGGTACCAAACCGGCCGATTCGGTGTCCAACTCAGCTAGTTCGGTACCGAACCGCTCAACTCCCTCAAGTAATGGATGACTTGCCTAAGTTGATCTAAGTTGATGCTTGGAGTTTAAAACACTAAATTTTTAATTTTTTTAAATTAATTCTTGAACTTTTGAACTTCAGATATGTCCTGCATGTTAGTTAGCACTATTCCTATTATTGTCTCTTAACCTGTTGATGATTTTTGCTTATGGTCATTTAGGACTATGGTAATTCTTGTATTATAAGAGTTTACAAATCTTGTTACTGTGTTATTCTTTATAAACTGGAGGTGCTCTCCCATTGTGAGTTTGTTAAGCAGTGTTGAGGTCCATTCGTTGCCATTTTGTTGATATTTCTTTAACTGTGAGACACTAGAAGGAGGTTGTGCATGGTTGGAACTTAGAATGATAAGTATGGAATCTAGATTTTCAACTCATGATATTTGTCTACTTTAATCAGCGAAGTTTGTATATGCTTCTAAGGTTTTGGTTATATCTGAATTAGCAATTTAGCAGATGGTAAAATAATAACTATATTGAATATGGAAAGAATCAATTAAAATTAATTAGTGAATTATGCCACTCTATAGGCCATTTAGGCCTTCTTTGATTATGTATTTTCATGTTGTTCCAATCTTCCAGATATGTATTGCACAATACACATCATGCTATTTCGATATGTTCACAACTTCACCCTTATATGGTATATAGCATATACATGAATTGACTTCGGCTATTTTGTCTCTAATGCTTTGGAATCATGGATTAGAATCTTAAAAAAAAAACTTTAAAATATAAAAATTTTATGTGTTTTTTAGTGAACTGAGTCATTAAATTCAAATTGGTCGAGTTATTATCGATTCACGGTCGAGTCCGAGTCTGAGTACGAGTTGACCCTCGGCCGATTCCGAGTCTGAGTCCAAGTTTTAGAACATTGCTTGATTGATTGCTCGGATGACAGGTATGCTAATGTATGAGATCCAAACAAAACCAGAAACACATAAAAATCAGAAAATCGCTAGCAAGACAAGGAGGGCGATTTTCTTAGGGGTTCAGTGCCATAAAAGATTGGGAAAATGGAATCCAAAGGTGACACCTAGGAGGGATTTTGGGTTTTGGATGATGGTAGTCAAAACCCAAATCGCCAATTTTGAATTTCCAAGTAAAATATGCCTCGATGAATTTTCCTACTTACTACAAAGGGGTTTTCAGTCAAATTTGTTGATGGGTAATGCATGAAAAATTAAGCAGAGAGAGATTGGCTAAGATACTTACCTGGAATTTGTAGATACCTTCCTGGATGACAAGGATTGCTTCATCATAGATCAAATGATAAATCCAGACAAATTCTTTATGAAAACGTCTTGCTCAGTGACCCTAGCGTCCTCTCTACCTGCCACACAAAGGGAAAACCAATAAGTAATGACAAGCAAATCGGGATCTACAAATTAGAAGCTAATAATCAACAAGGGAAGAGTCATAAAGAAGCAATCACTCCCTGTTGAAAACCAATTTGAATCCAAATGTCAAGGGGAGTCCCACCACCGATGTGTCGCCTCTCCAAATCACCTTCTTTGCTTGCAAATTGAAATGGATCTAGAAGATACAAGAAAGCTATGTTGGAATAATTCAATGCAAGAGAGACAGCTTCAATCATCATCACATTCATTCATCCACAAGGACACAAGTATTTGATCCCATAAAATCTCTTTATTCAAAAGTTCCAATGCTAGAGATTATGGTTTACAATGGGGGGCGGTCTTTTCTTTATATAGCTTTTGATAGACACAAACCCTGACTTACTTTTTCATCCAATGGTTGAGATTAAAACATCATCAACGGTGGAGATCACTTATACACGGATCAATACATGGATCAACATGACCAAGTCAAAAGGGGCACACTTTTACCCAATGACTCATTATTAAGGCGAAATACATCATAATACTAAGGTATATCAATGTAATAAATCATGAAGCAGGTGCCTTAGGGACATAAATCACCCTAGGCCCCTAATACAACATCAAAACATAAAATATGTTAATAAGGTACATCATCACCAAGGTGAGGGGCGCCCCCATGGGGAACGTCCTCCCAAGGAGAGCCACGATAATAATCCAGACCATGAAAATGGATGAAACTGGTGCCAAATGATCCAGAGAGACATAATACATCATCAAAATCATTTCCTTGCCATTTCCTTGTCCACACAAGCCAAATTGATTTCTTTGGTGATTTTCAGTTCATTTTTTAGTGGCATAACCTTTGAAAATAATAAAAACCATCATATCTTCTTTCAGGCTAAGAACTGGGGCAAACTGACTGCACATAGGTGTCTGGAGACATAGTAGAATGGTACAAGTGACTACTCATGCACACTAATCCACTGACATGCCATAAATATGATCATCTCATAATAAAAATAATGGCCAGAGTTAATAAAAAATAAATAAACTCTAGAACTCAATAATTGTGACCATCCAATGAAAAATGAGACTATAGTATTGGTCCTGGGCATGTCTGGAGCAAATATAGGCACTGCCAATTTTTGTAGTCACTGCCTTGGGAAACGTGTTTGACTTGGTCAATTGGGTTGACCAAGTCAAATACCCAAATTGAAGGTGAGATATTGAATAGAGCTGAACTTGCATGCATCCAAGGTACAAACTGCTCCAAAATGTATATTAAAACACAACTTAAATCATGCTAATCAGAATCATGGTGACCACTGACAATAGTAAAATAATAATAATAAATATACCTGTGTCTTTGAACAGTCTTTGAATGTTCTGGAAGTCCCTTGCATATGCCATACTTACAAAGTTTAATCATTTTGCTAATGCTGGGTGAAGATGGAAAACAAGGCTAAGGCAACAAGGTAGTGACTTTTGATTGACTTTAACTATATTATCTCTTTGAATGCTGACAAATACACAACCTGTAACACACAATTGGGTTGACCAAGTCAAATACCCAAATTGAAGGTGAGATATTGAATAGAGCTGAACCTGCATGCATCCAAGGTACAAACTGCTCCAAAATGTATATTAAAACACAACTTAAATCATGCTAATCAGAATCATGGTGACCACTGACAATAGTAAAATAATAATAATAAATATACCTGTGTCTTTGAACAGTCTTTGAATGTTCTGGAAGTCCCTTGCATATGCCATACTTACAAAGTTTAATCATTTTGCTAATGCTGGGTGAAGATGGAAAACAAGGCTAAGGCAACAAGGTAGTGACTTTTGATTGACTTTAACTATATTATCTCTTTGAATGTTGACAAATACACAACCTGTAACACACCTAGAACTGAAAAATAAATAATTATTATTTATTTTAGAAAACATTATGTTAAATTTATTGTAAAGTTTTATGACCAAGTTGGTCAAGCATGATTGTAATTGAAGAATTATTTATTTTAATAATTAAATAGAAGAGACACCTATCCAAGGGAGACTGTTAAATGAGTGTTCACTGACCCACTAGGAGGAATGAGAAGCAGGGATAATTTTAGGGGCGAATTTTAGCCCAGTGGGCTATTTTTCCATGTTTTTCTCCCAAAAAAGATTCGCCATTTTGTATTTTTTGAAGCCCTGTTTCGCCCAATTCTGATGGGGTAGAATTTTTTCACCCTAAAATCGCCCAATTATTATATAAACGATATAAAATCCTTGGAAATTAAAATATTTTTTGAAAAATATCACCAATCATTTTATAGTTGGCGTTTTAAGAATTGGTAATATTCGCCAACATTTATACACTTTTAAATAAGTATGGTTCCTTAAAATCATCCCTGATGAGAAGCTATAGAAGGCTGGTTGACAAGTGGCAGCACTAGCATTTCACTTTCTAGCTGTTGCAGGAAGCATAATCCCTAAAAATGTGGTCATGTTTCCTGAGAGGGGGAACTGAGCTGGTGGCTCATTTAATTCCAAAACTGACCCAAAGACCTAGGCAATCTTATAAATACCATCAAATTGAGCAGGAGGCTCACTACTCATTCTGATTTCTAAGTGAATGAACCTTGTGACTGCTGCAAACTGAAAAGTCAGGCACACAAGGGATTTGATGAGGGGATAGCTAAAGTGGAATTGCTGAGTTAAGTCTGCTCCTGAGTGCTAAGTGGTAGCAAGTTTGTTGTGTGGGCTATATCCAGTGATCTTCGTCCTAGTGGTTTAGTAAAGAGGATCAGGGGTCTTAAGCAAGTAACTTTGGCTGCTTTAGGAGAAGGTCGGGTGGAACAGTCTCCTGTTGGGTGTTTGTCCTCTTCTGCACATTATCCAGGCTCTAGTTGTTGTTATTTTAATGGTGATTTAATTGTAAGTCTGTATTTTGGTAGTATGCTCAGTATCTGCAAGTCTTATATTGATAGTTTATTGTTCTTATTTGTACTTCCTATCTGAAAATGGTTATCAACTACAAAGCTTTTGGAAATTAGCCTTTACTATTTTCTAAAGAGAAGAAATCTGAAATTAGTCTCAGTTATTCTGTTAAGTTAGTTTAGCTTAAACTGATACTATTTCCTGTTTCTGGCACTTTAATTATAAGTGCTTCTATCTCAGTTCTTCTTAAATCTATTTTGGTAATCCTCTGGTAGTCTAGGGTTAAAAGAACATAACAGTTAAGTTTAGTAAAGACCTTTGAAAACACCTTATAAGACCTATTACAAAGGTTATTATAATATTCATAACAAGTACAGAGTGTGCTATAAAATATACATCTAGTTATAGAGACATATAGGTAAATATATATATATATATATATAAAACTAATAAATCCTAATAAGGATAAAACTCGTACAGAGTTCGTAAGCTAAGTACATAAATTCTTAAATACCAAATCGAGATTATCGACAAGCTTCAGCTCTAGCCTGTAAACCATTTTCGTATTATCATCTGTAATGTTATCATTACAGAACAAAGACGCAACAACCTTAGGGCTTGTTTTCTTTTCACCATAACTTTGTATTCTTATAAGTATTTACAAACGGAAAGTATATAATCTTTATCAAGACAGAGTGATGGCCTTATGGCTTTCTCTTAAACTAAGTATGGTAGGGTAAAGGCCTCACGGTCGCGTTATATCTCTGTAAGTACAAACTGTAAACTTAAGATAAGGTTCAAAACTGAAATTGTGAAAACCCTCACGGGTCCTTCCAAAACTGTCAAAGCCTGTACTAGAAATTATCATTGACAGTGGCCTTATGACCCTTTTTCTTTATAAAATAAGAATGAGAGGGTGAAGGCCTCTTGATTTAAAAATAGTTAATCTATCCTTTATAAGATTTTTTCCCCAAACCTGCTAACTACTGATTTAAGGAAAACGACTGTGTAACAAAATCAAAATAATATCCAAGACTGTAAATATAAACGCCTTGCGGGCTACACTCCATAACCTTAGCTATCAAGTTAAACAATAATAACTTATTTTAAACAAGTGGCTATATGACCCTTTTCAAGAAACTTGTTCTTTGAGAAATATGACTTCAACCGAACTGAGAATGGAGGATAGGCTTGATGGGGCAAGGAACTTTGTCCCATGGAAGGCCCAGATATTGCTTGTAGTGGAGGAGAATGAGCTATGGGATGAGGTAGTCAATCATACTACTGCTCACCCCATTGTCATTCCCAATGCTACCACAGATCCAGTTGCACTGGAAGCCTTCAATGAGAAGGACATTAAGGCCAGAAGGATAATTTTTGATGCAGTTAAAGACCATGTCATTCCTCACATTCTGAGTAAAGATCGAGCTTGTAAGATGTGGGATGCTTTGACCGAATTGTTTCAGAGCTCAAATGAGAATAGGAAGATGGTTTTGAGGGAGAAGCTGGAGATTATCAGGATGGTCAAAGGGAAGGTTATGTTGACTTACCTTATTAGGATCTCTCAGGTGAGAGATGAGCTTGCAGCGATTGGGGAGGTGGTTCCTAATGCAGAGTTAGTGCGGACAACCATGAATGGGGTGTCAAAGTCTTGGGTTGTGTTTGTGGAGGCTTTGGTAGCTAGGGGGACCTTACCTACATGGGACATGATATGTGATGATTTTGTCCAGAAGGAAACTTAGAGGGGTCTTGTGCAGGGCAGTGCTTCTACTAGTAGGGAGGATGAGAAGGATGTGGCCTTGACAACTAAGAGGAAGAAGAAGAACAAGAAGGGTCCCAAGAAGGGTGGGGTCAAGTAGCAGGATGGGCAGAAGAAGGATCTGAGCACTGCAAAGTGCTTTGCTTGTCAGAAGATGGGACACTATACTGGGCAGTGTCTGAACAAGAAGAAGAAGAAGCAACAGCAGACAGCAGCTTCGACGGAGGTTGATGATTTTGCAGTGAGATTTCAGAGAGAGTTTTCTCTGTGCACTGGGCATATTGATAGAGAGAGAGCATCTATTATCACCAGTGCGGATGTTGATAGAGAGAGGGAGTTTTCCTTGTTTACAGACCATTCCTACAGTGAATCTACTTCCAGTACTTGGTATATTGATAGCGGAGCATCGAACCACATGACAGGTGCTCGTGAGATGTTCTTCGAGCTTTCACAGATAGAGACTAATGTGGAGGTGGTGTTGGGAGATGACTCAACGGTCAGAGCAGTTGGGCGTGGGACCATTACCTTTCAGAGGGAGTCCATGAGTCCCATGGTTTTGAGAGATGTGTTGTATGTACTTGGGCTGAAAAAGAACTTGGTTTCAGTTTCCATGATTGAGGATCGGGGTCTTGGGGTGTCCTTCCTAGATGGACAAGTGCGTGTGTTTCCCAAGACTGCAGGACCATCTGCTTCATTTGCCATTGGAGTTAGATGCGAGAAACTGTACAGGCTCTTATTTCAACCTCAGCATGCCTTGGCACATAACAGCAGCAGCGAGCTTTGTGAGTCGTGGCATCGGAGGCTGGCTCACTTGCATCATCCAACTTTGGTATTGTTGAGACATATGGTTACAGGTTTACCAGAGTTCAGCTCAGAGCAAAGTGATGTTTACAGGGGGTGTGCTTTGGGAAAGAACACCAAGACTGCTTTTCCTAGTAGTGATAGCAGGTCAGCAGGGGTTCTTGACTTGATACATTCAGATTTGTGTGGACCGATGTCATCTGTTTCCTTGAGAGGATATGAGTACTATGTGACATTCATCGATGATCATTCTAGGAATCCTTGGATTTACTTCCTGAAGAGCAAGAAATCTGAGGAAGTCTTGCAAAGGTTTCAAGAGTTCAAAGCTCTTGTGGAAAACCAGACATGGAAGAAGATACAGGTTCTCAGATCGGATAACGGGGTTGAGTATACCTCTAAGGAGTTTGATGGATATTGCAGACAGGAGGGTATCAGGAGGCAGTTGACGGTTCCATACACTCCAGAGTAGAATGGAGTGGCAAAGAGGAAGAACAGGTCTATTGTTGGAGCAGCCAGAGCTATGTTACATGACCAGTCACTTCCTTTCTTTCTTTGGGCTGAGGCATGCAATATAGCTGTATATCTTTAGAACAGGAGCCCCATCGTGCCGTGGGGAACATGACACTTGAGGAGTGTTTCACAGGCAAGAAGCTTGAGGTCAACCATTTTTGCATATTTGGTAGTTTGACTTACTCTCATGTCCCTTCTAAGAAGAGAACAAAGTTGGAGCCCATTGCAGAGAAGGGCATCTTTGTGGGATATGATGAGACTTCGAAGCCCTTTCGTATTTACCTTCCTTCTTAGAGGAAAGTTGTTGTGAGAAGGGATGTGAAGTTTGACGAGGAGTGGGCCTTCAGGAAGTCTAGAGAGTTGGAGCAGGGAGAGCAGTAGGTTCCTACACCTCAGGTTGTTTCACAGGTACCATCAGTACAACAAACAAGTTCACAGGTTTCCGGAGTTACTGGACCACACAGTATGGGCACAAGTTCACCAGTTTCAGTGGTTTAGCCAGCAGGGTCTTCGAGGACAGGTTTTGGGTCTTAGATTACAGGTTCATTGTATAGGAGGATCAGGATCATAGAGTTCACCAGTTGTTGGTACACCAACTGCTGGCTCATAGGTTATTGGGGCTTCTACCTCTGGTAGTTCATCAGACGAGGACAGACCAGTGTGGAAGCAACCTTCAGGGAAGAAGAAGCCTAAGTGGCTTCAGGAGACCTTGAAGGAAGTTCAGGAGTTTGGGACACCCAGGGAGCCAGTGAGGGCTATTCAGATGCCAGACAGATTGGGAATGGCATTAGTGGCTATTTATGTGATTCAGAGCCTTCTACTTTTGTGGAGGCCTCCCAGCATCATGTTTGGCGAGATGCCATGATGGATGAGTACCATTCCATCATGAAGAACGATGTATGGGAGATAGTTTCGAGCAAGGTTACTTGGAAGTGGAAGCGAAAGTGGGAAGCGGGTGCGGAAGCGGAAGCGGGAAGCTCCTT